>JADLSH010000346.1:0-600000 GCA_016169945.1 Trachythela sp. YZ-2020
CTGAACCGGATGTTTCAAAAAAACGATTAGTAGATTTTTAAAAGAAACTTTTTACGCTATAAGCTTGAGAATAATCGCATTCTCCTTAAAATATGTCAGCATCGCAATATGGTTCACGCTATAAAAGAACGGAGAATCAGACAAGCGCACGGAAGAAGATTCGAGTAGCCTATAAAACACCCAATTTCCCTTTTACATACAAATTGTACATTAAGGAGCAGGCGTAATTGCTTTCTGGGAAGTATTTCGCAACACTTTCGTGCTTATCCATATAAGATTCTAACATTGCAAGAAAGGTTGGTGGAATCCTTAGATGTTTATGTTGGAACGAAATCCAATATCGCTCGAACAGAAATCCAATCGTTCCGAACGAATCGCTAAATCCAAATGTTTGAAACGAGAGGATTTGAAACATTTTTCATACAGTTTTACCCTCACATGCGTTTCCGAAACTTGAGGCCGTTAGGAGTTATGGAACGTTCTCCAAAAATCGTTTTTAACGAAACGGCTGAAGCGCCTGAACGCCTGGCACGAACGGATAACGAACAGAATTTTTAGCTGCGTTTTTCAAAAGCGTTGGATATGGGTTTTCCCCATGGAGTGGTCAGCAATTTAGAATATTAGTAGAAAGGAGCAACAGATCAAAGAAATGGGGACCGATGGAGAATCTTTTACGTCAACATAATAATGAAGTTATGAATAAGATTCCTATACTCCTCAACTATATATTCAATATATGTTTTTCCAATTTAGATGACAGTCCAATAAAAATTCCAAGATACTTGATAATAGTGCATTCTTTCCTTTTCAAAGGGATCATTATGAATAGTGATCAATTAATTTCATTTGAGGAGAGGTGAAGAGTGGGATAAAATTAGATTTTTCTATATTAGAAGCGGATATTGTTCATTTGCATATAACCAGTCATGGCTTATATTTACTTCAACTTCTCTATTTATATTTTCTTCTAATAAATCAATATTTCTTTTGTTTCTATAAAAACAAAATTTGCATCATCAGCAAATAAGTAAGAATGAAAACCTGAGAAAAAATATTTGAACAACTTGATGGAAATCATTTATATAAAGGAGAAACAATAATGGACCAAGAACTGATCGCTTTGGAGGAACACCACACATGAGATAGGTGCTGGGGAAGCGACGTAGTGTTATTAGTAGTGAACAATTTTATTTGTCGATTGCACTTTTGGCGAAGATACCAACTAAACCAGCTCTGTGGCAATACACCTAATACTGCATAATATTCTAATTTTTTTAGCATATTGCATGACCTTTCCACACTCAGGAAAGGTCAATGTTAGAATTGTCTTTGCTCCAGATTTTCGAAAGGCATTTTTGACTTATAGTAGATCACTACAAGCTGCTTGAGAGTGACCTTTATTAACATCGGTGTACGGGCCACCGTTGGTAGGTTTGGTTTACTGTCCTATCTTTCAAGTGGCGGGATCGCACTTTTACCGTACTCAATGGCTCAAGAGTGAACAATCCGACTTTTCATGCGAGGTAACAAATTAGGTCAATAGCATTTATCTCTTAAAACAAAATTAACCAACTTCAATACGACCTACTATATCCGCAAATTTAAACAGGAACTGGTCATGATGAGGCATCACGAAGATCAAGATACAAGTAATGTTTGCGTTGAATACAATGAAGTAATACTGGAACGATTCAGAAAACAGTCGGCTTTAGGTTCATGCTGATAAGAGCTTATGCGATGGTTCGAGTGAAACTCTGTATTAAAGAGAACGTTTGAAGTTACAGTGAAGATTGACGCTTCTGGAAGCTTTTCCATATCCCACTTCGTTCTTGAGATATTGCAGGTGTGTTTGATATGTAAGTAACACATCACTGTAATATATAAAACACATCTTAATATCTCAAGAACGAAAGTGGGATATGGAAAAAGCTCCAAACGTCAATCTTCATAACTTCAAAAGTTCTCTTTAATAAGAGAGTTTCACTCCTGAGCTCAAGCTACCTAATTTTCGCTGCATAGAATTTACCTTTAACGAGATATAATTTTAAATTTGATAAGTGGAATTTTATATAACATATCTAATTGTATATATAAATAGTAATTTTTAAATACATAAGTCAATTGATGCATAATAATTTTTAATGCTTGTAAAGCACGTTGTACCTTAGGCATATTCTGCCATTGAACGTATAATAATTTTAATGCTTGTAAACACTTTTTGTAATTAAGCTATTATTATTACTATTATATTCGCTGTATCAAATGCCTTGCTTAAATCTCAGAATATTCCACAGGAATAACACGTTCATCTGTAGCTCGTTGAATCTCATCAATTATGTAGTAAAGCATCATCAGTAGAATGTTGAGCGAAACCAAATTGTTTATTGAATAAGACATTCTGTTTTTCAAGGAATTTAATTAATCTTTACTTACTGATTTTTCTAAAAGTTTATTAAAAATCGAAAGAAGTGATATTGGTCGATAATTGCAAGATAGAACTGTGAGCCTTTCTTATAAACTGGTATGATATTTGCTAATTTTAAACTATTTGGCACTATACCAGTTGAAAATGATGCATTAAACAAAGTCTCTAAGGTTTAGACACTATTACACTAAGTAATTTCAAAATATTGGTTGGTATACTAAAAGGACAAGTGGCTTTACTAGAATTTAAGTCTAAAATTTCTGTTTCAATTTCGCCTGCAGTTGCAGGGAAGAAAAATAAACTTTTGCATAGTGGATTATTCAAATAGTCTATTGGTGATGTTGAACTTTTAGGTATGGTCTTAGATAAATTTGTGTCAATATTTGCAAAATAATCGTTAAAAGCATCTGCAACAGCCTTAGGGTCAGAAATGTGTACATTATTATGTACAATTTTAATATGTCCCGACTTGAAAAATGTTTTCATATCAATGCCAAAAATAAAATTAATGCCAAGATGGCAGTTATTTTTCTGACGTATACATATAAAAACAAAATCGTTGCCTTAGCCAATCATGATGTTGCTAGTACCTGTTGTCTCTCGACTTGAACTTGCGCATGCACATAACTTACGAAATGTCCTGTCCATGACAATAAAAAATGCGGACGACTTTGCATTACACAATGTTTTCACATACCCGGGCGTAAATATCCGAGCCGAATTAGTACCTTCTCACGGCGCTTCGCGCCGGCTCGGGACTAAACCGGAAGTTCCGCACACTAATACCTAAACATAATGGATCATAATTGATGTTTGAAATATATATAAAGTTATTCTCTATCGTTGACTGATATCACGAATTAACGGTTATTTATTTGTTGGTAAATCAGAAATAATTAAATTTATATGGGACCACAAATTAAACAAAATTATCAAAATGCTAATGGAGAAGAATATTCGGCAATGAACAGTTATATTTAAACCAAGGCAAGATTGGATATTACTTATTTAAACTCTACATTTAGCTTCGATTTGCAAAATGACACAGCTGCTATTTCAGTCAGTATATTGAGATCAGTTCTACCGCGGCCTGTGCCGCGCAGGATAAAACACTTCCCTTCCTTCTACGCAGGATAAAACACTTCAACTTCGGATGGAGAGAACATGTAGAGTTCCTGCCAAGATAGTTTGAGTGTCGCTGACGTCAGATGGAGCTTGGTAGTCGTAATTAAAATCTGTAAATGAGTTGGCATTCGAAGAAGCATTGTCTGATATGCACACATCATTACCATCTCAAACGTTGGTCCATAACCAGGGCTGGCGAAATTGCTCTTCCATCATTTGATCTTTGGTGGAGCTTTAAAGGCGGGATATTTTCTTTATTTCGTAGTGAGAAAATGAACGATCCTGGAGCTTTTTGTATGTGCATTTACCTGCTATAAGGCAAAAATATTGTTTTACATATTTAATCAGGTTTATATTGTGTATCGTTGTGGTAGCGATGTTGCAACGGATAGACTTGAAAAAACGGATTTTGTTTTTCGTGTTAATGTTCTGTTTTCTGTTTAAAGGATTCGCCACCACCATTAGAACAGCTTTATTTCACCTTCATATGAACTAAGACAATGGCATCCATTCCCAACTACCACCAATATTGTTGTGTATATTTCCTTAAGGTAGCTCAATACGGTTTTCTATATAATGAAAAATTCCCGATTTAGATCCGAATTTTGGACAAGTATTACTTTTAATTTTTTAACAATAGTTACGCAACTGCCGTTGCTATGGCAACAATGACGTTTTAGATTTTCAAATTAAGTATTTGTGATTATTCATAATAATGTTTTCTCTCGCCTCACATAATTTTTTTAAATTGTCAAAATAATTAAGGATACTAAGAGAAATCATTTTAAGAAATAAAATTTGGGAGTCACCCATGTCGTTTTCAAGTTAAAATTACTTTAAAACCGAAAATATCCGCCATCTTGAAACATCATTGTTGCCATAGGAACGCAGTTGCATAACTTTTGTAAAAAAATCAAACCCTTCAGATGTTGTTTTACATCAGTAGGATACTTTTTGTTTTTAACAAGTAATACTTGTCCAAAAATTCGGATCTAAATCATGAATTTCCATTTTATAAAAAAACTGTATTGAGCTACACTAAGCGTATACATAACAATATTGATATAAATTTACATCAGAACACCAACGAATATATGGATAGATATTAAATAATGACCTAGCCTGTTGACATTATTATAATGTTGATGTTGATATTATTAAGGGTGCATAGGTAATCCTACCACCTGACATATCGGACAGTGTTAATCAGAGCGCGTTGTTCTATTGTTTATGCTATGTTGTAGGCTGCTAACATGCACGTTCGAACCTTGGTCCACGCGTGTGTGATAAGCATTAAGCCGGTTTTCCACGCGATTTTTCGCGTGAAGCGAATTTTTCTTTGTCTTTATCCAATTAGTTCCACATGGTTCCAGTTGAGAGACCAAAGACAAATGAAAAATTCTTCACACGAAATTCGCAAGTGGAAAACCGGCATTAAGCCCGTTTTCCATTTCAAACTTGTCGTAACGTACCGACAATCACAGAATATGTTTCTCATAACTCCTAATAATTTACTAGTTAACCTCGTACACACGACTTCTCGGCTGACTGCGACTTGTCGCATGGAAATGTCGCTCCGTGTGACGACAAGTCTGCGCGACTAGTTGTCGCCTGGAAATATCGCTCTATGTGACTTTTCTCATGAGACAACTCCCCGCGACCAGTCCCTGCGATTTGTCTCCTCGTGTGACCGAACCTTTATACCTCAAGTTCCTGAACAGAGTTTTACTGTTTGATCGGAACACCTTAATTATGTGTAAAAGGCCAAACAAATGTTGTGTCTGGTCAGTGGGTTTGTGCAGAATTGAAGCGGCGCTTTAATAAATGGGCGCTTTTTTGGAGAAATGAGTGAGTATTTTTCTATTTCTTTAAAGTGTACAATGATTTTTTATTCTTTCAATACTAATATAAACTGTTACCAAATTTCCAGGTTTAATAGAGCTCAAGAGTATACTTTATTTTGCAAGGATATTAATGAACCGTATTTGCCAGAAAAAACGTTGACGCGCACAGTTAAAAACGAAGTGCGCTGAGCAGAAAGAAAACATATTTTTTTCTGTCATAAAGATTCAACAGCCAGGTCCAAGAGGTTAGGGTATGTGTGAGAGTTTGAAAGACACTGTCCTCGTACCTCTAGTGTATATTTTTACTTCCGGTTCCTTGCACCGGACATACGATAAAGTGTCACGTCACGCCGGACACAGAACACGTTGTATTTGGAGTATTCAGAAATCAGAACTGCGGGGAAAATATCTATATTCTATAAAGTTACAAGTTGTGAACACGTTGTTTGCTAAATATTTGTTGTTTAACAGCGCTAGCAAAAAAATATCCTGATTTTGAAGTGAATTATTTATTTGTTATCGACTTTATATTGTCATTTTGCGAGCATTAAACTGCAATAATTGAGCAAAATTGTTGGTCTGGAACCAGAAAATAATACCTTAAATCAAATCGCTGTCGACGAACAACAGGAAGGTGATCTGGAAAAGGCGAACATGGGAACGAGGACACGGATACGCGGATACGGAAACGCGGACACGGACACACGGACAAGGAATACACGGACATGGAAAATGCGGACATGGAAAATACGAAAACGCGGACATGGAAAATACGGACATGGAAAACGCGAACATGGGAAACGCGGACATGGGAAACGCGGACATGGAAAACGCGGACATGGAAAACGCGGACATGAAAAACGCGAACATGCAAAACGCGGACATGGAAAACGCGGACAGTGCCCAATATAAATAAATGAAATAATTAAGTTATAAAAAACAGCATAGCAGCGAAGTAGGCCGTGCACTGCACGTCAGTCTTACGTAAAAGTTTTCGGAAAAGTTTTCTTTGCTTCAATTTAATTTAAGAGATATCAGCCATGAAAGAAATCAGATGAGCGATTGTTTATGTATCTTTACGGGGTAATTAACCTTGAATGATGACAATGATATGTTTATCTTTATTCTTTAATTAAAGTTATTTAAACACAGTAGCCATTCAGCGCCAGGAGCTACTTTTCAATTGGCCGTGTTTCATACAATCGTATTAAAAGTAAAATGCTTACTTACTGATCAGTTTCACTCTAACAACAGATTATTACAACAATATATATTAAGCGCTTATTTATAATATAATATTATACTAGTTAACACTACAAGGGGAATACTAAATCCGACAATTTAATCATTCCTATAGTAACTGATGAGCATTGATTTTACTGCATTAACTGTGTAATTTGACATTTTGTGTTAAGTCAGTGGGAGTTTGTTCCATGATTTTGCCGCTCTGTAGGAAAAACTTTTATAAATAAAATTTATATTAGGTTTTGCTAAGGGAAGTTGACGGAAATTGCTTCTGAAGTTGTAAGTTTCATTTGAATAAAGATTAAACATTTCGGTAAGATAATCCGGCGAATATCTAGTTAATGCTTTAAAAGTAGCTATATTTTCTCGAATTAGCAAGTTTTTATGAATGGGTAGCCAAGTGAGTTTTTGAAATATCTCTTTGGATCGTACATCATACGAGTCACACGTAATTACACGTGCTGCTTTCTTTTGAAATTTAGACAGCTTTGTGAGTTTACTTTTACTACCATCATTCCAGACAGTAGAACAGTAAGAGAAATGTGGAATTATAAACGCATTATACATTATTTTAAGAATATGTCTAGGCACAAAAGATTTAGCTCTACTTAGTAAAGCAATATTTTTTGAAATCGTTTTTTTAAAATCGTTTATTTTGTTTTAATTCTTCATTATGTTTGTCCGATTTTAATTGCTCTTCTAAATCACACCAAGTGTCTTTTGTGAGATACACGCTTAGGAGGCTCCTGCAGTTTTAATTCTGTTGCACGCAAATGTGCTCTAAAGTCCATTATTTGCTCATTTTGTAAGGTATGGTCACGAGTCTTGGTCATCAGATCGTCACACATTGCGACTTACGAAGAACAAAAAATGTATCTAAATATTTACGTTGCCAAGGTTACAACGCGATTTAGAGATTGTCGTATTTTTATCTTCTTTCTTAATTTTTTGGATTTTCCTTCGGTAAAGCTTTTTTATTTTTTGCACACGAGCACCTAAAGTGCAAAGTATTGAAATATGCGAGTTTAAAAAATATCCCATATTTATGCTTTGTGATTTCTGTATCGTATGCAAATTAAAAAAAATTACCGAAGGAAAAAGGAGAACAATGTATTTATAGTTTGTGTGTGACGTCAGAAAAATCAGGATTTCACAGTGATATAAAGACTATAAAAGGTTTGTTTATAATATATAAACTTCGTTTGTACTTTGTACAACTTTGTACAGCTACAGATCCACGACACAGAATTAAAACTGTAGGGAGCCTCCTTAATATCTTTATCACCAAGTTTCATTTTGGGACACCTCTCGAAAAATGGGACTCGCTGACGTGAGCCTGTTTTCATGAATTCAGTTTTGGCTTCATTTAATGTAAGCTTATTTTCAGTGTGCCATTGACTGACATTCATAAGATCCTGATTAAGTTTTGTTTCAATTTCATCTACAGTCAATCCTTTAGCTGAAAGTGTTGTATCATCAGCACATAATCTAGCCTTGGTTGTTTCAAGAGGAATAGGAATGGGCCAAGATTTTATCCCTGCGGACCCTGCAATTAATTTCTTTCACATCAGATAGTTTACCATTAATTGCGCAGACTTGTTTCCTATTACTGAGATAAGATCGAAACCATTCAAGATTAATTCCCCTTATACCATATAGCTCTAACGTATAATTTTGTGATTAACCGTGTCGAATGCCATTTTTTAAATCCAGAAACAACATTCCGTTTATTAAACTTTGTCCATACTATTAAGCCAATCATTCGTTAAATCAAGCAATGTGGTTTCCGTGGAGTGATGCTCATGGAAACCAGACTGTTCTTTTATGATTATGTTATTTTCCTTCATGAAAGACTTTCGCTGTTTATTTATTAATTTTCCAAATAACTTGGCAATGATAGAAATTACAGAAATTGGTCTATAATTACCACATTCTGCTTATGCACCTTCCTTAAAGATTGGGGACACTTTGGCCAATTTCAAGTCGTCTGGATATATTCCAGTTTGCAATGATATATTAAAGAGGTTGACCAAGAGTCGATTATTATGTCCCCGGCAGCTTTTATTAGTTTAGTGCTTATTCCGTCAACCCCAGACGACTTTTTTGTCTTGATTTGAGCAAGCGTTGCAGGTAGTTCAAAATGCACTGTCAAATTAAAATAATTTGAGAACTGTTAAGTCATGGTAGACGACGTTGAAACATCAACGTTTGGTCATCTTCTTAATACGAATGTTGTTGATCTATCAGACATTGTTTGCGACGGTACCCGGCTGAAATGGTTGGGAATTTGAAGTCCCTTATTAAGAAAGCTACGACTGATGTATTTGGTCGCGTAGGCAAATGGTCTTCGCCTGGCGAATCGTCAAATAAGTTTAATGGCACAAATGCGAAGATTAGCTTTACGTGGCATCCGGGTAAGCAGAATTCGCTGCTTTTCCAAGGGAAAGATGGATATTCATTACGAGATAAATGCAGACAATTATGTGACATGCACGACCTCGTGTCAAACACTCAACCCAACACAACTATTTTTGAAGTGGGTAAGCAAGGCGATTCAGGTGGCGCTTTCGATATGGCGCTTTCGGCCGCTGAAAGCTCGACAAATATATAAACTATGCCTGAAGAAATAAACTTGAGCAAGGAATCGGTTTCGGAGGCAGACACGGCGCTTTCGGCTGCTTATAATTCCACAATTTGATATAATTTTTGATTTGATTTAATAAATTTTGCCACAAAATATACAAAGAATAAAGACAAGAAAACAAAATAATGCAATATGTGGCGAGGGAACCCAAAGAGAAACCAAAAGGCTTATTATGTTATGTGTTACCTCGTCAGATTAAATAAATACACAAATGTTAGCTATAACAAAGTCGCACGCAGACTATACATATATACATATAACAATATAATATTAGTAGATAACAGGAATGTCGGAATCAGAGTTAAAATATATAAAACCTAAAGACACGAGAAGAAGTACTTTTTGAGCTTAGACAGGAATGATGAAATAGTAGATGAGTTACATATCTCAGTACTTAATGAATTGAAAAAAGTTGGACCTTGGTAATTTACAGTGAACTGTTTCGTCCTAGTTCTACAAAATGGAATATAACATTGGCCAGCACTCCGTAAATTGCGAGTGTGGACTTGATCAATAGATAAAATGAAATTATTAAAGCTTGTTGGAAGTAAGTTGTTTTTGTAAGAAAACATGAACTTGCCCAAATATAAAATATATATATCCTTAAGTTTGAGTAACATTAAAGATTTAAATAAAGGTGTAGTATGTACTTTTTTCTGCAATAATACTAGACGGTTGAGATTAGAAGGATATGTTGAACCCCAGATCGTAACACAATAACTCAAATAAGGATATATACAAGTGCAAAATATAATGTACGCAAAGCAGAAAGAGTGAGGCAGAAGCTCGATTTGTATATTATTCCAATGGATTTTGAAATTTTACTAGCGATATGAGAAATATGAGATTTCCAAGACAAATGTCCGTCCAAAATTACACCAAGGAATGTAGTTTCTTTGACGCATTCTAATCTATGATTATTTATTTCAAGCGATAAATCAAGCGTCTGCCTCTTTTGTCTTAGAGTGAAAATTATATAATTTGATTTATTGACATTAATAGACAATTTGTTAGCAGAAAACCATTCGGATAGATTATTCATCTCGTTATTGATGACAGTTGTTAGATTAGACGAATGGCTATCAGAATAAAAGACATTAGTGTCATCAGCGAATAAAATCAATTCGGCGATTTTCGAGACGTTGCATATATCATTAATATATATCAAGAAAAATAATGGCCCAAGAATTGACCCTTGAGGTACACCACACTTAATATTATTCATGAGAGAACAAGTACGATTAAATTCAACATACTGCTGTCTATTAGTGAAATAACTTTTAACCCATTCAAGGGCCAATCCTCGCATGCCATAATGCCCAAGTTTTTCAAAAAGTATCTCATGGTCAACAGTATCAAAAGCTTTTGACAAATCTAGAAATATACCAACTGTGTACTTTTTCTCATCGAAAGCAGTTGTTATGTTATCCATTAAATGAATTAAAGCGAGTGAGGTAGAATGGTTTTTTCGAAAGCCATACTCACTTTTAAAGAGAATGTCATGCTCATTCAAATAATGCATTAAACGGTCATAAACGACCTTTTCCAAAATTTTAGAAAATACTGGAAGAACGGATATAGGCCTGTAGTTTGAAAATAGATTATCCGCACCAGATTTAAAAATTGGTATAACCCGCGCTACTTTCATCTGATTTGGAACGATACCAGATTCCATAGACAAATTAACGATGTGAGTCAATGGTTCAGAAATCAGATCAATAGAATCTTTTACAATCCATACTGGGACCTGTTCGTAACCTCCTGCGGTCCCTGGGCGAAGAGACTAAATTATTTCAAATATTTCAGACTGATTAGCGGGTCGAAGGAACAGTGAATTTACAAAATCGCCTACTAAATAGGAACTGAAGACCCGAGACGAAACAGGTATATTTTTAGCTAAATTCGGCCCTATATTCGTAAAATAGTCACAAAAACGGTTTGCAATATCCAAAGGATTAGAGATGTCTTGATTACCAACAGAAAACACAGAAGGTAATGACCTTCTCCACTTTTTCTTGTTTAATAATTCATTTAATATTTTCCAAGTTGTTTTGATATTGGTTTTGGTGGATTCTAACTTCTCTTCGTAATAAAGGCGCTTGGCTGTGCGTAATAAATGAGTAAGTTTATTTTTATACTTTTTGTACATATTCTCGTTAGAGGAAATTGGTATTCTAATAAATTTCTTGTATAATTTGTTTTTTTCCTTACGGATTTTAAGAGACCGTTCGATAATCAAGGTTTATTTGACTTATATCTCGCTGCTTTTATTTTTTTCAAAGGAAAAGATGTATTAAATATATTCATGAACTGTGCATGAAAACTAATATACGCGTGTTTGGGATCATCATATCCCTCGAGATCAGACCATTGGAAATTGCTGAGACGTTCATGAAATTTCAGTACATTTGGTTTACTTCTGTCACGAAAAGTCACATAAACATCATTGTCGTTTTCAGCAAATTGTTCATAAAAATAGCCAAAAATTGGCAAATGGTCGGAAATATCGGTAAAAAATAAACCACTAAACGAATAGGTGTCTACGTTATTTGAAAAAATATTGTCAATTAAAGTTGCTGTGTTAGATGTGATCCGAGTAGGCCGAGTTGGAATACATAATATCAAGAAATTCCCCGGTGAATTGACGGCTATGGTAATTAAGTAAATTCAAATTAAAGTCCCCCATTATGTAGCACAATTTATTTTCTTTAGAAATGATTGAAATTAATTTATTGGTACTGTTAATGAATTCATCAATGCTTTGACTAGGAGGCCTATATATTACCCCAACAACAATGTTTTTACCCTTGGGTCTATAAATTTCGGCAAACAGAGCTTCAGCACAAGCTGTATTATCAAACACTAAATCAGCACGCAAATTAAATTCATACTCTTTTGCTAAATATAAGCCAACGCCACCTCCTGTTTTCTTGGGCCGATAATTATGAACGAAATTAAACCCGTCAATACGAAATTAAACCCGTCAATACGTCAATACATTATGTTCGTCATCGCGAAGCCAGGTTTCCGAAATGCCAATAACGGAAAACTGGTGTTTAACATTAGCAAGTAAACTTAATAAATTGTCAAAGTTACGCGGTAGGCTTCGAATATTTAGATGGAAAAGAGAAAAACTTTTATTCGGCGACGGTATTATACTCGACAAAGAATTGTTCAATTTGTTTTCCGTGTAATAATCGCAGCTAACGGATACTTTTGAATAGAAATTAGAATCGGCATCTAAATCAGAACATAAAGCAAGATTGTTGTTTGAGTCAAATAGCAGCGGGTTAAACACCATGCAGGATAACCTATCTTCATCAAAACGTACAGGGCCATTTGTGAATTCGTATAATACTAGGTCAAATTCATCATCGTCAAGATGACAAAAAGGCAAATTAAACATTTCAGACATATTGAAAAAACAAATTAATTAAAGACAAGTTAAAATAGACTTATCCTTAAGAATTGGATGCTCGTTGGCGAACGTTTGGATTGGCTTTGAAGCGTTCAAAATTTTTCAATGTAAAAAAGGTCGAAACTTGAGATGATGGGTTGGTTTCTTTCTTCAGCAAAACTTTGCCATGCTTCGTCCAGGCATACTTATAATGATGGTCCCGTTTAAAAGCTTTGACTGCTCTAAGCAAATCTCTGAATTGTTGTAAGGCTTTCGTTGATGTAAATTCGGGAATGATCATTAAATCCAAGGTCTGATGCACTCTTTGAAGATAGATTACTTCTCATATTATAGATTTTGTCCCTCACATCTCTTCGCACGAATTTAACTATTATTGGTGGTATTTGCCCTTCACGAGTAGGCAAACGATGACTGATTGAGATTTCATTTTGCTCAAATGCCATTGACGGGTCGGCGAGTTTGACAACATTTTGTATAACCGCGTTAGTATTTTCGTCATTGCTAACGGGAACACCATGAATTTCTAACATGTCTCGTCGTATGTATTTCTTTAGGTGTTCAACTTCATCTTCGGACGCCTGGGCTTTTTCCTCAAGCAGTTTTACTCATTCGCCTAACTGGGCGTTTCCTAAACGTAGGTTGTCGTTTTCAGCTCGAAGCTCCTTCACTGAATTAGCCAGATCGTCGAATTTAGAGCTCAGAAACTCCTGACTTTTTCTTATTCCATCCAAGTCAGTTTTAGTTGATTTTGAGAATTTTAGAAATATATCACTTAGCTCTTCTGACTGCTGTTTGAAGCGCTCGTCCAGGATAACTTCTAGAATTGACTTCGTGTCGGGCGACGCCATTTCTTCAACGATGCTTTCAGCTTCGGACGAATCCTCAGCTGGTTTGGGTTTATTCTTTTTCTTTTTGGTGGCATTTAAAATAATCACACATAAACTGAAGAAATTTGTTTGATTATATAACTTTCAGAAATAAAATACAGTACTTTTTTCTCACATAAGCGGAGCACCAAAAAGCACGTCTGCATACCGCTATGTCTGCATGATGTCCATCATTGAGGATAGAGGATTTTATCGACAATTCCTTCTTTAACATGACTAGTACTGCCACTTCAAACTTTGCTCAAGTAAGCGGAACTTCTACCCCATTTCAACAACGATCATTAATTTATAACGAAAACCGAATCGCAAATATCAGATTTTCTGAGCAAGGTGTCAGATAAAAATCAGGTCATCAATGCATGTAAACAAGACCTATGCAAATTAAGGAGCGAAAATTTAAATTTAACATCACGTAGTTCCTTTCTGGAGAGTAAACTGTCCATTGATAAACACCCTGAGAATGACCTTAGTGAACAATATAGCAACAAAGTGAAGCATCCAACTGGTAAATCAACTAGTTTGCGGAAGCCTGCGGTCAGACAAAAAACTAGCCCTCAACCTGATGAACCGAATGGATCTCCTAATCAGGACGTTATTATTATTCCCAATAACGGTTTTTCTCAACATGAAGTGTTAATTGTTTCCCCAATTTTGAAACCTGTGTATAGCAGATAACCCCTCAACCTATTGAGGATGTTAGTCCAGCACCGTCCCTTATTAGCGCCAAACAGAAGTACCCCCTGTCTGATGACTCGATCAAAATGTCTAATGTGAGGTCTGTGCGTGACCCTCAACCTATTTCGGCAACAAAATTATTATCTGAGAAGTATGTTAAATATATTGCCCAAGTGAATTCTGGAACTAATAACTTAACAAACCTGTTAAATTCGAAGCCAGAACATGTCCATGTTAATCATCAACGTTTCGAATTAGTTAACCTATCAAATGTGAAGTCCTCGAGAAACCCCGACCAAACAAATGCCCATTCATATGAGCCATTTCCTGCATTCAACCAACTGGGTTCATTTCCAGCTTCAAGACAAACAGATTTTAATTATGGTCATTTTACAAGGCCTACGGAGCCGAAAGTATATTATACCTCTTCTTCCCGTCCCCCTTTTTTGGAACGCTGATACAGTATCTCCTCTTACCGGACAGGTTACGCCACCACTCCCTGGAGTGGTTGGTTCATCTCAGTGTAGTATCTCGATTGACAAAGAACTGAAAATACCAGTTCGGATTACTTCGCGTATCTGTAACACTAAAACAAATCTGAAAGTAAAGAAGAGACAAGTCACTCGCCTGAACTTAATTGAAATACCTATAAATAAAAAACCTTTAAATAATCCTGCCCCAGTTAGAATTACCCAGCTACCAAAAAAGTTTCCTCTCTAATGTGAGCACCATATCTAATAAAGAGGATGATTTGGATTTGGTTCTAAAAATGAATGAAGTAGACCTCGCTGGAATAACAGAAACTTGGTTGAATTTAAATGTTCCTGATAGCTGTGTAAATATACAGGGCTATAACTTAGTTCGAAACGACCGCATCATCATCAAGCATGCAGGCTTTTGGTCGCTTCCTCTCAAATCTAGATTGCAGTGTACTTTCCCAGTTACCTTCTTGTCAAAGTATGTGTGATCTGTTTTATGACATCATACTTATGGGCCTGGATGCAATTATTCCTACAAAAGCAGTCAGACTCCACGGTAAAGATAAAGCGTGTAATACGCCTGAAGTAAAATCACTTATTTCCTAAAGACAAAAAGCTATTAGCTTGGGAAGTAAGACTGAATACAATAAACTAAGGAACAATGTAATCCGTGTCATCAAGCAAGCTAGTGCAGTGCAATAAATGATTTAGCTGGTTCTCTTCAAACGCAGTTTGTTTTCAATTCTGCTGAGGTCAATGGAATCATCTTACACTAAGAAAAGCACTAGCGTCCGCAGTTAGCAATGCATTTATTGGTGCCACCCAACCACTACCTCCCTTATAAGAGTATGAAAAATTTCTATTGAAGAATCCAGGGATCCCTACACCATCTCTGACTTTGCTATTGAATCCCATATATAAAGAAAATTAAATCCAACAAAGCACTTTGTCCAGATGGCATACCCAATTGGATTCTCAATACGTTCTCCATGGAGCTCTCTGAACCTGTGAAAATTATATTTAACACCTCTATTAAACAGGACACAGGTCCCAAGGTAGTGGAAAGAAGCAAATGTTATCCCAGTCCCAAAGACAACTCCAGTAACAGATATATCCTCGGATCTTTGACCTATATCACTAACTGCTACATTATCAAAAATTATTGAGTCGTGCCAATTTCGAAGGATCATGGATGGCATTCATCCGATATTGGATCAAAGACAATTTGGTTCATTAAAAAGATGTTCTTCTGTGGATGCGTTAATTAGCAGGTTCCACTGTTGGTTTTCAGAGACAGATGGGAATGGCCAAACTGTACGTGTTTTCCTATTAGATTTTAGTAAGGCATTTGATAGAATCAATCATCGAATCCTCATAAATATGATGCGATTACTCGGCATTGATAATCCTTCAATTAATTCGGTGATTGACTTCCTCATGCAAAGAAGACAAAGGGTGAAGTTGGGCCCCATGTTATCGGATTGGTCATTTGTAAATGGTGGCCTACCGCAGAGTACAATTCTTGGCCCGCTCCGTTTTCTCATTATGGTCAACGATTTAACCATCACTCATAACAACCGATGGAATATGTTGACGATACTAGTCTATCGGAAGCAATCGTTAAAGGTAAACAAAGTAATTTACAAACTGTTATTGACGATATAGAGAAATGGTGTACATAGGACGATATGGTACTTAACCAAGCCAAATGTAAAGAGCTGATCATTTCGTTTGCTAAAGATACACCGAACCTTCGTCCACTGTTCGTTGGAAAGCATTGTATTTCCCGGGTTTCATCCGCAAAAGTCCTTGGTGCTTTTTTCTCGTCTGATCTCCGCTGGATCTTGCATATCGAACATATTGTAGCAAAAGCATCAAAGAGACTTTACTTTCTCCGAGTATTTAAACGAAGCGGAGTTGGAGAGAATTCTCTGATCCAAGTGTTTTTTGCATGTATACGCGGCCTGTCCTTGAATATGCATGTCAGGTTTGGAATTACGGTGCTCCAGATTATTTATAAGAAGAGGTTCAAAGAATCCAAACAGTCGCTTTAAGAATAATATATCCCGGTCTACCATATCGGGAAGTCTTGAAATTTAAAGAAATCCATTCACTTCGTCAAAGAAGAAATGATATATGTATGTCATATTTCAAAAAACATCTTTACCCCGAACACCAGTTACACGAACTCGTTCCTCACAGGCGTGAGAACTTAGTCAATTATGCCCTTCGTAACAATAATCATGACAATCAAATTGACTGTAAAACTAATAGATTTCGAAATTCATTTTTACCTTCAAGCATTTTAGCTTATAATGACTCACTAAAACTATTTGTACTTAAAATTTGTAATTAATCCTGTATATTTCAGCTTTTAGCTGCTATTCAGATTAATATTTATTAAATATTATATTATATATTGTTATTAACGAAAAAAGAGATATCTCAAAAACAGAACATGGAAAAGACCTATAACAGAAAGTTTAGTATTTTAAGATTTCTTTCATTTAAGACAATAAACAGTTTTGTGTCATATGCATTTAAAATATGTATTCGAATTTGTCAACCCCGCTATTCCTTGCTGGGTATCAAATCCCTCCCCGAACTTGACTAAAAGCCCAGCTTCTCGATAAATAACACTTATAACTTTCAAGTAGCAATTTCTGTTACAGTTAATCCAAACCTAATAGAAATGTCATTTTTTTATTAATAAATTCCATCTCGCACCAGTTGCTTGTCATGAAAATTTATCTGGGCACCTTGCCTATCTATCTGGTAGAAATCTGCGCAATGCACCTGCAATAATCCCTGTACTTCCATTCAATTCTGGGGAATGACGTTCGTATTCCCTTATTGAAAAGTTGAGTTGGAAAATTGGAAAAAATAGTATAATAATTGCCAATCTCACCTTTCCAAGATGCAGTAGCATATCCTCCAAAGATATATTTACCTACTTTAATGACGGTCACAGTTGGTTTCAAGTTGTCACAATTTACGTGGAAAGAGCTGGCCGCCCATCCGTCTCTAGTTGCACGCCAACAGATCGTCCAATTTGTACTCGTTCCCAGCCATGAAATCAAGTTTTGCTGAAGGTTAGATTTTTCAGACAATATGTTCGAGTCAGAAAATAAGCCTATAATCAATATTAAGACGCATTAAGAAGTTCTAAGTAATCTCTACAATTTTCATTTATTTTTAGTCGTCTCTTATCTTCGATTAAATTAACATTTTAGATTTATATACGATTATTTATTTATATATATATATATGCAGATTTGACTATATATATATATATATATATATATTTTCGCTTACCTCAAAACTTGTCTGCAACAGGCTGTTTCATCTGTATAAAAGAATCATCAGGCAGTTTACAACTATCGAAAGAAATGACCGCTTATATACTTCATGCCGGAGCGTGGGGGTGTATGTGGGAGACAATGTGTGCATGCATGGCTTTGTTTGCGTTGTTTACGCGAAATTTATTTCGATGACGACACCGTGAAATTATTTCAGCTCTTTTGTTGAGTAAACAATTCTTGTGTTTTTCTTTCAAAATACAAAATTTTTCTTCTAAACGTAAATTGCATCGTTTTGATCCTCCCGTGTACGAAATAGAATGTTTTAAAATTTGCCAATTAATACTGAAATCTTAAAACATTCTTAAAACATTCTTAAAACATTTTATTTCGTACACGGGAGGATCAAAACGATGCAATTTATGTTTAGAAGAAAAATTTTGTATTTTGAAAGAAAAACACAAGAATTGTTTACTCAACAAAAGAGCTGAAATAATTTCACGGTGTCGTCATCGAAATAAATTTCGCGTAAACAACGCAAACAAAGCCATGCATGCACACATTGTCTCCCACATGCACCCCCACGCTCCGTCATGAAGTATATAAGCGGTCATTTCTTTCGATACTTGTAAACTGCCTGATGATTCTTTTACAATGAAACAGCCTGTTGCAGACAAGTTTTGAGGTAAGCGAAAATCTATAATTTGCTCTAACTATATGTTGTCGAGCACTCATTGCGTTTCGTAGACCTAAACCTACACGTATATATATTAGGGGGGGACGATGACTATCCATGATGAAACAGCCTGTTGCAGACAAGTTTTGAGGTAAGCGAAAATCTATATATATATATATATATTTAACAATTATACAACCGAGCTTGAGTCCCATATTAGCTGATAGCCGACGAGGTGCGTAGGATCGAGTCGCCAATCAGCCATATACGACGAGAGCGGATGGTAATTGTTTTATAATATAGTCTTATAGACATTAACTGGGAGAATAATATACAACATGTTCTAAAGCTAAGTGAAATATTCTATTTAGACAAAATCCTGCAAAATTTTACTATTTTCTCAAATATTGACAACAAATCCTGAAAATTGATTTTTATGATGCTATTGAGACAAAATTAATCAGTTTCTTGCAACGAA
The DNA here is from genome assembly GCA_016169945.1 of Trachythela sp. YZ-2020. NCBI lineage: Eukaryota > Metazoa > Cnidaria > Anthozoa > Malacalcyonacea > Clavulariidae > Trachythela > Trachythela sp. YZ-2020. The sequence continues at coordinate 19,196 of JADLSH010000346.1, forward strand.
AAATTAGGTGTTGCTATATTCTACACAAAACCGGTTGTTTTGTATGTTCTTATATTGGCTCTGCAATTACAGCGCCAAACTCCAATCTTGGCTCTGCAATTGCAGTGCCAAACTCCAATCTTGGCTCTGCAATTGCAGTGCCAAGATTGGAGTTTGGGGCTCCAATTACAGAGCCAAGATTGGAGTTTGGCAAGGCAATTGCAGAGGCAAACTCCAGGTCTTGGCTCTGCAATTGCAGTGCCAAATTCCAGGTCATGGCTCTGCAATTGGAGTGCCAAATTCCAATCTTGGCTCTGCAATTGCAGCCCCAAACTCTAATCGTGGCTCTGCAATTGCAGCGCCAAACTCTAATCTTGGCTCTGCATGTAATTGCAGCGCCAAACCCCAATCTTGGCTCTGCAATTGCAGCCCCAAACTCCAATCTTGGCTCTGCAATTGCAGCACCAAACTCTAATCTTGGCTCTGCAATTGCAGCGCCAAACTCTAATCTCGGCTCTGCAATTGCAGCGCCAAACTCTAATCTTGGCTCTGCAATTGCAGCGCCAAACTCTAATCTTGGCTCTGCAATTGCAGCGCCAAACTCCAATCTTGGCTCTGCAATTACAGCACCAAACTCTAATCTTGGCTCTGCAATTGCAGCGCCAAACTCCAATCTTGGCTATGCAATTGCAGCGCCAAACTCTAATCGTGGCTGCAGCGCCAAACTCTAATCTTGGCTCTGCAATTGCAGCGCCAAACTCCAATCTTGGCTCTGCAATTGCAGCGCCAAACTCTAATCTTGGCTCTCCAATTGCAGCGCCAAACTCTAATCGTGGCTCTGCAATTGCAGCACCAAACTCTAATTTTGGCTCTGCAATTGCAGCGCCAAACTCTAATCTTGGCTCTGCAATTGCAGCGCCAAACTCCAATCTTCGCTCTGCAATTGCAGCACCAAACTCTAATCTTGGCTCTGCAATTGCAGCGCCAAACTCCAATCTTGGCTCTGCAATTGCAGCGCCAAACTCTAATCTTGGCTCTGCAATTCCAGCGCCAAACTCCAATCTTGACTCTGCAATTGTAGCGCCAAACTCCAATCTTGGCTCTGAAATTGCAGCGCCAAACTCTAATCTTGGCTCTCCAATTGCAGTGCGAAACTCCAATCTTGGCTCTGCAATTGCAGCGCCAAACTCTAATCTTGGCTCTGCAATAGACAATTTGCATGTTAGCAAAGCATCATGGGAAAAATGGTAACCTTCACTTGCGCGCGAAATGGCCGCCGTGGAGCGAGCATTTTGCATGTGAGAAATATCGCTTAATTTTAACACTTTTTTCGTAGCGTTTGAAAATTTTAAAATAAGGAACGTCTTTGTAATGCTATAAAGTTTGTTTTGACTCAAGTACAGCGAAATCGAGCCAAAAATGGACGAGAAAATTCCTGTAGAAGAACCGAGGAGCGAACAATGTGCTCATAAATACGTTCCGAGAGGAAGGTTCTTCCCAACATTTTAAGGTGAGTACGCTTAGTAAACATCGGACCGCTTACCATTTTGACCTACAAATATGTGCGTGTTGTTTCTCGATGTATATCTTGTATTTTGACAACGATCGAGTGTTTCCTGCGGATTTTTTCGCTTGTTGAAATCGACTAATTCATGACAAAATGTCTGTCGATCGTTCGATCAGCATGGCGCTCAAACACAATGTTTTTAAAGATACCTTAAAATGTTTTGGCGCGAACTAAAAGCAGTTCAAACCGGTTTTTCTGCCGGCTCCGTTACTTTGTAAAAACGCCAAAGAGAAAGCATTTTGCCTCTGTTGTCGCCTATTTTTCTGCTTCCTTTGTTGTGGTCGGTTTATTTCCTGTCAAAATAAACAAGTAGGTTTTAGTATTAAAATATTAGGCTGTAAATATATTAAATTCGTAGATAAAATTAACGTCAGGAAAACCGTTTTAAATTTGCATAGGTAGTAGAATATACTATAGTCAATTTTTAAAATTTAGTTATTTATAATATTAAGTTTTTTAATCTTCAGGCAGGCCCTAAGGATTAAATTTGTAAATAGTAAAATACATAATTAAGGTATAGGTTTAAATAATATAAATTTTTTGATGGATATTGAGCCGGGAACTTCATCGGTGGCAGATAAAGATTTGGCAGCATTGGGAGATGGTTGGACAAAGAGTTTAAAGTTTATTCCTGGATTCTCATACAAAAAATTGGAAGACCATTTGGTACTAGAAGCAAAAAACACCTGATGGCAAGCCTCCCGAGGCATTTAAACACAAGAAAAGTGGATACAAACTATTTAAAGCTGGTTATCCAAGGCAGTTTATGGTGAAACCCAATGTAAAGAAAGGAAATGAAGCAGTCCATTTTCTTGTACGGTGCCATGTAAATGCAGAAATGAAGAAAAAACAGTACCTTGTTTATGTCCACCTTGATCAACATTCAGGAGATATTGCCTATGCAAAATGCTATTGCCCTGCTGGTGCTGGTGGCTGTTGCAAACATGTTGCAGCTACTTTGTATCAGCTTCTAGATTATATTGAACTTGGACTCTCAGATGTACCAGATGATAAAACCTGCACCCAGGAATTACAACAGTGGCATGTCCTAGAAAGAACACAACACAAGCAGCCCTGCTTTTCGAGGACCTGATTTTCCCCTAGGATTCGTATGATAAGGACAAAAAGGACGTAAACGCCCAGTGCCAGAAGGGAAGAGGGAGGACTACTGTTCAACAAGAGAGAAGGTGTCAAAGGATGACTTGGAGCAGCTTAAAACTGGCTTGGAAAAAGCAGGAAGTACTTGTCATTTGGTTGGTATCCTAGGCAACACCAATTGTGAACCTTGTGAGTTTACTGCAAATGAATTACCATCTAGACAGCGCATAATGAAGGCAGGGGAAGTGGGTGACAAACTGAACCAAACAGCGGTCAGATCTAGTATTCTAAAAAAATTAACTCAGAATTTAGATTGTACTTGTGTTCCAGACAAAGAAAGTTGTGAAAAACATATTATGGAGAAATTGTTTGTTAATAATGAGGGATGCAGAGAGATTGAGAAGAACACGCGGAAGCAAAATGAGTGCGAAGAGTGGTATAAACAGAGAAAATGTCGGTTGACTTCATCATTATTTGGTTGTGTAGTGAAGAGGAGAAAAACAATCTACCCAAAGACTATTGTGAACAAGATTACTAAGCCAAGTCAAATAAAGAATGCAAGTTGTCAATGGGGAATCGAGAACGAACAGAAGGCATTGGTAAAGTACCATGAATATAAAGATGAGATCAATGAGCACGTAGCTCTTTGCTCAGCCTGTGGTTTAGTGGTCAATCCAATGTGGCCATGGCTTGGTGCTAGTCCAGATGCTCTCATATTGGATAAGAGAGAAGAGTCAATGTATGGAGCTGTGGAGGTAAAATGCCCTGCATCTAAATCTGGGATGAGTATCATCAATGCATGCAGTGACAAATTATTTTGTTTAGAGATAGTGAATGGAAAGCCGTGTCTAAAAAAGAATCATGTATATTATTTTCAAGTGCAAGGCGTTATGGCTATTTGCCAGTTGTGTTTCGTAGATTTTGTTGTATATACTGTAAGTGATGTTCATGTTGAAAGGATTTATTTTAGTAAAGTTGAATGGGAAAAGTGTACTTTACCTGAACTAACAACTTTTTATTTTAATTATCTGATGCCAGATACTGTTACTGTATTATAACATAATTATATGTTCACTGAACATAATTTAAATAGTAGACACACTACTAACTGTACTTAATAAAGTCAGAAAAACACTGAACTGCCTAGAGTCTATCATATACAGTAACATATAATTCATTCTTCATGTAGTTGAATTAATGGCCTGAAAAATAAAGTCAAATATGAACAAATAACCCAAATTTTGTTTAAGTCTGAAGCCATAGATATCTGCAAGTCATGTTTGAGAATGCGAAAGCTTTTAATTCTTTGGATAGCCCTCTCAACATGTATCCTGTGTTTAGCAATTCTCCTAGTTTTAATCTCATCCTCTTTCGAAAATTGCGCTTGCTCGCCAAGGAAAGGGGGTATGTTCAACGACACGCCTGGTGGTAAATCATTCTCAATTTCAAATCCTCTATCTGCCATCACTTCATCACCTGGTTCTAATAATTTCAAGATCCCACAGTCATTTGTCAGTTGTTTATCAGATGTATTGCCAGCATACAGTTCTGAAACAAATGTTAAGTCTCCTCTTGGGGAAATGCCAATCAAGCCTTTACCGGTGTTATGGTTTTTGTATGTTGAAAAGGTAGCACTTTGGCTTCTTGGTTGAGAAGGTGTTTCAATGAATAACTCTGTGCAGTCGATTATGACCCTTGTGTTTGGATAACTCTCCTTGAAACTTGGTGGTGAGGTTTCTCTCACATAACTTTGAGAAGGCCAAATGGGCATGGACCGTAAACGTCTGTATAAAAAATCAAGCCAGGTAACCCAAATTCTCGACACCTGCGATGCGGATATGTTAAACCTGTTCGCTAAGTCCCTCTCGAGCAAACCCAATCTAAATCTTACAAGGCACAAGAATAACTCTTCCTCTGGTGATAATGTCCTCCTTGGTCCACATTTTTGTCGATATTCTGTCGGCTTTGTAGCATTCCAAGATCCAATATATTGTAACCTTTCACATGCAGGGCAAAGATAGTCATAAAATGCCTTAAATGTACCATAATTAGAAAAGCCAGTATAAAACTCAATATCGCTATCATTATTTTTAATGTGGTCTATAGAAAAACTGCACTGTTCGACTTTTCCCTTTAGATCGGATATCTCTTCTTGTTGTTTTTTATCTTTCTGCTGAAGGTTTTCAACCAGCTGTTCAAGTTCTGAAATTCTGTCCTCTCTAGTTGTTGGCTTATCTTCTATCTCATGACTCTCTTCAATTGTGTTGTTTCTATTTCTGCATTTATATGTTGTTCTGGGTTTCGGTTGAGTGAGCAGTAATAGTTTTTGCACTATAGTTGGAACATTGTGAAGACATGTTTTCTTGCCACCCACAAAGTGCTTTGAGCAAACTCTGTGATGGTTGTTTGGTGTAAAATTAGCTAGTCCAATCCAATGCAACCACATCTTTCTGAGCTTTTTGTCAGTTGGAATTTGGTAAAATGAGAGTTCAGGATTTCTTTTAGTGTTGCTACTACATGTTGGAATACAGCAAGTTGTTCCACCTCCTTTATATTTTCTTTCAGAACATGCAGCTTCTGTCTCGCTTTTATCTGCCACCGATGAAGTTCCCGGCTCAATATCCATCAAAAAATTTATATTATTTAAACCTATACCTTAATTATGTATTTTACTATTTACAAATTTAATCCTTAGGGCCTGCCTGAAGATTAAAAAACTTAATATTATAAATAACTAAATTTTAAAAATTGACTATATTATATTCTACTACCTATGCAAATTTAAAACGGTTTTCCCGACGTTAATTTTATCTACGAATTTAATATATTTACAGCCTAATATTTTAATACTAAAAACCTACTTGTTTATTTTGACAGGAAATAAACCGACCACAACAAAGGAAGCAGAAAAATAAGCGACAACAGAGGCAAAATGCTTTCTCTTTGGCGTTTTTACAAAGTAACGGAGCCGGGGCAGAAAAAACCGGTTTGAACTGCTTTTAGTTCGCGCCAAAACATTTTAAGGTATCTTTAAAAACATTGTGTTTGAGCGCCATGCTGATCGAACGATCGACAGACATTTTGTCATGAATTAGTCGATTTCAACAAGCGAAAAAATCCGCAGGAAACACTCGATCGTTGTCAAAATACAAGATATACATCGAGAAACAACACGCACATATTTGTAGGTCAAAATGGTAAGCGGTCCGATGTTTACTAAGCGTACTCACCTTAAAATGTTGGGAAGAACCTTCCTCTCGGAACGTATTTATGAGCACATTGTTCGCTCCTCGGTTCTTCTACAGGAATTTTCTCGTCCATTTTTGGCTCGATTTCGCTGTACTTGAGTCAAAACAAACTTTATAGCATTACAAAGACGTTCCTTATTTTAAAATTTTCAAACGCTACGAAAAAAGTGTTAAAATTAAGCGATATTTCTCACATGCAAAATGCTCGCTCCACGGCGGCCATTTCGCGCGCAAGTGAAGGTTACCATTTTTCCCATGATGCTTTGCTAACATGCAAATTGTCTATTGCAGCGCCAAACTCTAATCTTGGCTCTGCAATTGCAGCGCCAAACTCCAATCTTGGCTCTGCAATTGCAGCGCCAAACTCTAATCTTGGCTCTGCAATTGCAGCACCAAACTCCAATCTTGGCTCTGCAATTGCAGCGCCAAACTCTAATCTTGGCTCTGCAATTGCAGCACAAAAATTCCAATCTTGGCTCTGCAATTGCAGCGCCAAACGCCATTCTTGGCTCTGCAATTGCAGCGCCAAGCTCAAATAATTAATAATTTGAAAAAAAGAGTAATATATCTGGATTTTAGCAACGTTTTTTCTTGTATTGCTTGTATTTTTTCTGATGAATATGTTTTTTCGCTGCTCTTTCGCTATTAATTCGGTAGAAAACTTTAATTTGAACTAATTTCTCTATTTCAGTGATTTGTGGAGTCTTTTCTGTCTGTTTTTGTCGCTTTCAAAGCGAATATTTCGCTGTTTTCTGGTTAACAACACTCTTGTAGTATTTGTGCCGCTATACTGTTTCCGCTACTCAATGTATATGAGCTCTTATTATGCTCTCACATTCTTTCAAATACAATTGACCAATCATATGTCCTTGATAGGGTCACGTGCCTGTCCTACATTTTACGATGTAGGACAGGAGCATATTGGACAGTAGGTTATCGCCGCTTTTTTCCTTGTTTATCTCACCTTTTTACATGTTTTGTTAATTTTAAACACAAAACAAACGGTGGGGCGAAGTAATGTAAAGCAAAGAAAGGGATTTGGAAAATTGAAGTTGTTTCTTTTATCAGTTTTGTATAAAAATAAAGCGCGGGAAACATGTCTTTGGAATTCATTTGTTTACAACAGGTCGAAAGGTCAGTATTTGAGTTCTTTTTCTGATTTAAATTATGTCAAATCGTCTTAAATAGACTGAAAGATAGCTAGTTAGTATTATCAAGGTACACTTTTGCTTTCAATAAAACTAGTTTATTTACTTTTCATTTTCGTAATTTAAACAAATTCATGAAGTATCACACAAGTTTTCGCTGTAGTTTTAGCCCATTGTTGTTGCATTACTCTCGTTTACAACATGTTCTTGTGTTATAAGTGTTTTGTTCGATATAATAAAACTCCTATTGGATTCATCTTCGCCCAATATTGGGCGAAGATGAATCCAATAAGATATAATAAACAGCGAGTAACTCGGCCAATCAGAATGCGGAATACGTCATATACGGTGGACGACTACATCATAAATATATTGTCATACGTCTTCATATTTGAAGTATGTGACAAATATCTGTATGCGCAATGATTTGGGTAACAGGTCGGATCGCTGGAACTTGCAACAAAACTGATTTCAACCCATATTAATTAACAATGTTCATGTACAAGTTCCAGCATTCGCGAGTGAATAAATGTGAGCATGCATTTCAGTTAGAATGCCTTGACATCATTTTTGTTGCAATTAGTTTTTGCAACTCTGATGGTATTAATTTCAATTACTTAACAACTCACCAATTTCACAAAGATCTCCTTTATATCCATTTGGACATTTACATCTGTAAGGATCAGAACCAGGTCCATCTTGAAGTTCAATGATCGTTTCCCCCCCATTTGTACAATTCCACATTTTACTGCATGGCACCTATGAAAGTAAATGTATTAGAGTTCAGCACGAAGAAAAAGCGATAATTTCAGCCAAGTTCAAATCTTTGAATTTAAAAAATGAACCTACAGCATGATGATGCAAATCTACTATAAACATATGTGTGCGATATGTTTAAATGTGAACGATCGATTTTAAGAATATCAGTGTATGACCTTTTAATTGCTAATATTTATCCTAAAAGGCAAAGCAAAACATTGTCTAAGGCTTGGAGTGTAAACACAGTTTTATAAAAGTTATCTAAATATTCATTTACCATTGAACTTGCGGCGTTTAAAAAGGTTACCTCAGGTTATAGAATGCACACTTTTGCATCAGCTTTTTACCTTTCTTGGGGCAAGTGGATGGTAAAACATCCAGCCTTTGTCATCTGAGTTGCAATCATGAAAGTCGTGATCAAGTGTGTGTGTTAACCGGCAGTTTCTCTTCTCCTTCTGGAGCTTTTTCTTAAAGTTGTACCCAGCACAGAATGTTTCTTGCAAACATTTCTGAGCGCAGCTGCTTCGCAAATCATACGTCGTTTCAAATAGAACATTTTCTATTAAGGGGCAAACATCTACAACGAAAGAATTTACGTCGGGCAAAGAATTAGTGCGATTTGTGAAATGTATTTAAAAACGACATTTAGTTGATGTAGAAGTAAAATAATGGCGTATTCAAAGTTTTGCTCAACGAGAGAAACAGCATGGTAACTCACTTCCCCTGTGGTCGTTTGAGCACTCTGGCCCCATGACTCTTTGCGCATGGCTGGATGTGTTGATGTCATCATGTCACATCACATGAGATAAAGTCGCCATATGAGCGTGTTTTGGTTCACGAAATGCCAAATAGTGCTCAATATCATATAGATAGAGCAAATATAGTTTTCGCTTACCTCGAGGTATCCAATACAGCCTGTTTCACGTGACTTGATGATCGCTTACTGCCTGACTTACAGATGATCGCTTATTGCGTGAAAAAGGCTGTAGGGGGTACCTTACACTGTTAATTTTAGGGTGTCAATTTAACACCAAAAAGTGGTGCTAAAAAATTAGATAAAAAATGACACCTTTTTTGGGTGCTATTTTAACACCGCCGTTGATGGTGCTGATTTAACACTAGTTACGGTGCTAAAACAACACCTTTTATAGTGTGATATTAGCACTGGTTTTTAGAGTTAATTTAACACTTGTTGTGTAGTGCTAAAATAACACTTGGTTTTGGTGTTAAAGTAACACCCTTTTCAGTGCTAAAAGTAACACCAGTTTTTAAGTTTAACTGCTAACCCTGGTGAAAATAAAACTTAATTTTGTTATTAGTTTACACTGCACTAAAGTGATTTAGTGCACCCAAATGGCCTCATAATATTACACACAAACAAGAAAATAGTTTCATGATTATTATTAAATTAAGTTAAAATTTGGGTTCATTTTCCTTAGCTGTTCATGATTAAGTTTAACAATTGTTAATATTCTTCCACTTGAAATATCCTTTCACAAAACTTTTAACTAACCATTATGCATGCATTAAATGAAGTTTAATGTAAATGTTGTATATATACTATTTCCATTGGAGTCCCAGCTCATTGCAAATTTCTGGACAGAAATTCTTTCCTTAGCATCAGCGCGCTTGTCCATCAAAACCGCTTCCAGGAAGGCGTAGATATTCGAAACTCCTGGAGTGTACTCCATATTCAGCATGGCGATAAGCATGGTCACCGCCATAGCCACTGGAATGTTTTTGCCTAAGAAGTTTAAACAGATTTGTCCACCAGCAGCGATGTAAAAAGGATCCAAGATTGCCAGGTCTCCAGAAGCTATAACCCGTGGATAGGTGGATTTCTCTACTTCTTCGTCAATGGAATCATCATCCTGAAAATATTCATTTTGATTTTAGCTTATAAGTTCAATATCGACTAACCTTAGGCCCTTAACCTCACCCCTTAACACTGAGCCTGAGTCACATTGTTGCATCTTTAAATAATTATGTCATAAATATTTTTTACCAGGAAGCTTTGCTCTCATTAATAAAGACATAAGGCAATCGGATCTAGAATCAGACCTCCAGGCCAAAAAAGTGTTTACTGTATGACGTAATTATCGAAAGGGTCAAGTAATGATTTAACAAGAGACATATAAATATATAGTTAACTAATCTATGCCCATCTATTAAAATATACTTACTGTGCAAATCATGAAAAAGATATTTTTGGATTATGGCCTTCTCTTTCAAACAGGATTGGAGAACCAATGCCGTAACAGTGCTCTCAAGGATAACTATAATTAGTAAAACATAAGTCGAGAAACAAAAGTCGAGAGTCACTTTTTATATCATTAAAATAAAAATACATAAACTTGATCACTAGACAATATGTCAGTCCAATCAAGGTAGAGCAAAGCCAATCAGCCTGAGATAGTGTAACTGAAACAACAATGTCAAGCAAGGGAGCACGCCAGAGTTGTTTGAATCACTAACCTTTTATTCAATTCACAGCGATATCTGTATATTAAATTTCTTTTGTTCGACTGCCATTTGAAAATAAAGTGGTATACAGCGTATATCGCAGGCGCTTGTGACTTGTGACGATGACATAAGAATTCATTTAAAATCTTAATTAATTCTTATGTCATCTTCATGAGTACAAAATATTGTATTTGCTATAACCTGTACCAAGGTGGGGTTCTTTTGGGTGAAATTAGAGTGTTAAACCCATTTTAATATTTGTATTATACGACTAGACAGTATGAAAGATTCTCACCATAGGATTTATTTTGTATATATATGACCCAGAAGTTTCCAATCATTTCTGCAGCGACTAAGGGCATTTCAGCCCCGGGGATGAATTTGGCCCCGGGGTTGAAAAATCTCCATGTAATCAGCCCCTTACAGTAGTGGACAGCTATCTTTGTTCTAGCAGGATACCAGACATGGCAAAATTGCTTGCTTGCCGTGTATAAAACCCAACGTGGAAAAATAATGTCATTTACATTTAGAAGCTGAGCCAGTCTAGCTTTCCGAGTTGCCCTATCCACTGGGTCAACTCACCAGTCACCTCATGCAATCAGCCCCTCAATACAATCCCACGGCCAAGCCAACTCAGTACATCACTACATGTATACCCGGCCCAGGCTTATTGAGGCCAAGCCTGTTGGAGTGTTGGCTCTCTCTATAAGCCTGATATTTACAGTACTAGAACAGAACTATTCAAGAGGCCTATACTCTGCTAAATTATATAATAACATTTCATAATACTTTACCATGAAAACATTTTCAAAATATTTATATTTTTTTGACAGAGATATGGGTGTGGGGCCTGGCATCCATATTTTAAAATAATATTTTATCTAAGTCTTTATACTCAATCCTATTATAAATTGAAATCTCAAATTATAATTTAATTTTAATTACCTGCTTTTTGAGGTTATTTTTGGAGAAATCTAAATCCATGTCGTTGTGTCGTTTGCATTTTAATATATCTGTGATTCAAACATAAATATTACCATGAATTACCAGCATGTTTTGTGGCCTTTGCTAGGACGCAAATATGGAAGAATTTTTTTGACACTAAATTTATAATTTTTATACGACCTACGACATTGTTTTGATCTCGCACTTTATTGAGTTAAAATAAAATGAGTTCGTGAATCATGTTGTGTTATTGTATAAAATATGGCCTTCGACTAGCAAATATTCAATGTTTTTTCCGACTGATGAACGCAACTCCATACGTACTTAATATTATGATTAAAGCGCTGGCACGAGGACGATCACGATATCCTAAATATATTTCAACAAATATATAAATGGCATAAATACAGTAGCCTACCTCTTCATCCTCAAGAATAGAGATGGTAATCTCCTTCAAACCCGCATTTATTACAGTTTCGCGTAAAGAAGAATCTATCTTCTGAAACGAAAGGAAATCACAATTAAATATTAGATGATGTTTGATATAAAAATACTTTGAGAATATCATACATAAATCGCGTTTTATCAACTCGTGTGGAACATACCAATTTAACAACAAAGTCGATTCCTTTTTGCTCCTCGTAAGAATGCCAATGTGCAGTTTAACATACGAACTAACAGCCGCGACAACACCAGAAATTATATAAAAACAAACAACTCGAAGCGGAATATAACCAAACGATTAAGTCGCCAGCGACTCCGTATTCTGTGCCAGCGATGAAATGAATAATTTCAATCTTGCCGCACGAAATTTGATCTCATGTTATGCCTAATATGGTATTCCATGCCATATAGAGAGTTACCGGAGTTGTTGGAACGCGTGGGGCCTCGGAACCCGGTATTGTGCATCACGTCTCGCATAGCACATCCACTGAGAATATTTTTGTGTTTCTGACAAAAAATGGCCTAATGGCTCGCTTTCGTTGCAGCATTTGCCTCGAATTTGTGTCAGAATCTATTCAAACATTAGTAAAGTATATTGGCAGGATTCATCGAAATGAACCGAATTTCCATGTCGTTTGTGGTATCAAGAGGGTTGCGCGAAAATATTCAAACATTTATATTTTCACCCCAAGAAACGGAGTTAATTTAGCAATACCAATATAGGTGTTACTTTAACACCCATGTTCTACCTCCAGAAATGGTGCTAATTTAGCACTACGAATAACAAATGTTTAACACCCGTAGAGGTGTTATTTTAAGACCCAAAAATTAGCACCAGAAACCGGTGTTATTGTAACACTTGCACACCTCTTGTAGGTGCTAATTTAACACTTCTAAAGTGGTGTTAAACAAATCGAGTGTTAAATTGACCCTTTGTATTTCTTTGGTGTTAAATTAGCACTGAATTAGGTGCTAAAATGACACTTTCTATTTAGCACCACCCTTAGGTGTCAATCTAACACCAGTCGAGGTGCTATTTTAACACTCTAAAATTAACAGTGAGATAGAGCAAATATAGTTTTCGCTTACCTCGAGGTATCCAATACAGCCTGTTTCACGTGACTTGATGATCGCTTACTGCCTGACTTACAGATGATCGCTTATTGCGTGAAAAAGGCTGTAGGGGGTACCTTACATTGGCATGACTGCAACCACATTCAAAGAGCGATTGGCCAGCCACACTAATTCTTTTCAGCATAAAAATCACGCAAATGACACGGAACTTTCGAAATATAATTGAACATTGAAAGAAAACAATAAGGATTTCAGTATTAATTGGCAAATTTTAAAACATTCTATTTCGTACACAGGAGGATCAAAACGATGCAATTTATGTTAAGAAGAAAAAATTTGTATTTTGAAAGAAAAAAACAAGAATTGTTTACTCAACAAAAGAGCTGAAATAATTTCACGATGTCGTCATCGTTACAAATTTCGCGTAACAAAGCCATGCATGCACACATTGTCTCCCACATACAGCCCCACGTTCCTGCAGGAAGCATATAAGCGGCCAGGAAGCAGGAAGCATATATTTCGTAGACCTAAACCTACACGTATATTTGCACCCGTATATCGGTTGTGCACTCTTGTTTGCGTTATTCATATATTTAACTTCAAAATGCGGCAATTTCGATTTGACTATTCACTAGAGAGTATCAGGACGCTTATTGGAAAAAGTTGATTGAAAAAGTGGAAATTGTAATAAAACGTATGAGATGGAAAGCTAATTTCTTTCTTAAAAACAAAACAAGTGAAAACCAAAACAATTTTGTACGTTTTCGTAATATTGCCCGTTAACATTTTTAGTAATTTTCTGGAGAAGCTTCGTATATATTTCTTGTTTTGTCAGCAAAATTAAAACATTTGGAGACGTTTTAACTTTCTTTAAATCTTCTGCAGCGGCATTAAGCTAGAAAAGGATCGGAACAGTTTCTAAAGTTGATGTTATTTACCATTTGGATTAGGTCTTCTTCAAATCTTTTCAATTCATTTATCATAGGTGCGCATTTCTTCGATTGCAGTCCGAAAATGTTTTTGTTTTGGATGTTGGTTTCTCTGTTAAAGTAAAAATAAGCTTCCCATCTCATTCGTTGGGCGACGTTTTCCACTTTTTTCAAAGTGCTGCCACAGAATCAAATTTAATGCGGGTAATTTTAAGCGCGCGCAATGACATAAGCGCTTGCAAAAAACGCACACGCATATACGCGACAAAGAACGTTTGGAAATATGGCGCAAACAAAAAATGAACTGAATTCAGTCGCCTGAAGATCGCCTAGCTTAAAAAGTTAGGCGTGAAACACCGTGTAGCGACGGCTTAATTTTATGAATAAATTTTTGCAGTAGACCACCTCAGTCTGAGAACACAATGTTCAGCAGTATATAGCTGTGTTTTTGATAAAATATAAGCAAAACTAATCGACTAAACTTTTTAATGGCTTGCTTATGGCATGCACAGCAAAGTACTAGGGTTTGTTGTCAAAATCATGTGTTCATTTTGAAAACTAACACGCATAACCATTGACCTTTTTAAGCGTTCGATCGAAGAAACATTTAGCTTCCACAGCGTATCCCAGATTGCAGAAAGGATAGCGCGAAGGAATCAACCTCAAAATGTTATATTTAAACAAACATTAAGAGAAGTAGGCCTACTTGTCACCTATCACTCTCAATAAAAATTTAGAGGGGGGCAAAGTTTTAACCAGCAATGCGCTCAGCGTGTTTGCAAAAAAAACACATTAATCCTGTTTCAACAGTCCTAACAGTCTCTCTGACAGCAAAGTCTTTGCTGAATTCAAACGGACTACGTACTCAGAATGATATTACACGTAAATATTCCGTTAGTTTAATATTCACACTTAAAACGGTGCGAAATATGAAGGTAAGAACTAGACATATCAAAATCTGTTTTTTCTTCAATTTTCAAATTTGACCGACAAGTACTTGCCACATCGAGTCCCTTGCATAAACTGTTCAATCGTAACACGGTGAAAGTAAGCTGCAGCTGCATGAACAATTGTAAAACTATTATTTCGAAACACACTTCAGAATACTCTCAAATAGTAAACGCCAACGACTACCACTATACCTACCACAGATCCAACCACATGCAACTGTAGGAAACTCAAATAGTTCCCTCTTCAAGAGCAACGTTTAACGGACAGTTTAGTGTATAAAGCGCAGGTTGTTACTAGTGACGGAAAGCCCAGAGAATATATTAGTATGACGGCAAATACATTTAAAGAACGCTTCAACAACCACACGAAATCTTTCAACCATGCAAAGCACAAAAATCATACGGAGCTCTCGAAATATGTATGGAATTTAAAAAGAAAACGGCGCAACTTTTTAATCAAGTGATCAAACGAGCAGCTTCCCATTCTTGCGGTGGAAAGAAATATAAACTTTGTCTCCAGGAGAAGCTCTGCATTTTAAAAGCGATTAGGGCTAATCTATTAAACAAGAGATGCGAGCTGTTTTCGAAATGCAGCCATCAAAAACAATTATTAGCGGGAAAATTTTAACTGCGCATGCTCGGCAAGCGTCTGAAGGCACGCACAAAAAGAAGTGGATAAACCCGTACACCTCTGTATGATCTCTACTCTGTGGTTGAGTTCAAAATCTCGTCGCCTGAAGATCGTAAGAACGTGAAACTCAGAGTTTAACTGAAAACTAATTATATATGTATATATATTTTGAGTAGAATCGCCTGAAGATCGCTTTGAAAGAGGCGTGAAACACTGTGTAGCGGTGAATATATTTTAAGATTAGGCTACTATATATATTTTATATACGTGTAGGTTTAGGTCTACGAAACGCAAAGAGTGCTCGACAACATATAGTTAGAGCAAATTATAGATTTTCTTTGGCAAAGAAAGCATCGGCCTATATAGAGATGACGGTTTGGCTCTTATAAAAATTAAATCAGCACGTTTACCAGACAAAACAAGAAAAGATCTCCACAAATTTCAGTATTAATTGGCAAATTTTAAAACATTCTATTTCGTACACGGGAGGATCAAAACGATGCAATTTATGTTTAGAAGAAAAATTTTGTATTTTGAAAGAAAAAAAACAAGAATTGTTTACTCAACAAAAGAGCTGAAATAATTTCACGGTGTCGTCATCGTAATAAATTTCGCGTAAACAACGCAAACAAAGCCATGCATGCACACATTGTCTCCCACATACACCCCCACGCTCCGGCAGGAAGTATATAAGCGGTCATTTCTTTCGATACTTGTAAACTGCCTGTTGATTCTTTTACAGATGAAACAGCCTGTTGCAGACAAGTTTTGAGGTAAGCGAAAATCTATATATATATGCTATCTATATATATGTGGCTATAAGCTATAATGCAAAAGCTCACTTCCCTTGTGGTCGTTTGAGCACTCTGGCCTCACGCATGTCTGGATGCGCATGTGTCCGAGTATTGTACCACATGCGCTTGGTGAGGGCAAGAGCATGGTGTATAAATACAAAGTCACTCGCATCTAGACTGCGTTACAAGCTGCACTGACGAGCCGTTGAACGGCGAAACATGCATATCTGCAGATTTGACTATATATGCTCCTTCACTTTTGTTGTTGAGCACTCTGTGAGGTTAATTGGTGGCTAATAAGCTATAATGCAAAAGCTCACTTCCCTTGTGGTCGTTTGAGCACTCTGGCCCCAAGACACTTCACGCATGTCTGGATGCGCATGTGTCTGAGCATTGTACCACATGCGCTTGGTGAGGGCAAGAGTATGGTGCATAAATACGAAGTCACTCGCATCTAGACTGCGTTACAAGCTGCACTGACGAGCCGTTGAACGGCGAAACATGCATGTCTGCAGATTTGACTATATATATATATATATATAGTTTTTCGCTTACCTCAAAACTTGTCTGCAACAGGCTGTTTCATCTGTAAAAGAATCATGTGCCTGATGATTCTTTTACAGATGAAACAGCCTGTTGCAGACAAGTTTTGAGGTAAGCGAAAAACTATAATTTGCTCTAACTATATGTTGTCGAGCACTCTTTGCGTTTCGTAGACCTAAACCTACACGTATATATATATATATATATATATTCTAGAAATACATGCTTTCAGTAACCCCTTGCACCATGCACCCAAACATTGACAGACACTACATTCCAAGCTTTTTCATCGCAAAATCTGCTATGCAAAGGTGGTAGACGAGTCAGATATCTGGGTTCAGAGTATAATTTTGCCTTGGAAAACTGAATTGGATCTCTGGCTCACACCCCTCTTCACGACGCACTCAAAGACTATCGCCATTTTAAATGTGCCATTAAAATTTTGATCATTACTGTAATAGTGAAAGGAAACAATGATATTTTGGGAAAGAATATTTGAAATAATAAACGCAACACGATTAATAATAATAATTTCTTTTCCTGGAGTGCAAAACAGTTAAATAGGTTACAGAAACTGCAAAAATAATTAAAATATTAGTTGTTTTAGCCATAGAAATATGAGATATATGCGGTAGGTATGTTCTTCAAATTAATGTTTAAATGCAACCTTCCGTTCATTAAAATGTTTCGAAAAGCCTTTGTAAAACTAAATTGCCTTTTACCGATATTATTAGTTTTTGAACTGAAATCAGGTGACAATAGACAAATTCTCTCGTGAAAATAATTTCGCTTGAAATAACTTTTTGAAAACATAAAATATAATATATTTTACTTGGAATAAAATGAAAATCTATGCAATGCGCTGATCAAATCGAAATGTCAACATCCCCCCGGGCATACCCCCGGGAATTGGATTTTTTATTTTCTAACAGGTAAAATTCCCTACCTATGTTCCTATCTCGCAATCAAATAAACCACCGAGAAATTCGATTTGGAAACACTTTTAGAATAGTCGAAATTCGCCGCCAAAAAAATCCCGGCTCTTAGCAAAGTATTTTGTTTTTTTCGTATGTATTCAGTTTTTAGTGAACCTTTTCAATAGTGACAGTATAAATATATTTAAAACAGATTCTTACCTTCAAACACTTGCTTTAATCTGGTTAAGTCATTTTGTTCTAGCCACTGCACAACAAAGGCTATTGTCGCCATCTTGATTTAGCCACAATCTGTTCAAAATCCACACCCCCTGTCAAATTCCCCACCCTCTGTCAAATTCCCCACCCTCAGTCAAATTTTCCACCCTCAGTCAAATTCCCCACCCTCTGTCAAATTTCCCACCCTGTACCGCGTTTGAAACGTCAAATTCTCGCCATCCTGAAATTCCAAACGATCAAATTACCTACGTGTGCCCGGGGGGCGATGTCGACATTTCGATTTGATCAGTACATATCAACAATTATAAGAAACTTGCCACATTTCATATAATTGTTGATATAATTGTTGATATATTTGATGATTGCACAATTGCATGAAAGAATATTTTAAGATTTAATTTGTTACTTCGTTGTGCAAATATTGTTTTTCTATTGAGCACTCTTAAATATACTACAACCACTACAAAATTATTATCCCCGATTATTATTGCCATATTTCTTGCCATATCATCAATAAGTCGCATATCAACAATTATAAGAAACTTGCCATATTTCATATAATTGTTGATATAATTATTGATATGTTTGATGATTGCACAATTGCATGAAACTAGCTTGAAGTTGCAACAAGAATATTTTAAGATTTAATTTGTTACTTCGTTCTGCAAATATTGTTTTTGTATTGAGTACTCTTAAATATACTACAACCACTACAAAATTATTATCCCCGAATTATTATTGCCATATTTCTTGCCAATCAAATATATCAACAATTATAAGAAACTTGCCATCTATCTCCGTTTATCCTTTTTATAAAGTATAAACGATAAATCCCTTCCGCCGCTTTTCCTGAAGTCCCAAAAAGCGATTTATAATTATAATTCATACTAACTGATACTCATGTTTTTTTTTATAATTCGCTCATTCCACTCCTAACAAAGATTAGTGAGATGATCACCCATCACACCCATGAAACATAGCCATGCGCCCGCGAAACTTGATGAGCTATAGATTTCCCAAAGCTTTCCTTTTTTCCCGGGTGTAATAAATAGCCGAGAGGAATTAGTACCCTCGCCCCGGGCTATCGCCCGGAACGGAGCTTCGCGCCGTTGGCTCGGGAATAATAATTTTGTAGTGGTTGTAGTATATTTAAGAGTGCTCGATACAAAAACAATATTTGCACAACGAAGTAACAAATTAAATCTTAAAATATTCTTGTTGCAACTTGTGCTAGTTTCAAGCTAGTTTCATGCAATTGTGCAATCATCAAGCAACTAAGAGTTGCCTGATGATTGCACAATTGCAGAAACTTGAAGTTACGACAATAATATTTCAAGATATATATACAGAGTGCTCAATGGTTATTCAGACCATAATTATATTGAGGTTTAAGTATTCAACAAGTTTTACTAGGCATCTTTATTACTATTTAGTTTCGTACCACAAGATGTGGCACTCTATATATTTTGTATTTCCACAAAACAAAACAATTATATTAATTGTCATGGAAACCAACAAATAACTTTTCATTACACTGTATAATATTAAGGCAATGTAACAAAAAATGGTTCCAAGTTTTATATGCATTATGTTAGGCCACAAAATATATTAAATTTTAGAAAAACAACGAAAACAGAAAATGAATGACTTAGAAAGGGCTTAAAAAAGATATAAGCTTACAAAATGCCATGTAACCTTAAAATAGAATCTTTCAACATTTTGAAGGTACCTAAATTTTAAATATAGCTACGTTAAAGGACGTTTAACTGTTGCCATTTTGGCATGTTTCAGGAGAAAAACATTACAATGTAATTTTTTTGGAATTTAAAGCTGTTTCTAGTTCGTTCCTTAGGTGATTGCAAATAAAATTTACATGAAAGATTACATGAAACTTTTCAAAAACTTTTCAACGCCCTCTTTCATCATTGGAAATATAGTTGTATGGAAAATATGCGAAAAATTAAAATTACCTTTATGCAACAAATGAAAAGGAACTGCCATGCTCGTTGAATCCTCGAGCCTGCAGTATTCGTCTTCCATTTTAACAGCAAGTGGTAGCAAGATCAGGAACAGAAATTTTACTGACAAGAACGCTGTTATAAGAAAACGTTTCATTTTGTCTCTATAAAACGAGACAGATTACCAGTTAAGTCAATTTACTCTGTGTAATAAAGCCTCGTTAGAAACCACGGGTATGTTGTTGAATGGAGAGAATAGTGATCAGTAACAAGGTACAGAGATTGGATTTCATAATCTTATACTAATTTTCAATGTGTGTTTATTATTGTAAGGAGTATAATAATTTGAACAACAATATCAAATCAATTAACCAGCTAGCTAGTTTTCATAATGCACTTCTTAAATGTTTACAGTATTAATATAATCGAAAGCATTTTGCAACTAGCTTTTAATGTAATATATAATTATATTAGTTCGATATTTTAAAAATTTTCTTGTATATATATATTATATATATCGTATAACCTGCACGCATATTATTATTGTATGATATTTTGTATTTCTATAGTTTCTCAGGGACCTTCTACCTTGTGATGTTGGTTTTCTTGAATAAATACTATTATCAATCAATCAATCAATTATGAACTGCATAAAGCTGTATATCCCGTCTGTATACAGTACGTGCTGTATTGCTTGCTGTTGGCGTAATTCATTGGTGTATCATGATCACACTATTATTGAAATTAGCATATTTATCTAAAGCTTATTTATAAAGTAATATACTCCGATTTACCGCACAGGTTTATAACTAGAATTATGTTTATCCTTTTTATCGCCTTTGATTTTGGATGAAATATCCCAAATATGCGAAATTTAAATGTTGAATTATTGTCCTAGTAGATGTTCATATATTTAGGATTGTATTGAGGAGATGCTATTTTTCAAACATTAGTAATGTAGCTATTCGATGATGCTATAGCGAGTGGCTCCACAGGGCATCTAATATAATTTTCGAACAGAGACCACGGAGCATTTTTTGCATTGGGGATGGCCAAGATTGGGGATTGGGGAGTGCGCAATGATACTAGTATTGAGTGCTGCAGGCGCGATGGGGGGTATGGGAGCATGCTCCGCCAGAAATCTATAGTCCCTGAAATGCACTTTGGGGGAAGATTTAAGAGCAATGTCACAGAAGAATTAGTCTTTCCAAATATTTGGGCGAACGAAAAGCTGCTGACCACCAAACCTACCCATAATACCTACGCAACGAATCAGTATAGACTAAAGAAAAGAATAAAGTGCCTATATTGATACCTGAAACATTCATTCAAACGATAAGCCTTATAGACATAGCAGAGATAATAATGTTTTCTTCAGTGTAACTTCTTTATGGTTGTAAAAAATTATAATATGTTTAACTATGTGTATTCTTAGCGTAATCTAACAATCGTTTTAGTAGCGATTGGAGCATAATTTATATAGTCAGACGTCATCCTGCGAATTGTTTTTACTATAAGGTTGTAAGTAGCGATAAGTGGGCCTGTGAGTTATGTCATTGGGTGTGTGCTAATCATCCTTAATTACTTGCAGCTGAGAGTTGAGCTGAATTACGAAGGACGCAGCTCGACTTGATCGAGTCGAAGGCTTATCAGTGGGCCGGTCAGAGCTTGATATACATGTGTTAGAGTAAGGTATGTTTATATTAGTATAGTTGTTTTCTTTTTATCTGTTTTAGAATGTATTTTAGATCATTGTAGTAAGCAGACGGTCCCTTGAAAAACAGGCGGCGTTTGCGCTGAAGGGCTACCGTTTTTAAATAAATTATAATAAATAAATAAATAAATAAATAAATAAATAAATAAATAAATAAATAAATAAATAGAATGAATCCTCGTGTTTATGTATTTATTTTTAACTTCGCCAGTATATATAAAAAACCTATTTACAAAATTTGGCAGGGACATCGCAACAGCATAATGCCAATTACTGTGGGTCCAATAATTAGCTTAAATATATAAGAACTGAAACAATAGCAAACAGTTAGACAAACTAAAGAACATGCAAACTAACAAACTTATTTGCTATAACGAACTACTAACCATCTAAATGAAACAAATTTCAACATATAATAACAGCACGATACTGGATATGCAAGACTACGTACAGAGTTGCATTTCAGGCATATAGTTTTAAATGTTCGAGGATTATCATGGTCATACAGTAATTGAGTTCTAATGATCTATAATAATATTTCAGTAAGATTGATTTGAAAACGCTAAGACTGTCCGTGTCAAAATGTAGTTCATCTGCAAGACTGTTCCATATTCGACAAAGTTTTAATGAGGAATGATTGCTGGTAGGTAGTGCTTTTACATTTACATTTACAGAAAGCATATTTTACGGTGTTGTTGGATGCTGATCACGTTCTGTGTGCAGCATGCACGAGTGACGGGAAGAGCGGACGTTTCTACGAAGCCATGTATGATTTTGAAGAAGAGGATCAGGTCTAGGTATTCATGCCAGTACGATATAGGAAGAAGATGTAAGGATTGAAATCTTGTACTATAGTTCACGTCTGTCGGATATGGCAGGTTTAAAATATATTTAGTTGCGCGTCATGGTGTTTCTGCTGATCTAACCAAGCAGTTTGTTTGCTTTCGACCCTCGTTGGTGTACTTGCGTTTTCCACGTAAGGTTTGATGATGCGCGTACTCCAAGATCTCTTTCAATATCAGTTGTATCCAATTCGTGATCTTTTAACTTGTAAGTTGACGTGAATGGTGTAATCTTTCTTGTTATTCGTTGCTGCTTACATTTTGTTTCGTTGAACGTGAGACCGGATATAGACGACCAGTGTTCTAAGTTTCTAAGATCATTTTGGAGAAACACAGCGTCGTCTTGACATTTGATAGCCGAGAATATTAACTTCGTATCGTCAGCAAACATTTCTACTTGGCTGGTCGTTACTGAATCGGGAAGGTCGTTGACGTATAACAGAAACAGAGCTGGTCCAAGGATAGAGCCTTGCGGGATACCTGGTGACATAGGAAGTGTGTTTGAGGTAACACCAAGTACTGTTACACGCTGGCGACGGCCTGTTAAATACGACGTGAACCACTTCAGTAAACTACCACCAAAGCCGTAATTCCTCAATTTGGTGATCAATTTGTCATGAATAATCCGGTCACAAGCTTTAGACATATCGGATAGATGGTTTCCACCTGTCGTCCATTGTCTAGAATCCTACCAATGTAGTCAAACACTTCTAAAAGATTTGTGACACACGATTTACCTTGAAGAAAGCCGTGCTGGCACTTGTTGATAAGTTGGAATGAGCGAGATTTGATGCAAATTCATTCATTTGACACAAATGACAACACACTTTGCATCTATGGCGATCCAGCATATCCCATCAGACAACTATTTCAATGCCCATTTCGAGAAGCAAATTAAATGATCCTGAAACGGCATGGAATAAATCAATGAGTGAAGTTAGGGTATCAGTTGAATGGATTTTTGGTGATAAAATCAATTACTATAAGTTCTTGGATTTTAAAAAGAATCTGAAAATTCAATTAAGTGCAGTGGGGAAAATGTAGGCTATTTCACATGCTCATTACTTCACAATGCAAGAGCAATACTGTATGGTTCAACAACTTTAAAAATTTTCAATGTAAATCCACCAACAGTTGAGGAATATTTTCAATGACATAATGGTACAACAAATAGTTTTAGAACTATTTTACTTTACTTGTCTCATGACTGTTCACCAGATAATGTTTATTTCAGTCTTAAAAATATGTTCAACAGAGTTAAATGTAAATCAAAAATAAACCTCAACCATGTTTTACAATGATACAATAACATGGGTATCAGACTACTTTCATAACAATAACATATACCCTATTTATAATTAAGTACCTGTGTTTGCTGCTGTTGCTGTTGCAACTTGGCCATGTTCATACTGTCCATTTGTTGAAGAGTTTACTCTTGGAATCTCGTGGATTTTTCCTGCTATTTGAATTTTTCCGCATGTTATTCTTCCGCATTTCTATCTCCTTTGGTTTTAACTTCATCTCCAACTTTTTTTTTTCTATTCTCCTTTTGTTCTCCTTCAATTCCCACTTTATCTCTAATAAAACTTATTGCACTTGCCCCACTTGTTCTTGTCTGTTTGATGCAAGATGACTATCCACTTTTCCTCTCATTATTCTTCTCACTTCTTCTATATCTGCAGCGTCATCTTCCAATTTATTTTTCTTTTTTTTTCAGCTTGATAAGACTCTTCAAACAAACTGACTATTTCGTTCATAAACTGGTCAATTTCTGTGTCCTTAGGGGATATACCAGATTATTTCTCTTCATCGCGAACTTTTTTCTTATGCTTTCTTTCCAAAATAAGGTATCGGTCTCTCAGAGACCTCCGTCTGACACGGAATACAGGTTGAGAACATTTAGTCAAGCTTGCAGCAAGCCTGGTCTAGGTTTCGCCTTTTTCTCGGGCTACCTTTCTTGTGTTTCCAAGGCTGGCAAAGCATAATTTCTCTCAGAAAATGTATGTCATGGGGTTCTGCCATTTCATATGCTGGTTGCTAAATAGGATACATACATACATACATAATTTATTATCTTTCCCCAAAAGAGGCTTTTCCAAGATAATTACATACTAACATAGTTATAGTTACAATATATATATAAATAAGGTAAAAATCTAAAGTTCAAAATTCACTAAATCTAGATTAATGCATAATGTATAATAACAAAATATGAATATTAACTAACGTATATAATATAAAAGTATCTACCACTGATATCAACTATATTATCAATTGTTTAGGAATTCTTGCAGTAACGACTGTTTAAGGCGTCGTTTGAAAGACTCAACTGACTTGCAAAGTTTTAAGGAGGGCTCTAAAGAGTTCCATATGTTCACAGTTCGGTAGAGAAAGGTTCGTTGACCGGCGGCTGTTTTAAACAGGGGAATATCGAGTTGTTGAGAATTCCTAGTGTCCCGGTTCGATACATCCTGACGTCTTCTAAATTGCGAGGATAGATATGTAGGGATACTGCCTGTCATACACTTAATTGTCATCGTTGCACTGCGATAATATAGTTGGTCAGTCACAGGAAGCCATTTTAGATCTTTCAGGATTGGTGTAACATGGTCGTATTTTCTGGCACCACTAACAATACGGCAAGCAAAGTTTTGAAGTGATTGTAGCTTGTTCAAGTTTTTGGTAGTTGTGTTGGCCCAAACGTTCGAACAGTAAAATAACTTACTGAAAACAAGTGCATTAATTACGGTAATGAGTGTTTTCTTGTCGAGTACATGCTTTACTCGATTTATTTGTCGAGACGAGACATACAGGAGGAAACGGTCTTCGTTACGTGTTCGTCATAAGAAAGGTGAGGGTTGAGGGTGACTCTAGGTTTTGGCTGATTTGGTGGGAAGGACATTCTTTCCAAGTAAAGTCACGTGAAAATCTTGTACCTCAGCTACTTTCTGTCTACTTCCAAAAACCATAAGTTGTGTCTTGCTTGGATTCAGGAGCAAAAGGTTGTTAAAACACCAATTTCGTATCCTCAAAAGATCCCCGTTTATACTTTCAATTGCACTGTGCTTGCTTTGCACATGGAAGGAGACACGGAGTTTAGTATCGTCTACATAACATTGGGAGTTACATTTCTGTGGAACAGACGCTAGGTCGTTAATGTATATACTGAAGAGATATAGAAGAGGATAGAAGAACTGATTCAATTAATTGGTAATTAATTAACCTTTTCAATTTTCCAAAACTTGCATCATGAAGATCAATGTTTATATCACGTCTTATAACGATACCTGCAATTGAAGCATTCCGATATATTATATTACATAACAACAGTATTGTTTTGTGTGAGAATCACAATTTCGAGGCAAACACGATATACTTTTGTAAATAAATATGTATATTTTATGAAATTCCCGGCTGATTTCTTCGTAAAACGTCATTCTGTAACTGTACTTATCTTTACATTACCTTTAAAACATAACAATAAACGAAACCCTGATGTACTTTATGAATATTTACCTTTTTCAGTTGACATCACGCTCACGTTTTCAAACAACATCAAAATGGCTGAAGCGGCGTCGTCTTGAGATCAGGCGACGTGTATATTTTATCGCGCGCATGCGCAGTTAATTTTTTTCGCGTTTTACACCGGCGTTGCCGTTGCCGTCGCCTAATCGTAAGGTCTCCATTGTGATTCTTGCCGCCCCATTAATTAGCGTTGCGCTGATAGGTTCGAATTTATAAACTCTTTTATTCAACCATTTCGTCTCTGTTTACGTATGTCAAATTTGAAATGTCACATCTTGACTTCCAAATAATTAACTTTTTCCGCACTCGAAATTCAAGGATATCTTGAAAACTTCTTTGTAAACTACCCCTCAGATTTTGAGATGTTGTTCCTTGATGGACCTTACATCTTCAAAAATGTTTTCAGGAAAATTCACCGAAGGAAAAAATTATATTGTCGATTGTTTCTGAAATAGAACAATAAAAGTGCAAAAGCTAATATGGTTGTCATAGCAACACTAACACTATTCCTGTTCGTTTATATATGGACAGCACAATACTTCTTAACTTTCCCCAAAAAAGCTCATATTGCCCAGTTGTAAGTATATCCAATATAAATTTTTTTGGAAGTGAAGGTTACTGAAAAGAGGGTCCCCTATACTTTTCGAGTGAAGCGTGATGGGGCTTTTTTACTTCGCCAGGAGACATGATCAATGATTTTATTAATCCGTGATTCGTGATCGAATGGCTTCAACTTATTTTACGTGCAACGTGTAAGAAACTTTCGATTTAACCGTGACCCGTGAATGACGGATAGAAATAACCGTCATTCGTGAATCGTTTGCGTGAACAGTTTTTCCAGGATTCAATACGGAATTTCTGTTGTCTTTTTATCCTTCGTTAGTTGAAAACTTCAAATTTCAAACCCCACTGGTTCAAGCTAACACAAAATAATTGGGCAATATGTCGACATAATTGGGCAATTACACGGCTCCCAAGCGCGCAGAGCAAACTTTAAAATATTCACTATCAAAAACGCCCAATACACCAGTTCATGACAAACCAAACAAATCATTAAACGACGTTAACGAAGACAAGAATGAATTATAGACGAAGGGTCTAAAAATGTCGTGCAAATGTTTGAAACCATTATATAAGCAAGCTCAGAAAGCTGGACATTATCAACGACCGCATAATATCAATGGAGCAAGAGTTGAAAGAGGTCAAATCAATGCAGAGGTGAAACTTTAAAGAAAGAAGACGCTTAGGAGGACATTGAATATTAATCCGTGAATTTTGTTTATATTTTTACGTGAAAGAGTTTTTGCGATTTTTCGTGACTCGTGAAAAGAGTAAATATTTTTGCGTGAATTCATAATGTGAAAGGGTATAGGGGACCCTCTGGAAAGTACCCCAAGTTTTAGAGAACCATTGGGAGCCACCTTAACACCAACAACGCCTAGTGTGCCTATATATACGTTATGCTCGCAGGCTTGATGTATGGTCCCAGGTTGCAGAGGAAAAAATCTTAAATATATTTTTCTGTAAAAAGTTGACATATTAGTAAACCTTAACTTTTGCCCGGGATTTCGAAAGTAATGTTAAAATGCTTACCAATAAACTGCTATCTGCATTAACTTTTCGAAGCGTCCAAACTCGGTCCTTTTTGCTGGCGTTCTCGTCAAAATTTTGTCAGTCGTGTTGGTCAATTAGTAGTTCAGTTTATTTCTCTCAACTTTATCCTTGAAGCTAATCGCAAAGCGGAAACGGTATTCTGCGCAACGATGAGAACAAAGCGTATAAACTGGTTGTCTAAATTCGGCGACGATGTTGATTTCTAAACTGGGCACCTGTGAAAAATTGGAGTAGCATTGCTTAATCTGATTAAGAATAACATGATTAAGAATAGCGCTTTCGATTGGTTGACGTGAATACCCTATTACTCAGTGTCACAAGCCAAGCAATATAGGCTATGCCCGAATTCTTATCGCCATACTGTCAGTTAGTAAGGGACGAGAAAAAGCCTTCCCAAACTTGACGAATATGCAATCGTATATTCGGGTGGGAAAATGGAATCGTGAAAGCATGAAAAGCATCTACATACGAATTTTGAATACGATTTATAAATTCTCCAATTTGCAAAATAAATTGAAATAAATTATAATATTTCATTTTCGTTAGATCAATTTGATGATCAGTAAGATTACTTGCGCAAAGGCACAAGATTGATATATTTTAATTGCATTTATTCTATATTGCTGCATATGTAAAATAAAGGCGTAATTATTATAATTATTGATATTGCATGTGTTGGATGAATAATGAATCGTATCAATCATTTTTTCACCAATATTGGACGGCGTCCTTTACAAGAAAGATATTGGATATAATGCTCATAACACCGCTAGTCCATTACGAAATATAATGCAAATCTAATTAATAATTGTCATGCGCATCAGCTGGGTTTTGAAGTACATTATGTCTCAATCAAAAAGGCTACTATCTAAATGATCGATTTAATTAGTTTAATTTATTGTATTTACCACTCTGAGGTGGACGGAAAGCATTAGTTAGTATATAGTTAGTGCCTAAGGGCACGATGAAGCTACGAATAAATTATTGTAAAATTCGCCATTTCTACCTCGTACTTAAACGGTCTCATGAGTGAATTTCATAAGCTCCTTTAAGCAAGGTTGCTATTCTTGTCCTCCTTCTAGTTATAACAATCTTCACAGTTTTCTTTGTAGCCAACACTTCAGCAGTTCAGACCTTCTGACGTTCTGAATTGCTTTCCTACCGTATTGACGCCTGTACCCTTAGTTCCTATTAGCAATACTATTTTCGTCTGTGGGACAAAAGATGCCAAAACTAATGTATATGTTGTTCGACTAATATGCGATTCTATAAACTGCATATATTTGGGCATCTCCGCGCGCCTTTCGTGTCCAAATTGCAACGGTCCATGTCAGTTTTAGGTTTCAGGACAACCTCAAAAACTAAAAGCCGATGTTGTTGGAGGCATTTAATTTAATTTGTAATCGGAAGAAAAACATCAAAAATATATGGAGGAATCCTTTTGCAATTAAGTTTCAACAAAGCCTTATATCAGATGCTTTTGATTTAATAGAAACCATTTTGAAAACGAGCCGACTATTGGATTTGGAGCAGCTATAACCGTGGCAAAACGCTATTATTTTAATATACATAATTATATATTCGGTCTCTCGCGTTGGACTTCGTAGTCGCATCTTCGTGTTCTTCACCGCCTCTACCGATTGTGTTATCATGCAAGACTACGTCGACAAGTGGAAGCGAGTTTAGCAAATTAACGTGCAATTTAATCTTTATCTTCGATATAATCTCGGTCTCTAATCAAGCGAGGTTTGCTAAACGTTATTGTCTAACTAAAATAAAACCTTGAAAATGCTTTTTACACGTTTTTAGAACTGGACGAAGTCAGAACGGATAAAATTGAAATTTTCACTGGGTTTACATGAGACGGTCCAAAAAGCATTACACACTCTTTTGCGTATGACAAAAGTGCAGTGCACAATATATTTTTTAATCTTGTCTACCGTTGCTTAATATCAGCGTTGTACCAAAATGCAGACCGGTGTGTGTTTACATTCATCCCTGTCAGAAGATACAATACAACACAATACTTAATAATATATTTAAAAATACTCGTCTATGATTGGTTGATTTCAGTGCAGTCAATCCCAAACAGCAGTGCAAAAATCTGTAACAGCAGTGCAAAATTCTGTAACAACAGTGCAAAAATCTGTAACAACAGTGCAAAAATCTGTAACAAACTCATCTGATTGGTCGGAAAAGCAAAAACGCCTAAAATCAACGAATCAGCGTAAGCAGTCTCTGTTCGAGAATGACGGCCACAGATTGCTCCAAAACAAAACAAAAATATGGCTGCCGAGCTACATAAGTGAAAGTTGAGTTCTGGCCAAAAATATGGTTGCTATTTTATTCGAAATTAACAAGGTCTCAACTCAAACAACTTTAACTTAAACTTGCTTGGCTAAGTGAAACTTTCAAGTCGTTGCTGATTCATAAAAATAAAATACGAAGCGGTGAAAATTTTATCGGTGGACACCTCGACGAAACTTTTAAGTTGAAAGTATAGTTGTCTCGAAAATTTTTATGTATATTATTAATAAGTAATAGCATGGTTTCTCGTGAAATTTGGATATAACATGCACTCGTGGGTTTTTCAAAGACCTCAAATAGCACTCGTCCTTCCACTCGTGCTATTTTGAGGTCTTTGAAAAACTCACTCGTGCATGTTATATCCAAATTGCAATCGAAACCATACTATTACCTATACTTATTGAACTCTCCCCAAAGAGGCTTTTCCGAGCCAATTACATAAAAAAATATTCTTTATATTTAACAAAACTCAAATATACATAACACCACAACAGCAATAAACACCGCAACAGCAGGCAACAATGACATGAACACCGCAACAGACCAATACAGCGGGTCCAATTCTGGACTACTGACTATATATATATTATAGTATTGGAACCTAACTAATTTAGAAGAGTATATTTTTCAGTGAGTTTATGTTTGAAAATACTGATCGATGGGGCAGATTTTATGTCCTCTGGAAGATCATTCCATAGTGAAAGGCCATGGTAATGGAATTTCCGTTGGCCAGTTGCAGTTTTGAAATGGGGGATGCTCAAAGATCCAGAGTTTCTGGTGCATCGTCCAGTAATGTCCTTTCTCCTCACAAATATCTTGCATAAATACTGCGTGTTGTTCATAAAGCATTTGAAAGTGAGAATAGCGTCACAGTAGAATAAGTGAGACTTCAGGAATTCAGTGCAATTCTTGCATTAATGGGTAATGTGTTCAAATTTTCTTGAATTAGTAATTATTCGAATAGCAAAATTTTGTACTGCTTGAAGTCTGCTGGTGTAATTTACAGTAGTGTTAGCCCATACGGATGAGCAGTAGCACAATTTACTAAAAACTAAACTTCGAATTATGTATTAGTATGACAAGACGCTTTATTGAGCGTTTAGTCGCTGGAGTAATGATAACATGTGTGATTGTAACATATTTGGCTTACATGACTTACATTCTTACACGAGCTTGACCGAAGACACGAGCACGCAAAGGCATTTTCGATTATCGTCGATTAATTCTAATTTATGAAAAACAGGTTTATGTACCATTGTCTCTAATTATATACATGACGAAAACCCAAAATATAGTTGTTCACAGTCAATAAAACAGAATAAAAAACAACAATCAACTTATCCTACAGTCTGGTAATGGTATTAAATATTTCATTGTGTTAGTTCCTTTGACCGTTGTGCTACAGCCGACATGGCTAGATTGTCGACTAGCTTTGAACCCCAACGGCATCTACATCTAAAATCAACTACTTTGATACGAGTGGTGATTGTAATATAATATAGCAGTACGAATCACAAAATGCATTCGCCTATCAATAGTTTCAACTTGTAACTAAGCCCATTATTTATGCCACTTCGGGGAGTTACACAGATAAATACCAACTGTACCTTGATCAGACATTAGCCAGTTGGTATTAGAGAGGTGTCCGTATCAGAGAGGTGTCTGTATTAGATAAAGGTCCCTATTAGAGAGGTGTCTGTGTTTTGAAAGGTGTCTGTATTAGAGGGGTGTCCGCATCAGAGAGGTCTCTATTAGATAAATGTCCCCATTAGAGAGGGATCTTTATTAGAAAGTGTCAGTATTAGAGAGGTGTCTGTATCAGAGATGTGCCTGTATTAGAAAGGTGTCCGTATTAGAAAGGTGTCTGTGTTGAAAGGCGTCCGTATAAGAGAGGTGTCCGTATCAGAGAAGTGTACGTATCAGAGAGGTGTCTGTATTAGTTAAGGGTCCGTATTAGAGAAGTGTGCGTATCAGAGAGGTGTCTGTATTAGATAAAGGTCCGTATTAGAGACGTGTCTGTATTAGAAAGGTGCCTGTATTAGAAAGGTTTTCGTATGAGAGAGGTGTCTGTATTAGAGAGCCGCCCGTACTAAAGAGATCTCTTTATCAGGGAGATGTGTGTATCAGGGAGGTGTCCGTACGAGAGAGGTGTCTGTATTAGAGAGGTGTCCGTATTTAGAGAGGTGTCCGTATTTAGAGAGGTGTCCGTTTCGAAAATTATAGAATATAAAAGGTGTTTCATACCTGCGCTGGAGATTTCTTGTGCATCTAAAAATATAGATACAGAGTACCCTGTTTCGTCATCGGAGTTCATTATTGTCATACGAACTTCATATGACGTTTGAGATGGAAATCGAAGAAATGCCAACATACTTGGTGAACTCTCTCGAGCTGTAGAAATTTTTGCTAGTGAGTACAAGCTCAACTCTCTCCATTTGCCGTAAGAAATTTTCTCGTTGTACACCACGGGACGTGCGGAGCGTCAATTCACGAGCGCCAATTGGTTTGAAATCCAAAATATATTCAAACTCTTGCAACCATTTTCGGCTATACAAATGAAAGACACGATAAGTATTATTGGTTAGTTTGCGTTCGTTGTAACATGACGTGGCGGGGCGCGAAAGAGAGACTTGTCAACTTCGGAAAATCTCGGTTCAAAACTGAACCGAAGCGGCTAGACTTGCTTCAAGTCTCCTTTTTATTGTCTTTGTGTATGGATCCACTTAAGTGTAAATAACATGTCGTTGCAAGGGTTGGTGGAGCGAGAAAGAGAGACTTGTCAACTTCGAAAAATCTCGGTTCAAAACTGAACCGAAGCGCCCAGACTTGCTCACAAGTCTTTCATGCGTCGACTTATGCACTAATAGTGCGAACTTTTAATAATGGCAATTGTATACGCCGCGTCAAGGAGTTGCACATATAAATGCCATCTGTACAAATGCACCCAAGGCTCTTTGGCTGCTCCAATACCAATCTCTCTAAGTCACACACCATTGTGCATTACTAGAAAATTGCTTTAAAAGTTACTTAAAATATAATTTAGGCTTTCAAAACTGCTGTTTGTCATAATTTCGTACTATTCAATCCAAACTTTACAACGGCGTATACAACCGCCATTACTATGATTGTGAAGATGCCACGTCCAACGGCACAGGTGGACATGGCTTTAATAGCACATTCGTCATTTTCATGGACGAATGCGTTCTGAAAGGCAAGGCCCGCTCCATGTCTTTCATTTTCGCTCCACTAATATAACACATATGTTACAATAACGTCATATCATTGTGCTCTTTCACACCGCTCTCACTGCATTCTGCAAAAAGTTGCGACGAGCTAAACTATTAAAACTAAACTATTGAAGGCTTTATATCTATTTATCTATTCATTGGTTCTATAATTTTATTTCTTTGTTTAAATTCGCCAATATTAACCATACGACTGTGATACTAACAGCTTTCAAACACCTAAACACTGCACCGAAACCGTATAATTGGGCCCTTTCGTAACGTAGCCAAGTAAGCGTTTTAGCACGTTACAATCAAATATAATAGCCGGATTCCTCGCTGCATATCTGCAGACTACATTCCGGAGATCCATTGAGCGCTTTCATCTGGAGTCTAGTTTTACGGGCACATCATTCGTGCACCTGAAAATATAGAATGGAGTGGCTTGCCGTTAAACTTCTCCCCCCCCCCCCCCACACACACACACACACACACACACACATACACATACACACACACAACTTCATACGAAGTACAATAGACAATCGTGAATCGTCTTATCATCGTACTTCGTAAGAAGCAGTGGGTGTCAATGAAACAGGACAAACACACTGAGTGAGGAAGCCAGTTATATGTAGGCCCACTTCTTGCTGGTAGAGGTTACCAGCAAGGAGTTGCATACATATTACTAGGTTCAAGATGTTGTCATGGTAATGACTGAAGTTGTTGTCGTCAGCGACTTATCGCTCATCTGTCGCCATTTACCAAACGAAATGCTCTGTACGCCCAGACTATTTTGATTGGAAAAAGCTAAGTTGTCTTTGTCAATATCGCCCCATCTGTCACAAGACTCTAGACCACCCCTGCTGCATGAAGACACTACATACTGAAGTGTTGAAACGTTGGATCGTGAATAATATTTGTTGTGAGATTGCATCATTAACTAAAGTCATATTAGTAGCCAACGAAAACATGTCTGAAGCCCTTGACAAGTTGTCAACAACAAGCTCGAGACAAGCAGGAAGCAAGCAGCGCGTATGTTGTGACAAATCTGCTGTTGGCTTGTGGCGACCCAAAAATTCGGCCCAAGAATAGGCGGCCCAAAAATTTGGGTTTTTAATTATATCCTTTGATATATATTCACTCGATAAAGCAAGAAAACACGCGCATGAAAATTCTCGAGGCTCGCGTGACGTTCGCGCGCGACTCGCACATACCAGTCTATTCCGCATTTTTGGGTCATTTCACTCAGTACCAAAATAAATCGCTTTTCTTCTGAAAGACTATTTTCTCATCCAAAGCAAGTAAGGCATTGATCTAGTGATCTTATAACACCGCAAACAGCTGCGACAAATTAAACTAGTGTTTTCATTTTTTTTCTATTCTTTTTTTTCATATTTTATTTACTAAATTCGTCAAGTTAAGTTTTTATATCAATTTGTACAATTTAAAATGCATGTATACTGTACTAATATAAGTAAGATATTTGATCAATGTAAATATCGTATATTAGCCATTAATTGTAATAATGTCATATAATCCTTAATAATAATGTATCGCTGAAAATGATCTCAGAAAATGATTTGGTCTTTTATTGTTTTACATGACATCACTGTAAAAATAAATTGGTTACAACAACCCATAATGAATCTGAGATAACTCATTTATGGGCTATTTTAACCTGACTTTGTCTAGGCCTCCAACAAAACCAATCTTCTGCCGCCACAGCTGACTGTTTGCCCTGTCAAAAACAACAACATTTGGTGGAAAAAATTGTATTACTTTAACACTATACTTGTTTAACAGCTAGGAATATAGTTTATGAGGAATAAAATTGTATTAACAAAACAAGCTTTCCAAAATTGAATTTCCAATACAGGCAATAGTTACCACGCCACCTTGAACTGGAGTTTGCACATAAGATATATGGTCAACGCAAATATTAGGCGTGATATATTCGGCAAGAGACGTTTATTCTGACATAAGGCTGTTTTACGCTTCTTCTGGCCCAGATGTTTAGGCAGCTGTGGCGAAGTTATAGCAATGGAAACTAGTTCTGTGATGCAAATATACATGCGCTTAGATTGGCTGAAGACAATTCATTTCACTGAGTGTTTGAATAATTATAAGAAAATTACATAGCAAGACCAGTTTGTATGTCTGACTCCCCAACTGGGTATGGCGATGCTGGCAAAATAATCTCCGATTGGCACAGTTGAAGAAAAACAATGTCAATTTATGTTAATTTCAACTCATGTTTTTAGACTGATATGACGATAAGCTATGTAAAAGTGTAAAACTTCATGCAGGTCCAAAGTTGGGCAAGACACTGGACATCGGTAAGTACCATGGGAATATTCTAGCAATTGCTATGGATTTGAACTAATAGATAACGTTTTGCCGTTGTCTGTTTGATTATAGATATACAGATGAATTGATAACGTGGAAAGAACAAAAAATAGCATACAAGGAGCCGGGGCGAGTGATGTTCTTACCACGTTATGACATCATCTGTATATTCATAATTAGCATTTCTCACGCATGCTCAAATCCGCCATTTTTGGGGTGCTGCTTTGTAAACGATGTGAAAAATCAAAACGATGTGAAAAACAAATTTTCAAAAATTCAACTGTAACTTTACCATAATGGGTCATTACAGTTATAAAAAGTCGCATTTTGTAATGCTTACATTTTCTGATCTGTAGTACTCCTAAAATAGCGGATAAACTTAGGGTGAGAAAGGCTAATGAACAGACAACGGCAAAGTGTGATCTAAATTAGTTTTATGCAATAAACAAAGTTAAAAGGCCCAATTATTAAAGCTCGTGTTAAACATTTTGGAGCTTTGAAGCGCGACCGAAAGAGATTTGCACGCTATTTGATGTGACCACTGATCTATACAAAACAACGCACGCCATTGGTTCGTGATTCTTCTTAGAGAGTTGTGATTGGCTAAAAGACATGCCAGATTTTATAAAATTTTTATCTTTGTACATTCCATTAACAATAGAGAGGGAGTCTGCCAGTTCGGAGATCACTGGTACCTCCCAGGAAAATTTTACGGACGACACCTTTTAGATTGACTGAAAAAGACAGAAAATACAACCGTGCCTGCCCAGTATACTAACAGCAATCCATGACAATGGAAAATACGGTCACAACTGATAAGGAAAGTGTCAAACAAAAATACAAAAGTTTCAAAAAAGTTTCAAATATTATCACTGCACACTTTCACTTTATCACTGCACAAATTGGTTATCACTGCACACTAAGAGGCTGTTTATATGGAGGCGAGCCAGCCCGGATACCCGAGCTAACTCGCTTTCCGGAGACGAACTTCACCCGTGTTTTCATGAGACTGTTCAGGCTCGCCAAACTAAGCACCAGAGCTAAATTAAATAATAAACAAATTTTCCCACGAACCTGAAACCATACCTTCGCGAACAAATTTTTCAGTTATAACTCACAGAAACGATCACAAAGACCCTTTAAGATCGAAATCTGTCGGAAAAATGTCTTTAACAATAATATATTCGCGTAAACATTTAGTCCCAGCCCGGGTAGGCGAGCCAGCTCGGGTCATTGCATTTATATGGAAAATTCCAGCCCGCTTAAGCGAGATCTCGGGTCAGTCGAGGCGGGATCTCGGTTACGCGGGCCAGCTAGGTTTCCATATGAACGGAACATGAAATTTAATAGGAAATAATAACAAACGTGGGAACTCGCCAAAACCGGGGCAGCTCCGGTACCCGAGCAACAATCTTGGACAAAACTAGTTGGGCACAGTGCAATTTTCAAACTAAAAATGGCATATGCTGTTGCTTCCTCTGTTCCGTCATGGTTTTCTTTTCATGTAACCCCCTCCCCCAGTTCAATGTTAACAGTATTAAATAGTCACATATCCCAAGTCCAAACAACATTGAATTGGGGGTTGAGGCGGGTGAAATACAGGCAAATTTGGACAGCTCATGAATATGTCATTTGATCCTATACGGGTCTCAAGGATTTTGTCCAAGATTGTAGCTCGCCCCATATAAGCAGCCCCTAAAATTAGGTATGCTAAAAGTATTACGTCACTGGAATGACGTCATCCATTCGTTTGCCCTCTAATAGCTCATAGCAACCAATGAGAAAACGCTATTATTATTCACTCGTTATGTTATTTTCAGTCATGAAGAAGATGAAGCATCGTGTAGTGGAATACATGAGCTCAGGAACAGCAGATGCACTTGCTTTAAGTAGAGCCATTTTTTGCAATGGTTAAAATTTACATTACGATGTTTTTGTTTAATTAGGTTTTTTTTAATTTATTTGTTTCGCCACATGATCTACATTACAGTATATATAGACAAAAAAACAGCACAAGGCAGGGTAACCGCAACAGCAAATAAGCCAATTACTGCGGCCCGTACTGATACATTGCATTCTGTTTTTGATTTTAATATTTACGTGTCATTGTATATTTTGTTATATAGATGGCTTGATAAAAAAGTTAGAAGAATTACAGCAAAATGCAATGCTTTACAAAGGTAAAGTTGCAATTGAAGGGTTTTTGTATAGTTTATGTGGTCCAGTGTAGGTAGCGTCTATACAATAAGCTTCGGTTCGTTAGGATCAAACTACCTTAAAAATACAACAAGAACTTCGGCGTTTCGAGCGAAGGACGTTCGTCTGAAAGATAGTGACTTCGCGCCAAATGGCGAAGTTCTTGTTGTATTTTTCAGGTAGATTTATTCTAAAGGCCGGAAGCCTTTTGCAGATGGAAATTTCAAGCGAAAATTATGTACATATTATAATTATATAGACCTAATCAGGCAGCAGTGCTCTTACCACTGAGGTACAGAGTCCAGCGAAAATTATATACATATTTTTAGACCTGACCAGGAACAGTTGCGAAAAATGCAACTATAGTTTCTCGGCAGGAATCTAACCTGCGCCCTGCGATTCCGGTGCAGCGCTCTGCCAACTGAACTACAGTCCAGTTGTCAAGAGCTCACCGCAAGTTCATGTACTCTATATATATATGCTAGAATTATGGCAGTGTTTATGATATGGTAAATATTCTAAATTTTTGGGCATCTCGCTCGATAGAATTGAATGGACACTTAAAATTGACTTAAAAGTTACTTAAAATATAATTTAGGCACTCAAAACTGCACTTTGTCATAATTTCATACTACAGGTATTAATAATACTTAATATGACGAAATGTTGAATGTGTTTTTGCGGATGAAAATTTCGAGCCATCTAGAATATTATACTTATACCATTCACTGGATCTCCCAGGTATATATACATGAACTTGTAGTTGGATTTTGACAACTGGGCTTTGTAGCTCAGTTGGTTAGAGCGCTGCACTGGAATCGCAGGGCCGCAGATTCGATTCCTGCCAGAGGGTCTATATAGTTGCATTTTTCGCAACTGTTCTTCGTTAGATCTTACTACTTAGTTTGTACTTAATGTATAAACTTTCCATTCTACAGGTCTTTTCGACCACACAAAACGCTATCTCCCAAGTTTTTACCAACTGCAGGCACAAATGCACAAAGGTTTGACGATTTTTCTCTTGAAATGTTTTCTTGATATTCATAAATGTTATTAAAATTTGCATAAAATATTGTTTAGAATTGGGTGATATTTTCAGTTCTATTGGGGTGGAAGAATTGCAACCAAACGCCAATGAAGCATTTAGTATCTTCTCGACGGCACACAGGTAGATACAGTATAAACCCTTTACCCAGTGGCGCCGTGGCCGGGGGGGCCAGGGGGGGCCATGGCCCCCCCTACGGTTGAGACCCGTCGGAAAATCGGAAATTTGTTATGTTGTCGGAATCGCAAAGGTGAAGCAAACTTGCAAATACGAATGCTAAAACATGGCGATGAAATATCGGAAATCAATATAGTTGAGAATATTAGTTATAGAAAGGTAATATTAATCTAATTTAACAATTTTGGGATAGATTGTCGGTATTTACCTGTATTAACAGTATACTCCGGGAAAATTTTTTAGAGTCGTGCATCCCCCCCGTCGACAACAGAAACAATAGTTATTCTTCCAAAAATTGTCGGAAAATAGTGAGCTTGGCCCCCCCTCAAACAAGGGACACACGGCGCCCCTGCCACTGGGTGATATTTTCAGTTCTATTGGGGTGGAAGAATTGCAACCAAACGCCAATGAAGCATTTAGTATCTTCTCGACGGCACACATGCAGGTAGATACAGTATAAACCCTTTACCCATAGTATAGCAGGCTTAATGGAGCGATGAGGGGCGGCGCACTGCTGACTGTCAAGCATTTTGGTCAAACTTTACTATATGAGAGAAAACAATTCCGAAGGGCAAAGTATATTGCATAACAAGTATTCAACATACAAGTTGAAAATGTTTAAAAAGTTTACTCTTTCTACCGAATTCTTTTTCAGATCTTCGAAAAGATTGGTATGGATTTTCTAAAGAAAGTGAAGCCTATGCTGAGTGATCTAAACACTTATCTCTCGCCTTTATCCTTGTAAAATGATAAATAGGTGTGAAATGTTGCTATCCTCTGTGATAGTTTATAATGTTTGTTTCCTTTTCTATAACAGGCCATTCCAGATACACAGCTGACCATAAAGGGATACGCAGATGCCAAGTTTGAATATCTTGTTGTAGCATTTGATAGCGTATATATGTGATCTTCTTAGCCTTAGATTACCAAGACTGGAGAAAAAATACTAGCTTTGTTTGTCACCTTGAGTATCGGTTTGAACAATCATTAACTGTAATGCATGAACAGTTCAATTGTCGACAATAATGAGCAGTTTAAGGCAGAGAAGTAGGCTGTTAAGAGCAATTATGGGTAGTAAAGAGTAGTCGGAAGTAGTTGTTGTAGTTATGAGAAGTTAGGGGAACTTGTGGATAGTTATGAGTAGTTAGGACTGACCTGTGGGTAGTTATGAGTAGTTAGGAACACTTGTGGATAGTTATGAATAGTTAGGAGCACTTGTGGATAGTTTTGAGAAGTTTGGAGCAGTTGTGGACAGTTATGGAAAGTTAATAGCAGTTGTGGATAGTTATGAGAAGTTAGGAGCACTTGTGGTACGTATGACAAGTTAGAAGCGGTTGTGGATAGTTGTGAGCTAAACAGTGAGTATTCGATTGTCTAGGAAATATTTTATTGCTGACATTTAAGTAGGCTCCCTACAGTTTTAAGGGAGCCGAATTTATTTTATTGCAAAACAACGGGGTTTTTTATTTAAAAAAATTCGGCTCCGAGGAATTTTTTAATAATCGCATATTTCAATACTTTGTACATTAGGTGCTCGTGTGCAAAAAATAAAAAAGTTTTACCGAAGGAAAATCCAAAAAATTAAGAAAGAAGATAAAAATACGACAATCTCTAAATCGCGTTGTTACCATGGCAACGTAAATATTTAGAAACATTTTTTGTTCTTCGTAATCCGCAATGTTCGGGTAATCTGATGGCCACGTCTCGTGACCATACCTTGCAAAATCAGCAAATAATGGACCTTAGAGCACATTTGCGTGCTACAGAATTAAAACTGTAGGGAACCACCTCAAGTCATTTAGTACAAATTCCACAAATTATGAACATTGTCACGTGCGTTTTGCTTACTGTCTCTACTTCTTTGTTATAGTCCTATTGTTTGAAAGTGAAAGAGCTCGACGATGGGGAATACGCGTATGCTGTGAGTGTACATTTATTGATTCTTTACTAGTTAAGTAAATTTCTTTAAGTTATGACTAAAAAACCGGAGCAGTTATGAAGATATACAGCTAATTCAACTAATATAATCCTCTCAAAGTCAAAACTCACAAATGCAAATCCTCGACCACAGCTTTTCCCCCTTGCGACTTTAAAGAACGACCTCATTTAAAATTAGATGTATTTGAAGAAGAGTCACCGATGTCCTGACAGATTGACTTTGAGTTCCCAAGCCAGGAACGGTTGCGAAAAATGCAATATTAGGTCCTCTGGCAGGAATTGAACCCACGACCCTACGATTCCGGTGCAGCGCTCTAACCAACTGAGCTACAGAGGCCAGTTGCTGAGCTGTAACCGTAAGTACTGTATATATAGGTTATCGGGTGTGCGGGTTGTGATAAGGTAAACTTCAAAGATTTTTTTGCACTTCACTTGGTTGAACTAGAGTACTGGGTTTGGTGGATAATCCAAATGAATAGATATATACACAATTTAAGACCTAGCCAGGAACGATTGCGAAAAATGCAATACTAGGTCCTCTGGCAGGAATTGAACCCACGACCCTGCGATTCCGGTGCAGCGCTCTAACCAACTGAGCAACAGAGGCCAGTTGCTGAGCTGTAATCGTAAGTTCTGTATATATAGGTTATCGGGTGTGCGGGTTGTGATAAGGTAAACTTCAAAGATTTTTTTGCACTTCACTTGGTTGAACTAGAATACTGGGTTTGGTGGATAATCCAAGTAAGTAGATATATACACAATGTAAGACCTAGCCAGGAACGGTTGCGAAAAATTCAACACTAGGTCCTCTGGTAGGAATTGAACCCACGACCCTGCGATTCCGGTGCAGCGCTCTAACCAACTGAGCTACAGAGGCCAGTTGCTGAGCTGTAATCGTAAGTTCTGTACATATAGGTTATCGGGTGTGCGGGTTGTGATAAGGTAAACTTCAAAGATTTTTTTGCACTTCACTTGGTTGAACTAGAATACTGGGTTTGGTGGATAATCCAAGTGAGTAGATATATACACAATTTAAGACCTAGCCAGGAACGCTTGCGAAAAATGCAATACTAGATCATCTGGCAGGAATTGAACCCACGATCCTGCGATTCCGGTGCAGCGCTCTAACCAACTGAGCTACAGAGGCCAGTTGCTGAGCTGTAATCGTAAGTTCTGTATATATAAGTTATCGGGTGTGCGGGTTGTGATAAGGTAAACTTCAAAGATTTTTTTGCACTTCACTTCGTTGAACTAGAATACTGGGTTTGGTGGATAATCCAAGTAAGTAGATATATACACAATGTAAGACCTAGCCAGGAACGATTGCGAAAAATGCAATACTAGGTCCTCTGGCAGGAATTGAACCCACGACTCTGCGATTCCGGTGCAGCGCTCTAACCAACTGAGCTACAGAGGCAAGTTGCTGAGCTGTAACCGTAAGTTCTGTATACATAGGTTATCGGGTGTGCGGGTTGTGATAAGGTAAACTTCAAAGATTTTTTGCACTTCACTTGGTTGAACTAGAATACTGGGTTTGGTGGATAATCCAAGTGAGTAGATATATACACAATTTAAGACCTAGCCAGGAACGGTTGCGAAAAATGCAACACTAGGTCCTCTGGCAGGAATTGAAGCCACGACCCTACGATTCCGGTGCAGCGCTCTAACCAACTGAGCTACAGAGGCCAGTTGCTGAGCTGTAACCGTAAGTTCTGTATATATAGGTTATCGGGTGTGCGGGTTGTGATAAGGTAAACTTCAAAGATTTTTTTGCATTTCACTTGGTTGAACTAGAATACTGGGTTTGGTGGATAATCCAAGTGAGTAGATATATACACAATTTAAGATCTAGCCAGGAACGCTTGCGAAAAATA
Source organism: Trachythela sp. YZ-2020 (assembly GCA_016169945.1). NCBI lineage: Eukaryota > Metazoa > Cnidaria > Anthozoa > Malacalcyonacea > Clavulariidae > Trachythela > Trachythela sp. YZ-2020. The sequence continues at coordinate 61,685 of JADLSH010000346.1, forward strand.
CAATACTAGATCATCTGGCAGGAATTGAACCCACGATCCTGCGATTCCGGTGCAGCGCTCTAACCAACTGAGCTACAGAGGCCAGTTGCTGAGCTGTAATCGTAAGTTCTGTATATATAGGTTATCGGGTGTGCGGGTTTTGATAAGGTAAACTTCAAAGATTTTTTTGCACTTCACTTGGTTGAACTAGAATACTGGGTTTGGTGGATAATCCAAGTAAGTAGATATATACACAATGTAAGACCTAGCCAGGAACGGTTGCGAAAAATGCAACACTACGTCCTCTGGCAGGAATTGAACCCACGACACTACGATTCCGGTGCAGCGCTCTAACCAACTGAGCTACAGAGGCAAGTTGCTGAGCTGTAACCGTAAGTTCTGTATACATAGGTTATCGGGTGTGCGGGTTGTGATAAGGTAAACTTCAAAGATTTTTTTGCACTTCACTTGGTTGAACTAGAATACTGGATTTGGTGGATAATCCAAGTGAGTAGATATATAACAATTTAAGACCTAGCCAGGAACGGTTGCGAAAAATGCAATACTAGGTCCTCTGGCAGGAATTGAAGCCACGACCCTACGATTCCGGTGCAGCGCTCTAACCAACTGAGCTACAGAGGCCAGTTGCTGAGCTGTAACCGTAAGTTCTGTATATATAGGTTATCGGGTGTGCGGGTTGTGATAAGGTAAACTTCAAAGATTTTTTTGCATTTCACTTGGTTGAACTAGAATACTGGTTTTGCATTTCACTTGGTTGAACTAGAATACTGGGTTTGGTGGATAATCCAAGTGAGTTGATATATACACAATTTAAGACCTAGCCAGGAACGCTTGCGAAAAATACAATACTAGATCATCTGGCAGGAATTGAACCCACGATCCTGCGATTCCGGTGCAGCGCTCTAACCAACTGAGCTACAGAGGCCAGTTGCTGAGCTGTAATCGTAAGTTCTGTATATATAGGTTATCGGGTGTGCGGGTTGTGATAAAGTAAACTTCAAAGATTTTTTTGCACTTCACTTGGTTGAACTAGAATACTGGGTTTGGTGGATAATCCAAGTGAGTAGATATATACACAATTTAAGACCTAGCCAGGAACGGTTGCGAAAAATGCAATACTAGGTCCTCTGGCAGGAATTGAACCCACGACCCTGCGATTCCGGTGCAGCGCTCTAACTTAACCGACTGAGCTACAGAGGCCAGTTGCTGAGCTGTAACCGTAAGTTCTGTATATATAGGTTATCGGGTGTGCGGGTTGTGATAAGGTAAACTTCAAAGATTTTTTTGCACTTCACTTGGTTGAACTAGAATACAGGATTTGGTGGATAATCCAAGTGAGTAGATATATAACAATTTAAGACCTAGCCAGGAACGGTTGCGAAAAATGCAATACTAGGTCCTCTGGCAGGAATTCAACCCACGATCCTGCGATTCCGGTGCAGCGCTCTAACCAACTGAGCTACAGAGGCCAGTTGCTGAGCTGTAACCGTAAGTTCTGTATATATAGGTTATCGGGTGTGCGGGTTGTGATAACGTAAACTTCAAAAAAAAATTTCCCCTACACTTGGTTGAACTAGAATACTAGGTTTGGAGGACAATCCAAGTGAATAGATATATTCACAATTTAAGACCTAGCCAGGAACGGTTGCGAAAAATGCAATACTAGGTCCTCTGGCAGGAATTGAACCCACGACCCTGCGATTCCGGTGCAGCGCTCTAACCAACTGAGCTACAGAGGCCAGTTGCTGAGCTGTAACCGTAAGTTCTATATTTATAGGTTATCGGGTGTGCGGGTTGTGATAAGGTAAACTTCAAAGATTTTTTTGCACTTCACTTGGTTGAACTAGAATACTGGGTTTGGTGGATAATCCAAGTGAGTAGATATATACACAATTTAAGACCTAGCCAGGAACGGTTGCGAAAAATGCAATACTAGGTCCTCTGGCAGGAATTGAACCCACGACCCTGCGATTCCGGTGCAGCGCTCTAACCAACTGAGCTACAGAGGCCAGTTGCTGAGCTGTAACCGTAAGTTCTATATTTATAGGTTATCGGGTGTGCGGATTGTGATAAGGTAAACTTCAAAGATTTTTTTGCACTTCACTTGGTGGAACTAGAATACTGGGTTTGGTGGATAATCCAAGTGAGTAGATATATACACAATTTAAGACCTAGCCAGGAACGGTTGCGAAAAATGCAATACTAGATCATCTGGCAGGAATTGAACCCACGACCCTGCGATTCCGGTGCAGTGCTCTAACCAACTGAGCTACAGAGGCCAGTTGCTGAGCTGTAACCGTAAGTTCTGTTTATATAGGTTATCGGGTGTGCGGATTGTGATAAGGTAAACTTCAAAGATTTTTTTGCACTTCACTTGGTTGAACTAGAATACTGGGTTTGGTGGATAATCCAAGTGAGTAGATATATACACAATTTAAGACCTAGCCAGGAACGGTTGCGAAAAATGCAATACTAGATCCTCTGGCAGGAATTGAACCCACGACCCTGCGATTCCGGTGCAGCGCTCTAACCAACTGAGCTACAGAGGCCAGTTGCTGAGTTGTAATCGTAAGTTCTGTATATATAGGTTATCGGGTGTGCGGGTTGTGATAAGGTAAACTTCAAATATTTTTTTGCACTTCACTTGGTTGAACTAGAATACTGGGTTTGGTGGATAATCCAAGTGAGTAGATATATACACAATTTAAGACCTAGCCAGGAACGGTTGCGAAAAAAGCAATACTAGGTCCTCTGGCAGGAATTGAACCCACGACCCTGCGAATCCGGTGCAGCGCTCTAACCAACTGAGCTACAGAGGCCAGTTGCTGAGCTGTAACCGCAAGTTCTGTATATGTAGGTTATCGGGTGTGCGGGTTGTGACAAGGTAAACTTCAAAGATCTTTTTGCACTTCACTTGGTTGAACTAGAGTACTGGGTTTGGTGGATAATCCAAGTGAGTAGATATATACACAATTTAAGACCTAGCCAGGCACGGTTGCGAAAAATGCAATACTAGATCATCTGGCAGGAATTGAACCCACGACCCTGCGATTCCGGTGCAGCGCTCTAACCAACTGAGCTACAGAGGCCAGTTGCTGAGCTGTAATCGTAAGTTCTGTATATATAGGTTATCGGGTGTGCGGGTTGTGATAAGGTAAACTTCAAATATTTTTTTACACTTCACTTGGTTGAACTAGAATACTGGGTTTGGTGGATAATCCAAGTGAGTAGATATATACACAATTTAAGACCTAGCCAGGAACGGTTGCCAAAAAAGCAATACTAGGTCCTCTGGCAGGAATTGAACCTACGACCCTGCGATTCCGGTGCAGCGCTCTAACCAACTGAGCTACAGAGGCCAGTTGCTGAGCTGTAATCGTAAGTTCTGTATATATAGGTTATCGGGTGTGCGGGTTGTGATAAGGTAAACTTCAAAGATTTTTTTGCACTTCACTTGGTTGAACTAGAATACTGGGTTTGGTGGATAATCCAAGTGAGTAGATATATACACAATGTAAGACCTAGCCAGGAACGGTTGCGAAAAATGCAACACTAGGTCCTCTGGCAGGAATTGAACCCACGACCCTGCGATTCCGGTGCAGCGCTCTAACCAACTGAGCTACAGAGGCCAGTTGCTGAGCTGTAACCGTAAGTTCTGTATATATAGGTTATCGGGTGTGCGGGTTGTGATAAGGTAAACTTCAAAGATTTTTTTGCACTTCACTTGGTTGAACTAGAATACTGGGTTTGGTGGATAATCCAAGTGAGTAGATATATACACAATTTAAGACCGAGCCAGGAACGCTTGCGAAAAATACAATACTAGGTCATCTGGCAGGAATTGAACCCACGATCCTGCGATTCCGGTGCAGCGCTCTAACCAACTGAGCTACAGAGGCCAGTTGCTGAGCTGTAATCGTAAGTTCTGTATATATAGGTTATCGGGTGTGCGGGTTGTGATAAGGTAAACTTCAAAGATTTTTTTGCACTTCACTTGGTTGAACTAGAATACTGGGTTTGGTGGATAATCCAAGTAAGTAGATATATACACAATGTAAGACCTAGCCAGGAACGGTTGCGAAAAATGCAACACTAGGTCCTCTGGCAGGAATTGAACCCACGACCCTGCGATTCCGGTGCAGCGCTCTAACCAACTGAGCTACAGAGGCCAGTTGCTGAGCTGTAACCGTAAGTTCTGTATATATAGGTTATCGGGTGTGCGGGTTGTGATAAGGTAAACTTCAAAGATTTTTTTGCACTTCACTTGGTTGAACTAGAATACTGGGTTTGGTGGATAATCCAAGTAAGTAGATATATACACAATTTAAGACCTAGCCAGGAACGGTTGCGAAAAATGCAACACTAGGTCCTCTGGCAGGAATTGAAGCCACGACCCTACGATTCCGGTGCAGCGCTCTAACCAACTGAGCTACAGAGGCCAGTTGCTGAGCTGTAACCGTAAGTTCTGTATATATAGGTTATCGGGTGTGCGGGTTGTGATAAGGTAAACTTCAAAGATTTTTTTGCATTTCACTTGGTTGAACTAGAATACTGGGTTTGGTGGATAATCCAAGTGAGTAGATATATACACAATTTAAGACCTAGCCAGGAACGCTTGCGAAAAATACAATACTAGATCATCTGGCAGGAATTGAACCCACGATCCTGCGATTCCGGTGCAGCGCTCTAACCAACTGAGCTACAGAGGCCAGCTGCTGAGCTATACTCGTAAGTTCTGTATATATAGGTTATCGGGTGTGCGGGTTTTGATAAGGTAAACTTCAAAGATTTTTTTGCACTTCACTTGGTTGAACTAGAATACTGGGTTTGGTGGATAATCCAAGTAAGTAGATATATACACAATGTAAGACCTAGCCAGGAACGGTTGCGAAAAATGCAACACTAGGTCCTCTGGCAGGAATTGAACCCACGACACTACGATTCCGGTGCAGCGCTCTAACCAACTGAGCTACAGAGGCCAGTTGCTGAGCTGTAACCGTAAGTTCTGCATATATAGGTTATCGGGTGTGCGGGTTGTGATAAGGTAAACTTCAAAGTTTTTTTTGCACTTCACTTGGTTGAACTAGAATACTGGGTTTGGTGGATAATCCAAGTGAGTAGATATAGACACAATTTAAGACATAGCCAGGAACGGTTGCGAAAAATGCAATACTAGGTCCTCTGGCAGAAATTTAACCCACGACCGTAAGATTCCGGTGCAGCGCTCTAACGAACACTGAGCTACAGAGGCCAGTTGCTGAGCTGTAACCGTAAGTTCTGTATATATAGGTTATCGGGTGTGCGGGGAGTGATAAGGTAAACTTCAAAGATTTTTTTGCACTTCACTTGTTTGAACTAGAATACTGGGTTTGGTGGATAATCCAAGTGAGTAGATATATACACAATTTAAGACCTAGCCAGGAACGGTTTCGAAAAATGCAACACTAGGTCCTCTGGCAGGAATTGAACCCACGACCCTGCGATTCCGGTGCAGCGCTCTAACCAACTGAGCTGCAGAGGCCAGTTGCTGAGCTGTAACCGTAAGTTCTGCATATATAGGTTATCGGGTGTGCGGGTTGTGATAAGGTAAACTTCAAAGTTTTTTTTGCACTTCACTTGGTTGAACTAGAATACTGGGTTTGGTGGATAATCCAAGTGAGTAGATATATACACAATTTAAGACCTAGCCAGGAACGGTTGCGAGAAATGCCATACTAGATCCTCTGGCAGGAATTGAACCCACGACCCTGCGATTCCGGTGCAGCGCTCTAACTAACTGAGCTACAAAAGCCAGTTGCTGAGTTGTAATCGTAAGTTCTGTATATATAGGTTATCGGGTGTGCGGGTTGTGATAAGGTAAACTTCAAAGATTTTTTTACACTTCACTTGGTTGGACTAGAATACTGGGTTTGGTGGATAATCCAAGTGAGTAGATATATACACAATTTAAGACCTAGCCAGGAACGGTTGCGAAAAATGCAATACTAGGTAGGTCCTCTGGCAGGAATTGAATCCACGAACCCTGCGATTCCGGTGCAGCGCTCTAACTTAACCGACTGAGCTACAGAGGCCAGTTGCTGAGCTGTAACCGTAAGTTCTGTTTATATAGGTTATCGGGTGTGCGGGTTGTGATAAAGTAAACTTCAAAGATTTTTTTGCACTTCACTTGGTTGAACTAGAATACTGGGTTTGGTGGATAATCCAAGTGAGTAGATATATACACAATTTAAGACCTAGCCAGGAACGGTTGCGAAAAATGCAATACCAGGTCCTCTGGCAGGAATTGAACCCACGACCCTGCGATTCCGGTGCAGCGCTCTAACCAACTGAGCTACAGAGGCCAGTTGCTGAGCTGTAACCGTAAGTTCTGTATATATAGGTTATCGGGTGTGCGGGTTTTGATAAGGTAAACTTCAAAGATTTTTTTGCACTTCACTTGGTTGAACTAGAATACTGGGTTTGGTGGATAATCCAAGTGAGTAGATATATAACAATTTAAGACCTAGCCAGGAACGGTTGCGAAAAATGCAATACTAGGTCCTCTGGCAGGAATTCAACCCACGATCCTGCGATTCCGGTGCAGCGCTCTAACCAACTGAGCTACAGTGGCCAGTTGCTGAGCTGTAACAGTAAGTTCTGTATATATAGGTTATCGGGTGTGCGGGTTGTGATAAGGTAAACTTCAAAGATTTTTTTGCACTTCACTTGGTTGAACTAGAATACTGGGTTTGGTGGATAATCCAAGTAACTAGATATATACACAATGTAAGACCTAGCCAGGAACGGTTGCGAAAAATGCAACACTAGGTCCTCTGGTAGGAATTGAACCCACGACCCTGCGATTCCGGTGCAGCGCTCTAACCAACTGAGCTACAGAGGCCAGTTGCTGAGCTGTAATCGTAAGTTCTGTATATATAGGTTATCGGGTGTGCGAGTTGTGATAAGGTAAACTTCAAAGATTTTTTTGTACTTCACTTGGTTGAACTAGAATACTGGGTTTGGTGGATAATCCAAGTGAGAAGATATATACACAATTTAAGACCTAGCCAGGAACGGTTGCGAAAAATGCAATACTAGATCATCTGGCAGGAATTGAACCCACGACCCTGCGATTCCGGTGCAGCGCTCTAACCAACTGAGCTACAGAGGCCAGTTGCTGAGCTGTAATCGTAAGTTCTGTATATATAGGTTATCGGGTGTGCGGGTTGTGATAAGGTAAACTTCAAAGATTTTTTTGCACTTCACTTGGTTGAACTAGAATACTGGGTTTGGTGGATAATCCAAGTGAGTAGATATATACACAATTTTAAGACCCACGGCCCTGCGATTCCGGTGCAGCGCTCTAACCAACTGAGCTACAGAAGCCAGTTGCTGAGCTGTAATCGTAAGTTGTGTATATAATCCAAGTGAGTAGATATATACACAATTTAAGACCTAGCCAGGAACGGTTGCGAAAAATGCAATACCAGGTCCTCTGGCAGGAATTGAACCCACGACCCTGCGATTCCGGTGCAGCGCTCTAACCAACTGAGCTACAGAGGCCAGTTGCTGAGCTGTAACCGTAAGTTCTGTATATATAGGTTATCGGGTGTGCGGGTTGTGATAAGGTAAACTTCAAAGATTTTTTTGCACTTCACTTGGTTGAACTAGAATACTGGGTTTGGTGGATAATCCAAGTGAGTAGATATATACACAATTTAAGACCTAGCCAGGAACGGTTGCGAAAAATGCAATACTAGGTCCTCTGGCAGGAATTCAACCCACGATCCTGCGATTCCGGTGCAGCGCTCTAACCAACTGAGCTACAGTGGCCAGTTGCTGAGCTGTAACAGTAAGTTCTGTATATATAGGTTATCGGGTGTGCGGGTTGTGATAAGGTAAACTTCAAAGATTTTTTTGCACTTCACTTGGTTGAACTAGAATACTGGGTTTGGTGGATAATCCAAGTAACTAGATATATACACAATGTAAGACCTAGCCAGGAACGGTTGCGAAAAATGCAACACTAGGTCCTCTGGTAGGAATTGAACCCACGACCCTGCGATTCCGGTGCAGCGCTCTAACCAACTGAGCTACAGAGGCCAGTTGCTGAGCTGTAATCGTAAGTTCTGTATATATAGGTTATCGGGTGTGCGGGTTGTGATAAGGTAAACTTCAAAGATTTTTTTGTACTTCACTTGGTTGAACTAGAATACTGGGTTTGGTGGATAATCCAAGTGAGTAGATATATACACAATTTAAGACCTAGCCAGGAACGGTTGCGAGAAATGCCATACTAGATCCTCTGGCAGGAATTGAACCCACGACCCTGCGATTCCGGTGCAGCGCTCTAACTAACTGAGCTACAAAAGCCAGTTGCTGAGTTGTAATCGTAAGTTCTGTATATATAGGTTATCGGGTGTGCGGGTTGTGATAAGGTAAACTTCAAAGATTTTTTTACACTTCACTTGGTTGAACTAGAATACTGGGTTTGGTGGATAATCCAAGTGAGTAGATATATACACAATTTAAGACCTAGCCAGGAACGGTTGCGAAAAATGCAATACTAGGTAGGTCCTCTGGCAGGAATTGAATCCACGACCCTGCGATTCCGGTGCAGCGCTCTAACTTAACCGACTGAGCTACAGAGGCCAGTTGCTGAGCTGTAACCGTAAGTTCTGTTTATATAGGTTATCGGGTGTGCGGGTTGTGATAAAGTAAACTTCAAAGATTTTTTTGCACTTCACTTGGTTGAACTAGAATACTGGGTTTGGTGGATAATCCAAGTGAGTAGATATATACACAATTTAAGACCTAGCCAGGAACGGTTGCGAAAAATGCAATACCAGGTCCTCTGGCAGGAATTGAACCCACGACCCTGCGATTCCGGTGCAGCGCTCTAACCAACTGAGCTACAGAGGCCAGTTGCTGAGCTGTAACCGTAAGTTCTGTATATATAGGTTATCGGGTGTGCGGGTTGTGATAAGGTAAACTTCAAAGATTTTTTTGCACTTCACTTGGTTGAACTAGAATACTGGGTTTGGTGGATAATCCAAGTGAGTAGATATATAACAATTTAAGACCTAGCCAGGAACGGTTGCGAAAAATGCAATACTAGGTCCTCTGGCAGGAATTCAACCCACGATCCTGCGATTCCGGTGCAGCGCTCTAACCAACTGAGCTACAGTGGCCAGTTGCTGAGCTGTAACAGTAAGTTCTGTATATATAGGTTATCGGGTGTGCGGGTTGTGATAAGGTAAACTTCAAAGATTTTTTTGCACTTCACTTGGTTGAACTAGAATACTGGGTTTGGTGGATAATCCAAGTAACTAGATATATACACAATGTAAGACCTAGCCAGGAACGGTTGCGAAAAATGCAACACTAGGTCCTCTGGTAGGAATTGAACCCACGACCCTGCGATTCCGGTGCAGCGCTCTAACCAACTGAGCTACAGAGGCCAGTTGCTGAGCTGTAATCGTAAGTTCTGTATATATAGGTTATCGGGTGTGCGGGTTGTGATAAGGTAAACTTCAAAGATTTTTTTGTACTTCACTTGGTTGAACTAGAATACTGGGTTTGGTGGATAATCCAAGTGAGAAGATATATACACAATTTAAGACCTAGCCAGGAACGGTTGCGAAAAATGCAATACTAGATCATCTGGCAGGAATTGAACCCACGACCCTGCGATTCCGGTGCAGCGCTCTAACCAACTGAGCTACAGAGGCCAGTTGCTGAGCTGTAATCGTAAGTTCTGTATATATAGGTTATCGGGTGTGCGGGTTGTGATAAGGTAAACTTCAAAGATTTTTTTGCACTTCACTTGGTTGAACTAGAATACTGGGTTTGGTGGATAATCCAAGTGAGTAGATATATACACAATTTTAAGACCCACGGCCCTGCGATTCCGGTGCAGCGCTCTAACCAACTGAGCTACAGAAGCCAGTTGCTGAGCTGTAATCGTAAGTTGTGTACATATAGGTTATCGGGTGTGCGGGTTGTGATAAGGTAAACTTCAAAGATTTTTTTGCACTTCACTTGGTTGAACTAGAATACTGGGTTTGGTGGATAATCCAAGTGAGTAGATACATACACAATTTAAGTCCTAGCCAGGAACGGTTGCGAAAAATGCAACACTAGGTCCTCTGGCAGGAATTGAACCCACGACCCTGCGATTACGGTGCAGCGCTCTAACCAACTGAGCTACAGAGGCCAGTCGCTGAGCTGTAACCGTAAGTTCTGTATATATAGGTTATCGGGTGTCCGGGTTGTGATAACGTAAACTTCAAAGATTTTTTTGCACTTCACTTGGTTGAACTAGAGTACTGGGTTTGGTGGATAATCCAAATGAATAGATATATACACAATTTAAGACCTAGCCAGGAACGATTGCGAAAAATGCAATACTAGGTCCTCTGGCAGGAATTGAACCCACGACCCTGCGATTCCGGTGCAGCGCTCTAACCAACTGAGCTACAGAGGCAAGTTGCTGAGCTGTAACCGTAAGTTCTGTATACATAGGTTATTGGGTGTGCGGGTTGTGATAAGGTAAACTTCAAAGATTTTTTTGCACTTCACTTGGTTGAACTAGAATACTGGGTTTGGTGGATAATCCAAGTGAGTAGATATATACACAATTTAAGACCTAGCCAGGAACGGTTGCGAAAAATGCAATACTAGGTCCTCTGGCAGGAATTGAACCCACGACCCTGCGATTCCGGTGCAGCGCTCTAACCAACTGAGCTACAGAGGCCAGTTGCTGAGCTGTAACCGTAAGTTCTGTATATATAGGTTATCGGGTGTGCGGGTTGTGATAAGGTAAACTTCAAAGATTTTTTTGCACTTCACTTGGTTGAACTAGAATACTGGGTTTGGTGGATAATCCAAGTGAGTAGATATATACACAATTTAAGACCTAGCCAGGAACGGTTGCGAAAAATGCAATACTAGGTCCTCTGGCAGGAATTCAACCCACGATCCTGCGATTCCGGTGCAGCGCTCTAACCAACTGAGCTACAGTGGCCAGTTGAAAGCTGTAACAGTAAGTTCTGTATATATAGGTTATCGGGTGTGCGGGTTGTGATAAGGTAAACTTCAAAGATTTTTTTGCACTTCACTTGGTTGAACTAGAATACTGGGTTTGGTGGATAATCCAAGTAACTAGATATATACACAATGTAAGACCTAGCCAGGAACGGTTGCGAAAAATGCAACACTAGGTCCTCTGGTAGGAATTGAACCCACGACCCTGCGATTCCGGTGCAGCGCTCTAACCAACTGAGCTACAGAGGCCAGTTGCTGAGCTGTAATCGTAAGTTCTGTATATATAGGTTATCGGGTGTGCGGGGTGTGATAAGGTAAACTTCAAAGATTTTTTTGCACTTCACTTGGTTGAACTAGAATACTGGGTTTGGTGGATAATCCAAGTGAGTAGATATATACACAATTTAAGACCTAGCCAGGAACGGTTGCGAAAAATGCAATACTAGGTCCTCTGGCAGGAATTGAACCCACGACCCTGCGATTCCGGTGCAGCGCTCTAACCAACTGAGCTACAAAAGCCAGTTGCTGAGTTGTAATCGTAAGTTCTGTATATATAGGTTATCGGGTGTGCGGGTTGTGATAAGGTAAACTTCAAAGATTTTTTTACACTTCACTTGGTTGAACTAGAATACTGGGTTTGGTGGATAATCCAAGTGAGTAGATATATACACAATTTAAGACCTAGCCAGGAACGGTTGCGAAAAATGCAATACTAGGTCCTCTGGCAGGAATTGAACCCACGACCCTGCGATTCCGGTGCAGCGCTCTAACCAACTGAGCTACAGAGGCCAGTTGCTGAGCTGTAACCGTAAGTTCTGTTTATATAGGTTATCGGGTGTGCGGGTTGTGATAAAGTAAACTTCAAAGATTTTTTTGCACTTCACTTGGTTGAACTAGAATACTGGGTTTGGTGGATAATCCAAGTGAGTAGATATATACACAATTTAAGACCTAGCCAGGAACGGTTGCGAAAAATGCAATACTAGGTCCTCTGGCAGGAATTGAACCCACGACCCTGCGATTCCGGTGCAGCGCTCTAACCAACTGAGCTACAGAGGCCAGTTGCTGAGCTGTAACCGTAAGTTCTGTATATATAGGTTATCGGGTGTGCGGGGAGTGATAAGGTAAACATCAAAGATTTTTTTGCACTTCACTTGGTTGAACTAGAATACTGGGTTTGGTGGATAATCCAAGTGAGTAGATACATACACAATTTAAGTCCTAGCCAGGAACGGTTGCGAAAAATGCAACACTAGGTCCTCTGGCAGGAATTGAACCCACGACCCTGCGATTCCGGTGCAGCGCTCTAACCAACTGAGCTACAGAGGCCAGTCGCTGAGCTGTAACCGTAAGTTCTGTATATATAGGTTATCGGGTGTGCGGGTTGTGATAAGGTTAACTTCAAAAATCTTTTTGCACTTCACTTGGTTGAACTAGAGTACTGGGTTTGGTGGATAATCCAAATGAATAGATATATACACAATTTAAGACCTAGCCAGGAACGATTGCGAAAAATGCAATACTAAGTCCTCTGGCAGGAATTGAACCCACGACCCTGCGATTCCGGTGCAGCGCTCTAACCAACTGAGCTACAGAGGCAAGTTGCTGAGCTGTAACCGTAAGTTCTGTATACATAGGTTATTGGGTGTGCGGGTTGTGATAAGGTAAACTTCAAAGATTTTTTTGCACTTCACTTGGTTGAACTAGAATACTGGGTTTGGTGGATAATCCAAGTGAGTAGATATATACACAATTTAAGACCTAGCCAGGAACGGTTGCGAAAAATGCAACACTAGGTCCTCTGGTAGGAATTGAACCCACGACCCTGCGATTCCGGTGCAGCGCTCTAACCAACTGAGCTACAGAGGCCAGTTGCTGAGCTGTAATCGTAAGTTCTGTATATATAGGTTATCGGGTGTGCGGGTTGTGATAAGGTAAACTTCAAAGATTTTTTTGTACTTCACTTGGTTGAACTAGAATACTGGGTTTGGTGGATAATCCAAGTAACGAGATATATACACAATTTTAAGACCCACGGCCCTGCGATTCCGGTGCAGCGCTCTAACCAACTGAGCTACAGAAGCCAGTTGTTGAGCTGCAATCGTAAGTTGTGTACATATAGGTTATCGGGTGTGCGGGTTGTGATAAGGTAAACTTCAAAGATTTTTTTGCACTTCACTTGGTTGAACTAGAATACTGGGTTTGGTGGATAATCCAAGTGAGTAGATATATACACAATTTAAGACCTAGCCAGGAACGCTTGCGAAAAATGCAATACTAGATCATCTGGCAGGAATTGAACCCACGATCCTGCGATTCCGGTGCAGCGCTCTAACCAACTGAGCTACAGAGGCCAGTTGCTGAGCTGTAATCGTAAGTTCTGTATATATAGGTTATCGGGTGTGCGGGGTGTGATAAGGTAAACTTCAAAGATTTTTTTGCACTTCACTTGGTTGAACTAGAATACTGGGTTTGGTGGATAATCCAAGTGAGTAGATATATACACAATTTAAGACCTAGCCAGGAACGGTTGCGAAAAATGCAATACTAGGTCCTCTGGCAGGAATTGAACCCACGACCCTGCGATTCCGGTGCAGCGCTCTACCCAACTGAGCTACAGAGGCCAGTTGCTGAGCTGTAACCGTAAGTTCTGTATATATAGGTTATCGGGTGTGCGGGTTGTGATAACGTAAACTTCAAAAGATTTTTGCACTTCACTTGGTTGAACTAGAATACTGGGTTTGGTGGATAATCCAAGTGAATAGATATATACACAATTTAAGACCTAGCCAGGAACGGTTGCGAAAAATGCAATACTAGGTCCTCTGGCAGGAATTGAACCCACGATCCTGCGATTCCGGTGCAGCGCTCTAACCAACTGAGCTACAGAGGCCAGTTGCTGAGCTGTAACAGTAAGTTCTGTATATATAGGTTATCGGGTGTGCGGGTTGTGATAAGGTAAACTTCAAAGATTTTTTTGCACTTCACTTGGTTGAACTAGAATACTGGGTTTGGTGGATAATCCAAGTAACTAGATATATACACAATTTAAGACCTAGCCAGGAACGGTTGCGAAAAATGCAACACTAGGTCCTCTGGCAGGAATTGAACCCACGACCCTGCGATTCCGGTGCAGCGCTCTAACCAACTGAGCTACAGAGGCCAGTTGCTGAGCTGTAATCGTAAGTTCTGTATATATAGGTTATCGGGTGTGCGGGGTGTGATAAGGTAAACTTCAAAGATTTTTTTGCACTTCACTTGGTTGAACTAGAATACTGGGTTTGGTGGATAATCCAAGTGAGTAGATATATACACAATTTAAGACCTAGCCAGGAACGGTTGCGAAAAATGCAATACTAGGTCCTCTGGCAGGAATTGAACCCACGACCCTGCGATTCCGGTGCAGCGCTCTAACCAACTGAGCTACAAAAGCCAGTTGCTGAGTTGTAATCGTAAGTTCTGTATATATAGGTTATCGGGTGTGCGGGTTGTGATAAGGTAAACTTCAAAGATTTTTTTACACTTCACTTGGTTGAACTAGAATACTGGGTTTGGTGGATAATCCAAGTGAGTAGATATATACACAATTTAAGACCTAGCCAGGAACGGTTGCGAAAAATGCAATACTAGGTAGGTCCTCTGGCAGGAATTGAATCCACGAACCCTGCGATTCCGGTGCAGCGCTCTAACTTAACCGACTGAGCTACAGAGGCCAGTTGCTGAGCTGTAACCGTAAGTTCTGTTTATATAGGTTATCGGGTGTGCGGGTTGTGATAAAGTAAACTTCAAAGATTTTTTTGCACTTCACTTGGTTGAACTAGAATACTGGGTTTGGTGGATAATCCAAGTGAGTAGATATATACACAATTTAAGACCTAGCCAGGAACGGTTGCGAAAAATGTAATAATAGGTCCTCTGGCAGGAATTGAACCCACGACCCTGCGAATCCGGTGCAGCGCTCTAACCAACTGAGCTACAGAGGCCAGTTGCTGAGCTGTAACCGTAAGTTCTGTATATATAGGTTATCGGGTGTGCGGGGAGTGATAAGGTAAACATCAAAGATTTTTTTGCACTTCACTTGGTTGAACTAGAATACTGGGTTTGGTGGATAATCCAAGTGAGTAGATACATACACAATTTAAGTCCTAGCCAGGAACGGTTGCGAAAAATGCAACACTAGGTCCTCTGGCAGGAATTGAACCCACGACCCTGCGATTACGGTGCAGCGCTCTAACCAACTGAGCTACAGAGGCCAGTCGCTGAGCTGTAACCGTAAGTTCTGTATATATAGGTTATCGGGTGTGCGGGTTGTGATAAGGTAAACTTCAAAGATCTTTTTGCACTTCACTTGGTTGAACTAGAGTACTGGGTTTGGTGGATAATCCAAATGAATAGATATATACACAATTTAAGACCTAGCCAGGAACGATTGCGAAAAATGCAATACTAAGTCCTCTGGCAGGAATTGAACCCACGACCCTGCGATTCCGGTGCAGCGCTCTAACCAACTGAGCTACAGAGGCAAGTTGCTGAGCTGTAACCGTAAGTTCTGTATACATAGGTTATTGGGTGTGCGGGTTGTGATAAGGTAAACTTCAAAGATTTTTTTGCACTTCACTTGGTTGAACTAGAATACTGGGTTTGGTGGATAATCCAAGTGAGTAGATATATACACAATTTAAGACCTAGCCAGGAACGGTTGCGAAAAATGCAACACTAGGTCCTCTGGTAGGAATTGAACCCACGACCCTGCGATTCCGGTGCAGCGCTCTAACCAACTGAGCTACAGAGGCCAGTTGCTGAGCTGTAATCGTAAGTTCTGTATATATAGGTTATCGGGTGTGCGGGTTGTGATAAGGTAAACTTCAAAGATTTTTTTGTACTTCACTTGGTTGAAATAGAATACTGGGTTTGGTGGATAATCCAAGTGAGAAGATATATACACAATTTTAAGACCCACGGCCCTGCGATTCCGGTGCAGCGCTCTAACCAACTGAGCTACAGAAGCCAGTTGTTGAGCTGCAATCGTAAGTTGTGTACATATAGGTTATCGGGTGTGCGGGTTGTGATAAGGTAAACTTCAAAGATTTTTTTGCACTTCACTTGGTTGAACTAGAATACTGGGTTTGGTGGATAATCCAAGTGAGTAGATATATACACAATTTAAGACCTAGCCAGGAACGCTTGCGAAAATTGCAATACTAGATCATCTGGCAGGAATTGAACCCACGATCCTGCGATTCCGGTGCAGCGCTCTAACCAACTGAGCTACAGAGGCCAGTTGCTGAGCTGTAATCGTAAGTTCTGTATATATAGGTTATCGGGTATGCGGGGTGTGATAAGGTAAACTTCAAAGATTTTTTTCCACTTCACTTGGTTGAACTAGAATACTGGGTTTGGTGGATAATCCAAGTGAGTAGATATATACACAATTTAAGACCTAGCCAGGAACGGTTGCGAAAAATGCAATACTATGTCCTCTGGCAGGAATTGAACCCACGACCCTGCGATTCCGGTGCAGCGCTCTAGCCAACTGAGCTACAGAGGCCAGTTGCTGAGCTGTAACCGTAAGTTCTGTATATATAGGTTATCGGGTGTGCGGGTTGTGATAACGTAAACTTCAAAAAAAAATTTCCCCTACACTTGGTTGAACTAGAATACTAGGTTTGGAGGACAATCCAAGTGAATAGATTTTTTTCACAATTTAAGACCTAGCCAGGAACGGTTGCGAAAAATGCAATACTAGGTCCTCTGGCAGGAATTTAACCCACGACCCTGCGATTCCGGTGCAGCGCTCTAACCAAGTGAGCTACAGAGGCCAGTTGCTGAGCTGTAACCGTAAGTTCTATATTTATAGGTTATCGGGTGTGCGGGTTGTGATAAGGTAAACTTCAAAGATTTTTTTGCACTTCACTTGGTTGAACTAGAGTACTGGGTTTGGTGGATAATCCAAGTGAGTAGATATATACACAATTTAAGACCTAGCCAGGAACGGTTGCGAAAAATGCAATACTAGGTCCTCTGGCAGGAATTGAACCCACGATCCTGCGATTCCGGTGCAGTGCTCTAACCAACTGAGCTACAGAGGCCAGTTGCTGAGCTGTAACCGTAAGTTCTGTTTATATAGGTTATCGGGTGTGCGGATTGTGATAAGGTAAACTTCAAAGATTTTTTTGCACTTCACTTGGTGGAACTAGAATACTGGGTTTGGTGGATAATCCAAGTGAGTAGATATATACACAATTTAAGACCTAGCCAGGAACGGTTGCGAAAAATGCAATACTAGATCATCTGGCAGGAATTGAACCCACGACCCTGCGATTCCGGTGCAGCGCTCTAACCAACTGAGCTACAGAGGCCAGTTGCTAAGTTGTAATCGTAAGTTCTGTATATATAGGTTACCGGGTGTGCGGGTTGTGATAAGGTAAACTTCAAATATTTTTTTGCACTTCACTTGGTTGAACTAGAATACTGGGTTTGGTGGATAATCCAAGTGAGTAGATATATACACAATTTAAGACCTAGCCAGGAACGGTTTCGAAAAATGCAATACTAGATCATCTGGCAGGAATTGAACCCACGACCCTGCGATTCCGGTGCAGCGCTCTAACCAACTGAGCTACAGAGTCCAGTTGCTAAGTTGTAATCGTAAGTTCTGTATATATAGGTTATCGGGTGTGCGGGTTGTGATAAGGTAAACTTCAAATATTTTTTACACTTCACTTGGTTGAACTAGAATACTGGGTTTGGTGGATAATCCAAGTGAGTAGATATATACACAATTTAAGACCTAGCCAGGAACGGTTGCGAAAAAAGCAATACTAGGTCCTCTGGCAGGAATTGAACCTACGACCCTGCGAATCCGGTGCAGCGCTCTAACCAACTGAGCTACAGAGGCCAGTTGCTGAGCTGTAACCGCAAGTTCTGTATATATAGGTTATCGGGTGTGCGGGTTGTGACAAGGTAAACTTCAAAGATCTTTTTGCACTTCACTTGGTTGAACTAGAGTACTGGGTTTGGTGGATAATCCAAGTGAGTAGATATATGCACAATTTAACACCTAGCCAGGAACGGTTGCGAAAAATGCAATACTAGGTCCTCTGGCAGAAATTGAACCCACGACCGTGCGATTCCGGTGCAGCGCTCTACAGAACTGAGCTCCAGAGGCAAGTTGCTGAGCTGTAACCGTAAGTTCTGTATATATAGAATTATCGGTTGTGCGGGTTGTGATAAGGTAAACTTCAAAGATTTTTTTGCACTTCACTTGGTTGAACTAGAATACTGGGTTTGGTGGATAATCCAAGTGAGTAGATATATACACAATTTGAGACCTAGCCAGGAACGGTTGCGAAAAATGCAATACTAGGTCCTCTGGCAGGAATTGAACCCACGACCCTGCGATTCCGGTGCAGCGCTCCAACCAACTGAGCTACAGAGGCCAGTAGCTGAGCTGTAACCGTAAGTTCTGTATATATAGGTTATCGGGTGTCCGGGTTGTGATAACGTAAACTTCAAAGATTTTTTTGCACTTCACATGGTTGAACAAGAATACTGGGCTTGGTGGATAATCCAAGAGAGTAGATATATACACAATTTAAGACCTAGCCAGGAACGGTTGCGAAAAATGCAATACTAGGTCCTCTGGCAGAAATTGAACCCACGACCGTGCGATTCCGGTGCAGCGCTCTACCGAACTGAGCTCCAGAGGCAAGTTGCTGAGCTGTAACCGTAAGTTCTCTATATATAGAATTATCGGTTGTGCGGGTTGTGATAAGGTAAACTTCAAAGATTTTTTTGCACTTCACTTGGTTGAACTAGAATACTGGGTTTGGTGGATAATCCAAGTGAGTAGATATATACACAATTTGAGACCTAGCCAGGAACGGTTGCGAAAAATGCAATACTAGGTCCTTTGGCAGGAATTGAACCCACGACCCTGCGAATCCGGTGCAGCGCTCTAACCAACTGAGCTACAGAGGCCAGTTGCTGAGCTGTAACCGCAAGTTCTGTATATATAGGTTATCGGGTGTGCGGGTTGTGACAAGGTAAACTTCAAAGATCTTTTTGCACTTCACTTGGTTGAACTAGAGTACTGGGTTTGGTGGATAATCCAAGTGAGTAGATATATACACAATTTAAGACCTAGCCAGGCACGGTTGCGAAAAATGCAATACTAGATCATCTGGCAGGAATTGAACCCACGACCCTGCGATTCCGGTGCAGCGCTCTAACCAACTGAGCTACAGAGTCCAGTTGCTAAGTTGTAATCGTAAGTTCTGTATATATAGGTTATCGGGTGTGCGGGTTGTGATAATGTAAACTTCAAAGATTTTTTTGCACTTCACTTGGTTGAACTAGAATACTGGGTTTGGTGAATAATCCAAGTGAGTAGATATATGCACAATTTAAGACCAAGGCAGGAACGGTTGCGAAAAATGCAATACTAGGTCCTCTGGCAGAAATTGAACCCACGACCGTGCGATTCCGGTGCAGCGCTCTACAGAACTGAGCTCCAGAGGCAAGTTGCTGAGCTGTAACCGTAAGTTCTGTATATACCGGGTGGCCCAAAAAAAAGTTGCCCTGTTTGATTTTATATACCGGGAAAAGTATTTTCTGTTTTTTTGCTAGAACAAACGTTACCATATTGAAAAAGGCTTAACTTAAATTTTGATACATGCCATGTGTATATCTGTGCATTATTCACCGAGATATCGACATTTGAGCAAAGTATGACGCTTTAAAAAATTCTAAAATATGCCAAAAAAAGACTATTAAACTGCTTTGATAAATACCGCACGTATTCGTCAGTATATGAATTACATTGAACTTGGAATATTTTAAGGATGGATATGCTGTTTTATTTTTAGTTTTATGATAGTTTATAATGTACTGAAAATCGTAAAAATATCGCTAGTTCGATTAAGAATTTATTTCAAACATTCCATGTCCCATGGGGATAAAATTCTCTAACAAACAAAAACGAATTTTGCATGAATGCTACAAATGTCTTTGTACGTATGCCTCGTTTAACCATAGAACAACGAGTTTGGGTTTGCTTAGAATACGAAAGAGTTGATAATGCTCTAGAGGTCAGAAGAAGATGGGCAAATTATTGGCATAACATCCCGCCCCAAGTAAAGAAACAGTTATTAAAACCTATAGAAAGTTTGTACGAGAAGGCACTTGCCACAATCTGAATAAAGCACGAAGCGGCCGACGAAGGACGGCTAGAACGGCAGAAAATATCAATTAGTTAGACAGTCTCTGGTACAAAACGGAAAAACGATCTTCACGTCGAAATGGTTTGGGATTAAGCCGTAGCACATTTCAGCGAATCGTTAAACTGGACATAAAATTCCATCCGTATGTATTAATTCGAAGACAGAAGTTGAGGATGGTGATCCGGCCCAACGTTTGGCGTTCTGTAATCGTTTTGTAAATACGGTTGAACGGAATCCTGGTTTCCTGGATCACTTAATAGTCTCAGACGAAGCAGTTTTCAGCTTGAATTCAGAAATTAACACAAGGAATGTCAGAAAATACGCATTGCATGGCGGTGGTCATCCGCCCGATCACTATGTCGAATTCATTCAAGGAGCAAATCAATTAATGGTGTGGGTTGGTTTGACAAGGGCGAGGACTGTTTTGGGTCCCCATTTTGTTGAAGGAAACCTTGACACCAGACAGTATTTGCGAATCATCCGTTACAACGTGATCCAGAGAGATTTTCGCCTTCATGGCATCGATAGAAATACCATATGGTGGCAACAAGATGGGGCTCCTTCGCACACCAGCAATGCGACGATGCAATACCTTCGTGGGCAATTTCCCGGCCGTGGTCAGTAAACGTGGTGACTGGCCATGGCCTCCTCGTTCGCCTGATCTCACAGTGTGTGATTTCTTCCTTTGGGGCTATTTGAAACACAAGATTTGGAGCGTGCCGCATGAACAGCAACCAACCAATTTGAGACAGCTTCGCGAAGCGATTGTGACCGAATGCCGCAACATGGAGCAAGAAATGATCCAACGGTCATTCGACGGTATGGTCACGCGAGCAAGACTATGCATCAATGCTAGGGGACATGCTTTTCCAGATGAGTGAATAGTATTATATCCACGGAAAACAATCATGCACTTTTCTACTTTTGTGTGCTTAGTAACATGGATAGTTTCTTTATTCATACTTGATAGGCCATTTTTAGCTCATTTTTGAACATTTTAAAATTGCGTAATAAAATTGAAATATTGATATCTCGGGTAATACTGGACGAAAATATACATGGTACTTATTAAAATTTAAGTTAGGCATTAATAAATATGAAAAACTTTACCAGAGTACAATAGCTCTTTTAGTTTTACAGTTATACTCGACCAAACAGGGCAACTTTTTTTTGGGCCACCCGGTATAGAATTATCGGTTGTGCGGGTTGTGATAAGGTAAACTTCAAAGATTTTTTTGCACTTCACTTGGTTGAACTAGAATACTGGGTTTGGTGGATAATCCAAGTGAGTAGATATATACACAATTTGAGACCTAGCCAGGAACGGTTGCGAAAAATGCAATACTAGGTCCTCTGGCAGGAATTGAACCCACGACCCTGCGATTCCGGTGCAGCGCTCCAACCAACTGAGCTACAGAGGCCAGTAGCTGAGCTGTAACCGTAAGTTCTGTATATATAGGTTATCGGGTGTCCGGGTTGTGATAACGTAAACTTCAAAGATTTTTTTGCACTTCACTTGGTTGAACAAGAATACTGGGCTTGGTGGATAATCCAAGAGAGTAGATATATACACAATTTAAGACCTAGCCAGGAACGGTTGCGAAAAATGCAATACTAGGTCCTCTGGCAGAAATTGAACCCACGACCGTGCGATTCCGGTGCAGCGCTCTACCGAACTGAGCTCCAGAGGCAAGTTGCTGAGCTGTAACCGTAAGTTCTCTATATATAGGTTATCGGTTGTGCGGGTTGTGATAAGGTAAACTTCAAAGATTTTTTTGCACTTCACTTGGTTGAACTAGAATACTGGGTTTGGTGGATAATCCAAGTGAGTAGATATATACACAATTTGAGACCTAGCCAGGAACGGTTGCGAAAAATGCAATACTAGGTCCTTTGGCAGGAATTGAACCCACGACCCTGCGATTCCGGTGCAGCGCTCCAACCAACTGAGCTACAGAGGCCAGTTGCTGAGCTGTAACCGTAAGTTCTGTATATATAGGTTATCGGGTGTGCGAGTTGTGATAACGTAAACTTCAAAGATTTTTTTGCACTTCACTTGGTTGAACAAGAATACTGGGTTTGGTGGATAATCCAAGTGAGCAGATATATACACAATTTAAGACCTAGCCAGGAACGGTTGCGAAAAATGCAATACTAGGTCCTCTGGCAGGAATTGAACCCACCACCATTCGTTTCCGGTGCAGCGTTCTAACCAACTGAGCTACAGAGGCCAGTTGCTGAGCTTTAACCGTAAGTTATGTATATATAGGTTATCGGGTGTGCGGGTTGTGATAAGGTAAACTTCAAAGATTTTTTTGCACTTCACTTGGTTGAACTAGAATACTGGGTTTGGTGGATAATCCAAGTGAGTAGATATATACACAATTTGAGACCTAGCCAGGAACGGTTGCGAAAAATGCAATACTAGGTCCTCTGGCAGGAATTGAACCCACGACCCTGCGATTCCGGTGCAGCGCTCTAACCAACTGAGCTACAGAGGCCAGTTGCTGAGCTGTAACCGTAAGTTCTGTATATATAGGTTATCGGGTGTGCGGGTTGTGATAACGTAAACTTCAAAGATTTTTTTGCACTTCACTTGGTTGAACAAGAATACTGGGCTTGGTGGATAATCCAAGAGAGTAGATATATACACAATTTAAGACCTAGCCAGGAACGGTTGCGAAAAATGCAATACTAGGTCCTCTGGCAGAAATTGAACCCACGACCGTGCGATTCCGGTGCAGCGCTCTACCGAACTGAGCTCCAGAGGCAAGTTGCTGAGCTGTAACCGTAAGTTCTCTATATATAGAATTATCGGTTGTGCGGGTTGTGATAAGGTAAACTTCAAAGATTTTTTTGCACTTCACTTGGTTGAACTAGAATACTGGGTTTGGTGGATAATCCAAGTGAGTAGATATATACACAATTTGAGACCTAGCCAGGAACGGTTGCGAAAAATGCAATACTAGGTCCTCTGGCAGGAATTGAACCCACGACCCTGCGATTCCGGTGCAGCGCTCCAACCAACTGAGCTACAGAGGCCAGTTGCTGAGCTGTAACCGTAAGTTCTGTATATATAGGTTATCGGGTATGCGAGTTGTGATAACGTAAACTTCAAAGATTTTTTTGCACTTCACTTGGTTGAACAAGAATACTGGGTTTGGTGGATAATCCAAGTGAGCAGATATATACATAATTTAAGACCTAGCCAGGAACGGTTGCGAAAAATGCAATACTAGGTCCTCTGGCAGGAATTGAACCCACCACCATTCGTTTCCGGTGCAGCGTTCTAACCAACTGAGCTACAGAGGCCAGTTGCTGAGCTTTAACCGTAAGTTATGTATATATAGGTTATCGGGTGTGCGAGTTGTGATAAGTTAAACTTCAAAGATTTTTTTGCACTTCACTTGGTTGAACTAGAATACTAGGTTTGGTGGATAATCCAAATGAGTAGATATATACACAATTTAAGACCTAGCCAGGAACGGTTGCGAAAAATGCGATACTAGGTCCTCCGGCACGAATTGAACCCACGACCCTGGGAATCCGGTGTAGCGCTCTAACCAACCGAGCTACAGAGGCCAGTTGCTGAGCTGTAACCGTAAGTACTGTATATATAGGTTATCGGGTGTGCGGGTTGTGATAAGGTAAACTTCAAAGATCCTTTTGCACTTCACTTGATTGAACTAGAGTACTCGTTTTGGTGGATAATCCAAGTGAGTAGATATATACACAATTTAAGACCTAGCCAGGAACGGTTGCGAAAAATGCAATACTAGGTCCTCTGGCAGGAATTGAACCCACGAACCTGCGATTCCGGTGCAGCGCTCTAAACAACTGAGCTACAGAGGCCAGTTGCTGAGCTGTAACCGTAAGTTCTGTTTATATAGGTTATCGGGTGTGCGGGTTGTGATAAAGTAAACTTCAAAGATTTTTTTGCACTTCACTTGGTTGAACTAGAATACTGGGTTTGGTGGATAATCCAAGTGAGTAGATATATACACAATTTAAGACCTAGCCAGGAACGGTTGCGAAAAATGCAATACTAGGTCCTCTGGCAGAAATTGAACCCACGACCGTGCGATTCCGGTGCAGCGCTCTACCGAACTGAGCTCCAGAGGCCAGTTGCTGAGCTGTAACCGTAAGTTCTGTATATATAGGTTATCGGGTGTGCGGGTTGTGATAAGGTAAACTTCAAAGATTTTTTTGCACTTCACTTGGTTGAACTAGAATACTGGGTTTGGTGGATAATCCAAGTGAGTAGATATATACACAATTTAAGATCTAGCCAGGAATGGTTGCGAAAAATGCAATACTAGGTCCTCTGGCAGAAATTGAACCCACGACCGTGCGATTCCGGTGCAGCGCTCTACCGAACTGAACTCCAGAGGCCAGTTGCTGAGCTGTAACCGTAAGTTCTGTATATATAGGTTATCGGGTGTGCGGGGAGTGATAAGGTAAACTTCAAAGATTTTTTTGCACTTCACTTGGTTGAACTGGAATACTGGGTTTGGTGGATAATCCAAGTGAGTAGATACATACACAATTTAAGTCCTAGCCATAAACGGTTGCGAAAAATGCAACACTAGGTCCTCTGGCAGGAATTGAACCCACGAACCTGCGATTCCGGTGCAGCGCTCTAACCAACTGAGTTACAGAGGCCAGTTGCTGAGCTGTAACCGTAAGTTCTGTATATATAGGTTATCGGGTGTGCGGGTTGTGATAAGGTTAACTTCAAAGATTTTTTTGCACTTCACTTGGTTGAACTAGAATACTAGGTTTGGTGGATAATCCAAGTGAGTAGATATATACACAATTTAAGATCTAGCCAGGAACGGTTGCGAAAAATGCAATACTAGGTCCTCTGGCAGAAATTGAACCCACGACCCTGCGATTCCGGTGCAGCGCTCTAACCAACTGAGCTACAGAGGCCAGTTGCTGAGCTGTAACCGTAAGTTCTGTATATATAGGTTATCGGGTGTGCGGGGAGTGATAAGGTAAACTTCAAACATTTTTTTGCACTTCACTTGTTTGAACTAGAATACTGGGTTTGGTGGATAATCTAAGTGAGTAGATATATACACAATTTAAGACCTAGCCAGGAACGGTTGCGAGAAATGCCATACTAGATCCTCTGGCAGGAATTGAACCCACGACCGTGCGATTCCGGTGCAGCGCTCTACCGAACTGAAGCCAGTTGCTGAGTTGTAATCGTAAGTTCTGTATATATAGGTTATCGGGTGTGCGGGTTGTGATAAGGTAAACTTCAAATATTTTTTTGCACTTCACTTGGTTGAACTAGAATACTGGGTTTGGTGGATAATCCAAGTGAGTAGATATATACACAATTTAAGATCTAGCCAGGAATGGTTGCGAAAAATGCAATACTAGGTCCTCTGGCAGAAATTGAACCCACGACCGTGCGATTCCGGTGCAGCGCTCTACCGAACTGAACTCCAGAGGCCAGTTGCTGAGCTGTAACCGTAAGTTCTGTATATATAGGTTATCGGGTGTGCGGGGAGTGATAAGGTAAACATCAAATTTTTTTTGCACTTCACTTGGTTGAACTAGAATACTGGGTTTGGTGGATAATCCAAGTGAGTAGATACATACACAATTTAAGTCCTAGCCAGGAACGGTTGCGAAAAATGCAACACTAGGTCCTCTGGCAGGAATTGAACCCACGACCCTGCGAATCCGGTGCAGCGCTCTAACCAACTGAGCTACAGAGGCCAGTTGCTGAGCTGTAACCGTAAGTTCTGTATATATAGGTTATCGGGTGTGCGGGTTGTGATAAGGTTAACTTCAAAGATCTTTTTGCACTTCACTTGGTTGAACTAGAGTACTGGGTTTGGTGGATAATCCAAGTGAGTAGATATATACACAATTTAAGACCTAGCCAGGAACGGTTGCGAAAAATGCAATACTAGGTCCTCTGGCAGAAATTTAACCCACGACCGTGCGATTCCGGTGCAGCGCTCTAACGAACTGAGCTACAGAGGCCAGTTGCTGAGCTGTAACCGTAAGTTCTGTGTATATAGGTTATCGGGTGTGCGGGGAGTGATAAGGTAAATTTCAAAGATGTTTTTGCACTTCACTTGTTTGAACTAGAATACTGGGTTTGGTGGATAATCTAAGTGAGTAGATATATACACAATTTAAGACCTAGCCAGGAACGGTTTCGAAAAATGCAACACTAGGTCCTCTGGCAGAAATTGAACCCACGACTTGCGATTCCGGTGCAGCGCTCTACCGAACTGAGCTCCAGAGGCCAGTTGCTGAGCTGTAACCGTAAGTTCTGTATATATAGGTTATCGGGTGTGCGGGGAGTGATAACGTAAACTTCAAAGATTTTTTTGCACTTCACTTGGTTGAACTGGAATACTGGGTTTGGTGGATAATCCAAGTGAGTAGATACATACACAATTTAAGTCCTAGCCATAAACGGTTGCGAAAAATGCAACACTAGGTCCTCTGGCAGGAATTGAACCCACGAACCTGCGATTCCGGTGCAACGCTCTAACCAACTGAGTTACAGAGGCCAGTTGCTGAGCTGTAACCGTAAGTTCTGTATATATAGGTTATCGGGTGTGCGGGTTGTGATAAGGTTAACTTCAAAGATTTTTTTGCACTTCACTTGGTTGAACTAGAATACTAGGTTTGGTGGGCAATCCAAGTGAGTAGATATATACACAATTTAAGATCTAGCCAGGAACGGTTGCGAAAAATGCAATACTAGGTCCTCTGGCAGAAATTTAACCCACGACCGTGCGATTCCGGTGCAGCGCTCTAACGAACTGAGCTACAGAGGCCAGTTACTGAGCTGTAACCGTAAGTTCTGTATATATAGGTTATCGGGTGTGCGGGGAGTGATAAGGTAAACTTCAAACATTTTTTTGCACTTCACTTGTTTGAACTAGAATACTGGGTTTGGTGGATAATCTAAGTGAGTAGATATATACACAATTTAAGACCTAGCCAGGAACGGTTGCGAGAAATGCCATACTAGATCCTCTGGCAGGAATTGAACCCACGACCGTGCGATTCCGGTGCAGCGCTCTACCGAACTGAAGCCAGTTGCTGAGTTGTAATCGTAAGTTCTGTATATATAGGTTATCGGGTGTGCGGGTTGTGATAAGGTAAACTTCAAAGATTTTTTTACACTTCACTTGGTTGAACTAGAATACTGGGTTTGGTGGATAATCCAAGTGAGTAGATATATACACAATTTAAGACCTAGCCAGGAACGGTTGCGAAAAATGCAATACTAGGTAGGTCCTCTGGCAGGAATTGAATCCACGAACCCTGCGATTCCGGTGCAGCGCTCTAACTTAACCGACTGAGCTACAGAGGCCAGTTGCTGAGCTGTAACCGTAAGTTCTGTTTATATAGGTTATCGGGTGTGCGGGTTGTGATAAAGTAAACTTCAAATATTTTTTTGCACTTCACTTGGTTGAACTAGAATACTGGGTTTGGTGGATAATCCAAGTGAGTAGATATATACACAATTTAAGATCTAGCCAGGAACGGTTGCGAAAAATGTAATAATAGGTCCTCTGGCAGAAATTGAACCCACGACCGTGCGATTCCGGTGCAGCGCTCTACCGAACTGAGCTCCAGAGGCCAGTTGCTGAGCTGTAACCGTAAGTTCTGTATATATAGGTTATCGGGTGTGCGGGGAGTGATAAGGTAAACTTCAAAGATTTTTTTGCACTTCACTTGGTTGAACTGGAATACTGGGTTTGGTGGATAATCCAAGTGAGTAGATACATACATACACATTTTAAGTCCTAGCCATAAACGGTTGCGAAAAATGCAACACTAGGTCCTCTGGCAGGAATTGAACCCACGACCCTGCGATTCCGGTGCAGCGCTCTAACCAACTGAGTTACAGAGGCCAGTTGCTGAGCTGTAACCGTAAGTTCTGTATATATAGGTTATCGGGTGTGCGGGTTGTGATAACGTAAACTTCAAAGATTTTTTTGCACTTCACTTGGTTGAACTAGAATACTAGGTTTGGTGGGCAATCCAAGTGAATAGATATATTCACAATTTAAGAACTAGCCAGGAACGGTTGCGAAAAATGCAATACTAGGTCCTCTGGCAGGAATTGAACCCACGACCCTGCGATTCCGGTGCAGCGCTCTAACCAGCTGAGCTACAGAGGCCAGTTGCTGAGCTGTAACCGTAAGTTCTGTATATATAGGTTATCGGGTGTGCGGGTTGTGATAAGGTAAACTTCAAACATTTTTTTGCACTTCACTTGGTTGAACTAGAATATTGGGTTTGCTGGATAATCCAAGTGAGTAGATATATACACAATTTAAGACCTAGCCAGGAACGGTTGCGCAAAATACAATACTAGGTCCTCTGGCAATATTGAACCCACGACCCTGCGATTCCGGTGCCGCGCTCTAACTAATTGAGCTACAGAGGCCAGTTGCTGAGCTGTAGTCGTAAATTCTGTATATATAGGTTATCGGGTGTCCGGGTTGTGATAAGGTAAACTTCAAAGATGTTTTTGCACTTCACTTGGTTGAACTAGAATACTGGGTTTGGTGGATAATCCAAGTGAGTAGATATATACACAATTTAAGACCTAGCCAGGAACGGTTGCGAAAAATGCAATACTAGGTCCTCTGGCAGGAATTGAACCCACGACCCTGCGATTCCGGTGCAGCGCTCTAACCAACTGAGCTACAGAGACCAGTTGCTGAGCTGTAACCGTAAGTTCTGTATATATAGATTATCGGGTGTGCGGGTTGTGATAAGGTAAACTTCAAAGATTTTTTTGCACTTCACTTGGTTGAACTGGAATACTGGGTTTGGTGGATAATCCAAGTGAGTAGATACATACATACACAATTTAAGTCCTAGCCATAAACGGTTGCGAAAAATGCAACACTAGGTCCTCTGGCAGGAATTGAACCCACGACCCTGCGATTCCGGTGCAGCGCTCTAACCAACTGAGTTACAGAGGCCAGTTGCTGAGCTGTAACCGTAAGTTCTGTATATATAGGTTATCGGGTGCGCGGGTTGTGATAACGTAAACTTCAAAGATTTTTTTGCACTTCACTTGGTTGAACTAGAATACTAGGTTTGGTGGGCAATCCAAGTGAATAGATATATTCACAATTTAAGAACTAGCCAGGAACGGTTGCGAAAAATGCAATACTAGGTCCTCTGGCAGGAATTGAACCCACGACCCTGCGATTCCGGTGCAGCGCTCTAACCAGCTGAGCTACAGAGGCCAGTTGCTGAGCTGTAACCGTAAGTTCTGTATATATAGGTTATCGGGTGTGCGGGTTGTGATAAGGTAAACTTCAAACATTTTTTTGCACTTCACTTGGTTGAACTAGAATACTGGGTTTGCTGGATAATCCAAGTGAGTAGATATATACACAATTTAAGACCTAGCCAGGAACGGTTGCGCAAAATGCAATACTAGGTCCTCTGGCAATATTGAACCCACGACCCTGCGATTCCGGTGCCGCGCTCTAACCAATTGAGCTACAGAGGCCAGTTGCTGAGCTGTAGTCGTAAATTCTGTATATATAGGTTATCGGGTGTCCGGGTTGTGATAAGGTAAACTTCAAAGATTTTTTTGCACTTCACTTGGTTGAACTAGAATACTGGGTTTGGTGGATAAACCAAGTGAGTAGATATATACACAATTTAAGACCTAGCCAGGAACGGTTGCGAAAAATGCAATACTAGGTCCTCTGGCAGGAATTGAACCCACGATCCTGCGATTCCGGTGCAGCGCTCTAACCAACTGAGCTACAGAGACCAGTTGCTGAGCTGTAACCGTAAGTTCTGTATATATAGATTATCGGGTGTGCGGGTTGTGATAAGGTAAACTTCAAAGATTTTTTTGCACTTCACTTGGTTGAACTAGAGTACTGGCCTTGGTGGATAATCCAAGTGAGTAGATATATACACAATTTAAGACCTAGCCAGGAACGGTTGCGAAAAATGCAATTACTAGGTCCTCTGGCAGGAATTGAACCCACGACCCTGCGATTCCGGTGCAGCGCTCTAACCAACTGAGTTACAGAGGCCAGTTGCTGAGCTGTAACCGTAAGTTCTGTATATATAGGTTATCGGGTGTGCGGGTTGTGATAACGTAAACTTCAAAGATTTTTTTGCACTTCACTTGGTTGAACTAGAATACTAGGTTTGGTGGGCAATCCAAGTGAATAGATATATTCACAATTTAAGAACTAGCCAGGAACGGTTGCGAAAAATGCAATACTAGGTCCTCTGGCAGGAATTGAACCCACGACCCTGCGATTCCGGTGCAGCGCTCTAACCAGCTGAGCTACAGAGGCCAGTTGCTGAGCTGTAACCGTAAGTTCTGTATATATAGGTTATCGGGTGTGCGGGTTGTGATAAGGTAAACTTCAAACATTTTTTTGCACTTCACTTGGTTGAACTAGAATACTGGGTTTGCTGGATAATCCAAGTGAGTAGATATATACACAATTTAAGACCTAGCCAGGAACGGTTGCGCAAAATGCAATACTAGGTCCTCTGGCAATATTGAACCCACGACCCTGCGATTCCGGTGCCGCGCTCTAACCAATTGAGCTACAGAGGCCAGTTGCTGAGCTGTAGTCGTAAATTCTGTATATATAGGTTATCGGGTGTCCGGGTTGTGATAAGGTAAACTTCAAAGATTTTTGCACTTCACTTGGTTGAACTAGAATACTGGGTTTGGTGGATAAACCAAGTGAGTAGATATATACACAATTTAAGACCTAGCCAGGAACGGTTGCGAAAAATGCAATACTAGGTCCTCTGGCAGGAATTGAACCCACGATCCTGCGATTCCGGTGCAGCGCTCTAACCAACTGAGCTACAGAGACCAGTTGCTGAGCTGTAACCGTAAGTTCTGTATATATAGATTATCGGGTGTGCGGGTTGTGATAAGGTAAACTTCAAAGATTTTTTTGCACTTCACTTGGTTGAACTAGAGTACTGGCCTTGGTGGATAATCCAAGTGAGTAGATATATACACAATTTAAGACCTAGCCAGGAACGGTTGCGAAAAATGCAATTACTAGGTCCTCTGGCAGGAATTGAACCCACGACCCTGCGAATCCGGTGCAGCGCTCTAACCAACTGACCTACAGAGGCCAGTTGCTGAGCTGTTACCGTAAGTTCTGTATATATAGGTTATCGGGAGTGCGGGTTGTGATAAGGTAAACTTCAAACATTTTTTTGCACTTCACTTGGTTGAACTAGAATACTGGGTTTGCTGGATAATCCAAGTGAGTAGATATATACACAATTTAAGACCTAGCCAGGAACGGTTGCGCAAAATGCAATACTAGGTCCTCTGGCAATATTGAACCCACGACCCTGCGATTCCGGTGCCGCGCTCTAACCAATTGAGTTACAGAGGCCAGTTGCTGAGCTGTAGTCGTAAATTCTGTATATATAGGTTATCGGGTGTGCGGGTTGTGATAAGGTAAACTTCAAAGATTTTTTTGCACTTCACTTGGTTGAACTAGAATACTGGGTTTGGTGGATAATCCAAGTGAGTAGATATATACACAATTTAAGACCTAGCCAGGAACGGTTGCGAAAAATGCAATACTAAGTCCTCTGGCAGGAATTGAACCCACGACCCTGCGATTCCGGTGCAGCGCTCTAACCAACTGAGCTACAGAGGCCAGTTGCTGAGCTGTAACCGTAAGTTCTGTATATATAGATTATCGGGTGTGCGGGTTGTGATAAGGTAAACTTCAAAGATTTTTTTGCACTTCACTTGGTTGAACTAGAGTACTGGCTTTGGTGGATAATCCAAGTGAGTAGATATATACACAATTTAAGACCTAGCCAGGAACGGTTGCGAAAAATGCAATTACTAGGTCCTCTGGCAGGAATTGAACCCACGACCCTGCGAATCCGGTGCAGCGCTCTAACCAACTGAGCTACAGAGGCCAGTTGCTGAGCTGTAACCGTAAGTTCTGTATATATAGGTTATCGGGTGTGCGGGTTGTGATAAGGTAAACTTCAAAGATTTTTTTGCACTTCACTTGATTGAACTAGAGTACTGGGTTTGGTGGATAATCCAAGTGAGTAGATATATACACAATTTAAGACCTAGCCAGGAACGGTTGCGAAAAATGCAACATTAGGTCCTCTCGCAGGAATTGAACCCACGACCATGCGATTCCGGTGCAGCGCTCCAACCAACTGAGCTACAAAGGCCAGTTGCTGAGCTGTAACCGTAAATTCTGTATATATATAGGTTATCGGGTGTGCCGGTTGTGATAACGTAAACTTCAAAGATTTTTTTGCACTTCACTTGGTTGAACTAGAATACTAGGTTTGGTGGGCAATCCAAGTGAATAGATATATTCACAATTTAAGAACTAGCCAGGAACGGTTGCGAAAAATGCAATACTAGGTCCTCTGGCAGGAATTGAACCCACGACCCTGCGATTCCGGTGCAGCGCTCTAACCAGCTGAGCTACAGAGGCCAGTTGCTGAGCTGTAACCGTAAGTTCTGTATATATAGGTTATCGGGTGTGCGGGTTGTGATAAGGTAAACTTCAAACATTTTTTTGCACTTCACTTGGTTGAACTAGAATACTGGGTTTGCTGGATAATCCAAGTGAGTAGATATATACACAATTTAAGACCTAGCCAGGAACGGTTGCGCAAAATGCAATACTAGGTCCTCTGGCAATATTGAACCCACGACCCTGCGATTCCGGTGCCGCGCTCTAACCAATTGAGTTACAGAGGCCAGTTGCTGAGCTGTAGTCGTAAATTCTGTATATATAGGTTATCGGGTGTGCGGGTTGTGATAAGGTAAACTTCAAAGATTTTTTTGCACTTCACTTGGTTGAACTAGAATACTGGGTTTGGTGGATAATCCAAGTGAGTAGATATATACACAATTTAAGACCTAGCCAGGAACGGTTGCGAAAAATGCAATACTAGGTCCTCTGGCAGGAATTGAACCCACGACCCTGCGATTCCGGTGCAGCGCTCTAACCAACTGAGCTACAGAGGCCAGTTGCTGAGCTGTAACCGTAAGTTCTGTATATATAGATTATCGGGTGTGCGGGTTGTGATAAGGTAAACTTCAAAGATTTTTTTGCACTTCACTTGATTGAACTAGAGTACTGGGTTTGGTGGATAATCCAAGTGAGTAGATATATACACAATTTAAGACCTAGCCAGGAACGGTTGCGAAAAATGCAATTACTAGGTCCTCTGGCAGGAATTGAACCCACGACCCTGCGAATCCGGTGCAGCGCTCTAACCAACTGAGCTACAGAGGCCAGTTGCTGAGCTGTAACCGTAAGTTCTGTATATATAGGTTATCGGGTGTGCGGGTTGTGATAAGGTAAACTTCAAAGATTTTTTTGCACTTCACTTGATTGAACTAGAGTACTGGGTTTGGTGGATAATCCAAGTGAGTAGATATATACACAATTTAAGACCTAGCCAGGAACGGTTGCGAAAAATGCAACATTAGGTCCTCTCGCAGGAATTGAACCCACGACCATGCGATTCCGGTGCAGCGCTCCAACCAACTGAGCTACAAAGGCCAGTTGCTGAGCTGTAACCGTAAATTCTGTATATATATAGGTTATCGGGTGTGCGGGTTGTGATAAGGTAACTTCAAAGATTTTTTTCCACTTCACTTGGTTGAACTAGAATACTGGGTTTGGTGGATAATCCAAGTGAGTAGATATATACACAATTTAAGACCTAGCCAGGAACGGTTGCGAAAAATGCAATACTAGGTCCTCTGGCAGAAATTGAACCCACGACCGTGCGATTCCGGTGCAGCGCTCTAACGAACTGAGCTACAGAGGCCAGTTGCTGAGCTGTAACCGTAAGTTCTGTATATATAGGTTATCGGGTGTGCGGGGAGTGATAAGGTAAAATTCAAAGATTTTTTTGCACTTCACTTGTTTGAACTAGAATACTGGGTTTGGTGGATAATCCAAGTGAGTAGATATATACACAATTTAAGACCTAGCCAGGAACGGTTTCGAAAAATGCAATACTAGATCCTCTGCCAGGAATTGAACCCACGACCCTGCGATTCCGGTGCAGCGCTCTAACCAACTGAGCTACAAAAGCCAGTTGCTGAGTTGTAATCGTAAGTTCTGTATATATAGGTTATCGGGTGTTCGGGTTGTGATAAGGTAAACTTCAAAGATTTTTTTGCACTTCACTTGGTTGAACTAGAATACTGGGTTTGGTGGATAATCCAAGTGAGTAGATATATACACAATTTAAGACCTAGCCAGGAACGGTTGCGAAAAAGCAATACTATGTCCTCTGGCAGGAATTGAATCCACGAACCCTGCGATTCCGGTGCAGCGCTCTAACCAACTGAGCTACAGAGGCCAGTTGCTGAGCTGTAACCGTAAGTTCTGTTTATATAGGTTATCGGGTGTGCGGGTTGTGATAAGGTAAACTTCAAAGTTTTTTTGCACTTCACTTGGTTGAACTAGAATACTGGGTTTGGTGGATAATCCAAGTGAGTAGATATATACACAGTTTAAGACCTAGCCAGGAACGGTTGCGAGAAATGCAATACTAGATCCTCTGGCAGGAATTGAACCCACGACCCTGCGATTCCGGTGCAGCGCTCTAACCAACTGAGCTACAAAAGCCAGTTGCTGAGTTGTAATCGTAAGTTCTGTATATATAGGTTATCGGGTGTTCGGGTTGTGATCAGGTAAACTTCAAAGATTTTTTTGCACTTCACTTGATTGAACTAGAATACTGGGTTTGGTGGATAATCCAAGTGAGTAGATATATACACAGTTTAAGACCTAGCCAGGAACGGTTGCGAAAAATGCAATACTAGGTTGCTGGAGTTGAACCCACGATTCTAGGTCTTAAATTGTGTATTTATCTACTCACTTGGATTATCCACCAAACCCAGTATAAAACCTGTGATATAAAATACCGAATACTGTACATGCTCGAATGCTCGTTGAAGTTTGAAATACCGTCATTCATGATGTCAAATGTATTTTCTTGTAAATATAAGTAAATAAAGCAGACAACCAGTCAATTTCTGTGCGGAAAATACTAAATTTTGGGAGCAATTTTTCCGACTTTGGCAGCAACTTGTTCCATTTTTTATAACTTTTTAGCCAATTTTTCGACCTGTTGGAGCAACTTTTCGGATTTTTTTGAGCAACTTTTTCACCATTTACTAGCACAATCTGTTTGTGCCTAGTAGTTGGGGAGGGTCGTTTGTAGTGAAACGAAAGCACCTCCCCCCAAAATAACAGAAAAAAAAAACAACCCCCAAACAAACAACAACAAAAAACACATTGCAAATGAAATAATAATAACACTACATCAAACTAAACTAAAGATTAAATGGACAATAAACAACAGCCAATATTATAACCTTCCCCCGTTAGGTCAATCACGCCGTATCCAAGAGCGTCTCGTTTAACAAACTGACCCAGAGTGAATGTAGACTCAGTCTTTTATACCCTATGTTACGCATGGTTACACTTAGAATAGTAATCTATTCTAACTGCAACAATGCTTCCATAGGCTTACAGGAAGAGAGTTATGGGAAATGCGAGCCCTGTCGCCGGACTATACGGATTAGGATTTTAATTTGATTCTGGGCTTCATCTCACCCATACAAACCTAACCACTACCCGTAACTTAAACCTATACCAAAACCTCATTACCCAAAACTTTCTCCCCCAAAACTTTCTCCCCCAAAGCTCTCCTCAAAAGCGTCTATATGATTGTGGCGGAACTAGAAGAACGGTTCAAACCCTAATAACCCAAAACTTGCTCCCCCAAAACTCTCCTCAAAAGCGTCTATATAAACCCCAGGAACAAATGAGGAATGGTCACGGAAAATTACGCCCCGTGGGCTAGGTAAAACCTGTCCACGCGAGACCATCAGCGGAGACGGTCTAGGGCCGACAGTAGACACGGGCGAGCCCTGCCAATCACATCATTGGGTGATGCCCACCGTAAAACGACTGGTCGTTACTAATTCCTTGGCGCTTTGGAGCGGAAGTACCCTTAAGAAAAATAGGACTCCGGTAAAAGCGAAATATCGACCCGAGACCCGGTGAGTTCGCCCACTCCATTGTCGGCTCTAGGCAACCCCTCGCGGGGCATACGAGGCCGTAGAAAGCCCGCACCTAGCTCCAGCAATGGCGAGGAGAAACACAAAGGAAAAAATTCGTCCCACGGAAATCTTGCTGGATTAAGTCAAAACTTGCAGAGGAAGATTCCTTATCCAACGCGTCTACGGATGTTTTAGGCAAAATGTACAGGTAGGGGAAAATAAACAACAACCAAACTGCAGCCCAACCATTATCGACATGACGGTGCCGGCAGAACCAGGCCAACTCAATCAATACAATCATGTGCAGATACAGAAATTAAAATACCAACCTAATGTATTAGGAGGATGTATGTCGCCCTATTATAAAGCGTAATCTCAACAAAAACAACCACTCCAATACTCTCATCAACAAAACCCTCCATAGCCAAATAGAAAATAAGCCACAGGCAAATGATCAAGAATATTGTCAACAAAAACATTACAATTCCTGAATGAAACACACTAATGTTCAAAGTAAGCGTTGGAATTTCGCGCCGGGCAATGTCGTTGGAAATGACCAGTACGGCCACAATTAAAACACACTGATGTTGCAGAATTCGCACCACCGAGACCTGAACGCCAACCAAAACCTCTACCTCTAGTCTGGCGACAATATGGGTGGGCTGGAGTCTGTCGACTGGTGTTCCTCGTCATCTTTGCGATGGTTGACGCAACAATAATCTCTTCTTTTGTGTCAAGCAACCTGATGATTACATCCCCATACTCTGACCAATAAATCAAACGGTTCTGCACACCTTGCCTGGTCAGCTTAAGGTTTGAAGTGCTGAGGGAATCATATCGTCGGATCCCGAAGCCTGAGAGGAGCCAAAGCAAGCTGGCGGACAAATTGTAATGCAGCATCCACTCCTTCCGACGGAGAACGATCTGCTCTTAAGGTCTGGACCTCTTCTTTCAAAACCCTTAATTGTTCCTCAATCTAAGAAGAGGAAAACCCACGCTATAGCTTAATGTACATAAACTCAGAGTACGGCTCCCCACCAGCCATGGCAACGTTGTTAAAACTGGTCTAAAAACCATACCTAAATCATGCCAAATCCAAAACGAGAAAAATTGCCGTAACCAATAAGCACTACGCACACACAACTAAAATTGTAGCTATCGATGTACATATTATTAAGTTAGGAATTAGCCTCAAGAAACCCGTAGATATATAGCGATAAGGAATCCAACAGCCAAACATAAACCAAAAGTGGCCGTAGTTAACCAACGACAAAGGCACTAATTAATTCCACGAATTAATTCAACAATTCACGAATTAATTCAACGAGTCCCCAAAGAAAATTAACATCAACTCAAAAGTAAAACAACTGTTATAACTCAGATATTCAAATACCATTACAACATTGCCTCAAACAAAGCGTGAAACACATGCCCAGCTTTAATTAGGCTCAACCATACAATACAATATATTCATCATGACTGTAAACAGCCACACCAATTGAACGTCTACACAATTTGAAAAATTGCTCTCACCAAGTACATGGTACTCATATACCAATATGTAATCTGGCGGCAAACACACGTTATTTACGTTCAAAGTTGCAAATGGTCTGAACCAATACAGTATATGATAGGCAAATATAGGACTAAATATTGGCCTCAACGAACACATGATTTTCATACCTAATACACTATTAATATTGGTTCCCAGCTGTAAATTGGCCACAGCCAATACATTATACTTCCATACATAGTTGTAAATTGGCCTCAACCAAGACACTTTATTCATACACAACTGTAAATTGGCCTCGACCAATCCATTACACTTTCATGCACAGTTGTAAATTGGCCACAACCAATACACTGTATTCATACACAACTGTAAATTGGCTTCAACCAATACATTATACTTTCATGCACAGTTGTAAATTGGCTTCAACCAATACACTTTATTCATACACAACTGTAAATTGGCTTCAACCAATACACTATACTTTCATACACAGTTGTAAATTGGCCACAACCAATACACTGTATTCATACACAACGGTAAATTGGCTTCAACCAATACACTATACTTTCATACACAACTGTAAATTGGCCTCAACCAATACACTTTATTCATACACAACTGTAAATTGGCCTCAACCAATACATTATACTTTCATGCACAGTTGTAAATTGGCTTCAACCAATACACTGTATTCATACACAACTGTAAATTGGCCTCAACCAATACATTATACTTTCATACACAGTTGTAAATTGGCTTCAACCAATACACTGTATTCATACACAACTGTAAATTGGCCTCAACCAATCCATTATACTTTCATGCACAGTTGTAAATTGGCTTCAACCAATACACTGTATTCATACACAACTGTAAATTGGCCGCAACCAATACATTATAACGTATATACACAGTTGTAAATTGGCTTCAACCAATACACTTTATTCATACACAACTGTAAATTGGCCTCAACCAATACATTATACTTTCATGCACAGTTGTAAATTGGCTTCAACCAATACACTTTATTCATACACAACTGTAAATTGGCCTCAACCAATACATTATACTTTCATGCACAGTTGTAAATTGGCTTCAACCAATACACTGTATTCATACACAACTGTAAATTGGCCTCAACCAATCCATTATACTTTCATGCACAGTTGTAAATTGGCTTCAACCAATACACTGTATTCATACACAACTGTAAATTGGCCTCAACCAATACATTATACTTTCATGCACAGTTGTAAATTGGCCTCAACCAATACATTATACTTTCATGCACAGTTGTAAATTGGCTTCAACCAATACACTGTATTCATACACAACTGTAAATTGGCCTCAACCAATACACTATACTTTCATACACAGTTGTAAATTGGCTTCAACCAATACACTTTATTCATACACAACTGTAAATTGGCCTCAACCAATACATTATACTTTCATGCACAGTTGTAAATTGGCTTCAACCAATACACTGTATTCATACACACAACTGTAAATTGGCCTCCCAATAAATTATGTTATAATAGTTGTATAGTTGAGCCTCTTAGACGCGATAAATAATTTTTTTATGTGTCGACTAACTAGGGGGTTGTGGTTGTAAATTACTATTTAACCAATAAATATCTTTCTTCCTACAAAATTTTACCTTGTGCCTCAACCAATTTATGTTTTCATGCCCCCTTGTAAATCTTCGCTCGGCCCCTGCCAGCACGCCACTGCATACACAACTGTAAATTGGCCTCAACCAATACATTATACTTTCATGCAGTTGTAAATTGGGTTCAACCAATACAGTGTATTCATACACAACTGTAAATTGGCCTCAACCAATACATTATACTTTCATGCACAGTTGTAAATGGGCCTCAACCAATACATTATACTTATACCCAGTTGTAAATTGGCTTCAACCAATACACTGTATTCATACACAACTGTAAATTGGCCTCAACCAATACATTATACTTTCATGCACAGTTGTAAATTGGCCACAACCAATACACGTTTTTCATACACAACCGTAAATTGGCCATAACCCAATAAACTATGATCACGACCCATCGCAAATTAAACTGAACAACACTCAACTAGCACTAAGGCACGACCGGGGCGGCCCTAACGGCTAGACAACGGATCGTGGTTCTTAACTGTAGCGGGAGATGAAACATGAAACCCATGATTCATGTGAAAGGAACCCGACTCACTTATTGCAAAAGGTACAGAAAATGAACGATTCAACCAAGCATAACTAAACCCATGTATGTAAAATGCGTAAACACGCAGCAACAATCAATTAGAATACTCATATACTGCACACTGTATTATCCAACTATCTGCACAAATGGTGGTAACAAACTGGAAAGACCGTGTTTCGCTCGCCGAGTAAATTACCGCGAGACTAACACACTAAGGTAAGGCCAAATCAAACAAATATTTTACTATACGATACGCATGGGCTCCGCCGAGATAGCAGGAAAGCGAAGCGGAACAGCTTAAGTCAATTGTGTAATGTGCTTACAAGACCAAAGACATGACCTAGCGCCTGAAAAATTTCACTTCGGTTGGCGTCCGATCGCCCTGGAATTGAACAAACGCCTGGCCGATTCGAAACGCAAAGCATAAACCAAGAAAAACACAAGATACACGTGCCGAGCAGCCTCACACGGGCAACAAAAATCAAGTGCACGTAAACACTTCAAGTGCACATACAAGTGCACGTAAACACTTCTTGAAACAACAACATACCTGTACTGGCTGTGCCTGAGGTTCGGCCTCGTGCTGTCCCACTTCAACTGCTGGTGGGTTCTCGTCTGGAGCTGGATAAGGTAGCTGTGGTGGCAAAACGACTGGTACGTCTACGGGTTCGGCAATGTCCAAGAATAGAGTGACACCCGGAGTCTCGTTTAACAAACTGACCCAGAGTGAATGTAGACTCAGTCTTTTATACCCTATGTTACGCATGGTTACACTTAGAATAGCCTATATTTACAGAACTTACGGTTACAGCTCAGCAACTGGCCTCTGTAGCTCAGTTGGTTAGAGCGCTGCACCGGAATCGCAGAATCGTGGGTTCAATTCCTGCCAGAGGACCTAGTATTGCATTTTTCGCAACCGTTCCTGGCTAGGTCTTAAATTGTGTATATATCTACTCACTTGGATTATCCACCAAACCCAGTATTCTAGTTCAACCAAGTGAAGTGCAAAAAAATCTTTGAAGTTTACCTTATCACAACCCGCACACCCGATAACCTATATAAACAGAACTTACGGTTACAGCTCAGCAACTGCCCTCTGTAGCTCAGCTGGTTGGAGCGCTGCACCGGAATCGCAGTGTCGTGGGTTCAATTCCTGCCAGAGGACCTAGTATTGCATTTTTCGCAACCGTTCCTGGCTAGGTCTTAAATTGTGTATATATCTACTCATTTGGATTATCCACCAAACCCAGTATTCTAGTTCAACCAAGTGAAGTGCAAAAAAATATTTGAAGTTTACCTTATCACAACCCGCACACCCGATAACCTATATATACAGAACTTACTGTTACAGCTCAGCAACTGTCCTCTGTAGCTCAGTTGGTTAGAGCGCTGCACCGGAATCGCAGGGTCAATTCCTGCCAGAGTATTGCATTTTTCGCAACCGTTCCTGTCTAGGTCTTAAATTGTGTATATATCTACTCACTTGGATTATCCACCAAACCCAGTATTCTAGTTCAACCAAGTGAAGTGCAAAAAAATCTTTGAAGTATAACTGATGCCGCAAGCTTAACCACTCTCATGTTACATACCCCTCTCGATCATGTAATGTGCTGACGTATCGACGCATGGTTACTTAGCTATTAACCTTGGTTATTGCATCATAACCTCTTTAAATT
Source organism: Trachythela sp. YZ-2020 (assembly GCA_016169945.1). Classification (NCBI taxonomy): domain Eukaryota; kingdom Metazoa; phylum Cnidaria; class Anthozoa; order Malacalcyonacea; family Clavulariidae; genus Trachythela; species Trachythela sp. YZ-2020. Next base: position 103,423 of record JADLSH010000346.1, read on the forward strand.
TCAATTAATGTGCAACCTGAGCCACAGTTTCAAGCTTTCGTGTAAACGTTCGAGAAGAAAGTAACTTTCCTCACACTGATTTCAGATATTAACTAAACTGAACGAGTTTTTGTATATATGCGTTTATAATTTTTATTTCTGAAATAGAGATATATATTAGACGCAGGACAATATTTAAAATACATGCATTCATTTTTTGTTACTTGTATTCCATATAGATTGATGCTGAGCCGATTACGCCTGTCACTAACTGCGTCGTCCCCAGTCGTATATATAAGTTTTCTACTTTATTATAAAATAGATCTAGATTATCCATATTTTCCCGCGCGCTCTCCCGTTTTCCTTAATTCTCCTTTCCCTGCATGCATCTTCGCGCGCCGCACACTTCCACGCACGTTATATTTTTTGTGATCTCCAAATTAACTATCCCGATTAAGGGTCGTAGAAATATCGCAGCGTGCGACTTATCGAGCAAGTCCTCAGCTGGTTGTTAAACTTGAAAATTATACAAATTTATGCACATTGAAATTACTTTAAAACTCTGTCAAAACAGGTTTTAAACTGTCTTAAATTAAGTTATGTAGATGTTTAGTCCATGTTTGCCAATCAATGGCAATGCATGTATGATGTTACCTTTTCAGAGTGACTTTTCATGTACATATGGACTATAATACTCCTTAACTATGGACTATAATTTCCTTATTTTAAGGAAAAAAAATCTTGTTTTAAGAAATTTTTCTTAAAGTAAGTCCAAATTTTCTTGGGAGAGAATAATAAGAAAATTTTCTTACTCATTTTCTTAAGAATATTTTTCTTAAGAAAACCATACAATTTTTTTATCATATAAGAAATTTGCTATTTTATTACTGAGAAAGTTTCATTGTAAAAGAAAATAATTCTTATTTTAAGACATTGTAAAAATTCCTATAATGACAAATATATATAGCATGCATTTACAAATTAGAAACTATCTATGTGCAGTATATTTGTCAGGCCAATTTCTGGTTAGACCAAGTGGCTATATACAGTATATGTAGATTAAAAGCTTAAAGAAGCGGTCAAGTCCGTTCAGCATATGCGTTCTGTGACGGCCCTCACAAGAATAGTACATAGTTGATGATACACTCTATATTGTGGTGATAGAACAGAAACAAAGAACAGATCCATCCTGAATTAATCTTGCACTCATAATCTCGTCCATCTTGTAATTATACAAGGGATACTGTCAGATGAAGTGGATCAAATACTTTTATTGCATCTTGTAACCCACATGCATGACTAAACGGACTTGACTGCGTCTTTAAGGAATCCATGCACTTCCTGCATGGTTGTTTATATATATAAAGTTCAAGTTCTATATATCATGCTTATGAATATACGTTCTATAGATCTATCACAGCAATACTTGGTCCAGTTTATTGCATATCAGCTTTAAATTTCCGGTAGCTGGTCAGTGCTGACTTAATCAGTATGTTCAAACAATGCACTTACGTGGCTTCGGGCTTTTTGGTAGGCTCATTCCTTTTACTACTCCCATAACATATCAATGTCTCAATTTCTTCAGTCAACAGTTGAAGACACTCTTTCTTAAATTCATCCCTACCACCCCAACCTCCAATTCCCAAGACTCTCCTGGCTTCCTCGATGATCTGTTAATTTAAGTAAGAAAGAAAAAAAGTTTTTCTTTGCCAAGAAATAACCTATGTTATGCACTTATGATATCTACACATCAGATATCAGCCATAAGTTTGTTGAGGTCATACTACCAATTATTGTACATACTAGATTCGAAATGGCAAATCTCTTTTGGCAAATACATCTATTTTGCAAAGATTAAGGAAATACTGCAATCTTACAAAGTTAGCTAGAGTGAATAAAGTTTGATAGTAACACAGATGCATGAAGGACATATTGAGTGATATTCACATTGTGTATACTTTTTTTGTACTTTTGTAGTCATTGCCGGTAAACTCTAACATATATAATTGGACATTCTCATCATAACTGATTTGTCCCAACTTTAACTTCAGCCAAAATATCAAATCTGTGCAGGTCTGTATCAGTGCATCATTGACATTCTGACAACATAAGCCACAAACATTGTAAATCATCATTCTTGCTGACTTCACAGCAGTGCTAATTTAGTTAATAGGCTAAGTGCAACACTTTTCCCTTGGCCGTTGATAAATAGTATTGTCTGCAAAATAGGGTGCATTGCCACTTGCCGAGTTAAAATTTTATGCACAAGGGTATATTAAGTCCTAAGTAAAATTAAACGAACAATTCTAAAGCTGCAGGAAGTTCAATGTAAAGTAATATATTAAACTTACATTTTCCTGAAAAGTACTCGTGAACTTCTTGTTATAGAACTTAGTGGCTGTTTACATGATGCTTGCTTCAGTTACTCAAACCAGAATAACCTGCCCAGCTCTGCCAATTTGTCATTTGCTGTGGTACAACAATTTGCTGGAAAATGAAAATTGGAATTACATATAATACAATGAATTATTTGTGTCAACAGCAACAACACATGAGCTTTAGTTCTGATAATTCCAGAGTTTCAATTTTAGGTTTTATAGAGCATGCCTCGCATCATAACAAGGTTAGGATAATACATTAAACAGGGCACATTGTAATTAAAGGGTTAAAAGTGACTCAGAAAATTAAAATGTACTCTCCCTCAAGTGTACTTTTACCCGGTTAAAGGGAGATCAAGGGAAAAGTTGGCTAATTTTTTGCTTTTCAACTAGTGATTTTCAACTTTTGTCTAGATATCTATTTGGTAACGAGGCTGACCTACCCATGGGACCTTGTTCGAAAGAGCCCCTGGGGGACCCGAACCACAGTTTGACCTAAGGAGGACTTTATACCCAATGCACCTAGGGGCTGTGAGTTATTTTCAATTAAGGCCGGGCGCGCCCCGCAAGCCAAAGTTAGATCAGTGCATAAACTAAAGGAAAGCGCGCGTAATTAGCCAGTTTGCCACAACTCAACCTCAAGGAATTAACATTACAGTCCTTCTCCGCTTCGTTTTTGTTTACTTTTTTAAGATACGTACTTCTGGTTTCTATTTATTAATATTAATGATATTCAAGTATGAATCAGTACGTTCTGATTAGAATGAAAAGAAACCAACATATCACATATCTTAAAAGGGATCACACGGCTTGAAATGGCTAATTTGCATACGATGCTGAGGAGGTCTATTGGTAGTCCTATTTAGTTATTACTGCATACATACATAAATTCATGCTGCAAACATAAACAATCGAGTGAAACTGGTATGACTAGCCCTTAAACAAAGATCCTGGTCAAAGAAAGCTTTTCATTTTTGTCATACACACGAGCAAATAAAATTTGTCAAGGAAAACTTGCATTGCTTGTCTGAACGGGGCTTAAGAATTATATAATACTTGTCTGTTAATACAAACCATCTGATCCAAACTTCAAAGTGAAAACTAAACTAAGACACAGTCTGTGCATACCAATAACAAAAACAGAACTATATATATTGAGTGCATATATGCTATGTTACGAAGCAAAAGCGTTAACGGCAACATAAAAAGTCTTTGTGATCTGCTTAATTCGTCAGATTGCTATTAAACAGTTCCCTTACCCTTGTACACCAATATCGATATAATTAACCAACGATGAAATTACCAAGACATTCTCTCTTTGGTAAACCTGTACACAATACTAAAAGGTTAGTTTAAGTTAAATGTTTGTACTTCCGCATATGGATAACATGCCTAGTTGGTCGTCACTCTAATGAAATTTATTTGAAAACATCTCTCCATGCCGCCCCTCTCCCAAAACAAACACGGTTTTATTGATACACAAAATAGAGGAACGTTGAAAAAAATTGAGTTTCTTTAAATAGATAGAAAAAAATAGTATTTTTGTGTATATTTTCTTTTTATGATGATTTTCAACCTCGCTCCCAGGTTTTATGACCATGACACACTTGCATGGAAAAGGACACTGAGTTGGTTATTTTCTATACAGTCATCTTAGTTTCGAAATGAGTCACAGTCCTGTTGTTGACCAAAAAGAAATGAACATAACTTTTGTTCACGGTATATGTACATGCAGGAATAGCCAATTTGAAGTCACGCGAGATTATTCCAAAGTTTGATGGTACCGAATGAAAAAATATTTATGGTATCTATAAATAGTTCTACGACGTTCTATCGAGTAAAATTCCTTTCGGATCTTGACGAAAAGCTGCCAACTTCTATTTGCAGGGCAGCACAATTAACACACCGTATTTCTCGTTTAAGCGCCCTATGCGAGAGCAGAAATATTAAACAGCGCCGCACGGGGTTCTTAATCGATGCACTGTTAGAAATCACTGTTTTTTATTACTGAGAAAGTTTCATTGTAAAAGAAAATAATTCTTATTTTAAGACATTGTAAAAATTCCTATAATGACAAATATATATAGCATGCATTTACAAATTAGAAACTATCTATGTGCAGTATATTTGTCAGGCCAATTTCTGGTTAGACCAAGTGGCTATATACAGTATATGTAGATTAAAAGCTTAAAGAAGCGGTCAAGTCCGTTCAGCATATGCGTTCTGTGACGGCCCTCACAAGAATAGTACATAGTTGATGATACACTCTACATTGTGGTGATAGAACAGAAACAAAGAACAGATCCATCCTGAATTAATCTTTCACTCATAATCTCGTCCATCTTGTAATTATACAAGGGATACTGTCAGATGAAGTGGATCAAATACTTTTATTGCATCTTGTAACCCACATGCATGACTAAACGGACTTGACTGCGTCTTTAAGGAATCCATGCACTTCCTGCATGGTTGTTTATATATATAAAGTTCAAGTTCTATATATCATGCTTATGAATATACGTTCTATAGATCTATCACAGCAATACTTGGTCCAGTTTATTGCATATCAGCTTTAAATTTCCGGTAGCTGGTCAGTGCTGACTTAATCAGTATGTTCAAACAATGCACTTACGTGGCTTCGGGCTTTTTGGCAGGCTCATTCCTTTTACTACTCCCATAACATATCAATGTCTCAATTTCTTCAGTCAACAGTTGAAGACACTCTTTCTTAAATTCATCCCTACCACCCCAACCTCCAATTCCCAAGACTCTCCTGGCTTCCTCGATGATCTGTTAATTTAAGTAAGAAAGAAAAAAAGTTTTTCTTTGCCAAGAAATAACCTATGTTATGCACTTATGATATCTACACATCAGATATCAGCCATAAGTTTGTTGAGGTCATACTACCAATTATTGTACATACTAGATTCGAAATGGCAAATCTCTTTTGGCAAATACATCTATTTTGCAAAGATTAAGGAAATACTGCAATCTTACAAAGTTAGCTAGGAGTGAATAAAGTTTGATAGTAACACAGATGCATGAAGGGACATATTGAGTGATATTCACATTGTGTATACTTTTTTTGTACTTTTGTAGTCATTGCCGGTAAACTCTAACATATATAATTGGACATTCTCATCATAACTGATTTGTCCCAACTTTAACTTCAGCCAAAATATCAAATCTGTGCAGGTCTGTATCAGTGCATCATTGACATTCTGACAACATAAGCCACAAACATTGTAAATCATCATTCTTGCTGACTTCACAGCAGTGTTAATTTGGTTAATAGGCTAAGTGCAACACTTTTCCCTTGGCCGTTGATAAATAGTATTGTCTGCAAAATAGGGTGCATTGCCACTTGCCGAGTTAAAATTTTATGCACAAGGGTATATTAAGTCCTAAGTAAAATTAAACGAACAATTCTAAAGCTGCAAGGAAGTTCAATGTAAAGTAATATATTAAACTTACATTTTCCTGAAAAGTACTCGTGAACTTCTTGTTATAGAACTTAGTGGCTGTTTACATGATGCTTGCTTCAGTTACTCAAACCAGAATAACCTGCCCAGCTCTGCCAATTTGTCATTTGCTGTGGTACAACAATTTGCTGGAAAATGAAAATTGGAATTACATATAATACAATGAATTATTTGTGTCAACAGCAACAACACATGAGCTTTAGTTCTGATAATTCCAGAGTTTCAATTTTAGGTTTTATAGAGCATGCCTCGCATCATAACAAGGTTAGGATAATACATTAAACAGGGCACATTGTAATTAAAGGGTTAAAAGTGACTCAGAAAATTAAAATGTACTCTCCCTCAAGTGTACTTTTACCCGGTTAAAGGGAGATCAAGGGAAAAGTTGGCTAATTTTTTGCTTTTCAACTAGTGATTTTCAACTTTTGTCTAGATATCTATTTGGTAACGAGGCTGACCTACCCATGGGACCTTGTTCGAAAGAGCCCCTGGGGGACCCGAACCACAGTTTGACCTAAGGAGGACTTTATACCCAATGCACCTAGGGGCTGTGAGTTATTTTCAATTAAGGCCGGGCGCGCCCCGCAAGCCAAAGTTAGATCAGTGCATAAACTAAAGGAAAGCGACGCGTAATTAGCCAGTTTGCCACAACTCAACCTCAAGGAATTAACATTACAGTCCTTCTCCGCTTCGTTTTTGTTTACTTTTTTAAGATACGTACTTCTGGTTTCTATTTATTAATATTAATGATATTCAAGTATGAATCAGTACGTTCTGATTAGAATGAAAAGAAACCAACATATCACATAATATCTTAAAAGGGATCACACGGCTTGAAATGGCTAATTTGCATACGATGCTGAGGAGGTCTATTGGTAGTCCTATTTAGTTATTACTGCATACATACATAAATTCATGCTGCAAACATAAACAATCGAGTGAAACTGGTATGACTAGCCCTTAAACAAAGATCCTGGTCAAAGAAAGCTTTTCATTTTTGTCATACACACGAGCAAATAAAATTTGTCAAGGAAAACTTGCATTGCTTGTCTGAACGGGGCTTAAGAATTATATAATACTTGTCTGTTAATACAAACCATCTGATCCAAACTTCAAAGTGAAAACTAAACTAAGACACAGTCTGTGCATACCAATAACAAAAACAGAACTATATATATTGAGTGCATATATGCTATGTTACGAAGCAAAAGCGTTAACGGCAACATAAAAAGTCTTTGTGATCTGCTTAATTCGTCAGATTGCTATTAAACAGTTCCCTTACCCTTGTACACCAATATCGATATAATTAACCAACGATGAAATTACCAAGACATTCTCTCTTTGGTAAACCTGTACACAATACTAAAAGGTTAGTTTAAGTTAAATGTTTGTACTTCCGCATATGGATAACATGCCTAGTTGGTCGTCACTCTAATGAAATTTATTTGAAAACATCTCTCCATGCCGCCCCTCTCCCAAAACAAACACGGTTTTATTGATACACAAAATAGAGGAACGTTGAAAAAAATTGAGTTTCTTTAAATAGATAGAAAAAAATAGTATTTTTGTGTATATTTTCTTTTTATGATGATTTTCAACCTCGCTCCCAGGTTTTATGACCATGACACACTTGCATGGAAAAGGACACTGAGTTGGTTATTTTCTATACAGTCATCTTAGTTTCGAAATGAGTCACAGTCCTGTTGTTGACCAAAAAGAAATGAACATAACTTTTGTTCACGGTATATGTACATGCAGGAATAGCCAATTTGAAGTCACGCGAGATTATTCCAAAGTTTGATGGTACCGAATGAAAAAATATTTATGGTATCTATAAATAGTTCTACGACGTTCTATCGAGTAAAATTCCTTTCGGATCTTGACGAAAAGCTGCCAACTTCTATTTGCAGGGCAGCACAATTAACACACCGTATTTCTCGTTTAAGCGCCCTATGCGAGAGCAGAAATATTAAACAGCGCCGCACGGGGTTCTTAATCGATGCACTGTTAGACGGATTTGTTCGAGTTGGACTACAGTACACTCTCAATCTCTAATCAGCCTTGGACATTTATTGTCCTGTACTACATTGTTTTATGTTCAAAGTGAGTATATTTCAGTAAATATATAGTATTGATCAGTAAATCGATGTTAACTTAGACTTAGTTAAAGATATATTCGAATATAGGTAGTTCAGGAAAAATACCCTGCGCAGTCTCGATGAACTATTAATCTACGGCATAGCTGGATCTATATACGCCCAGAATATACGATAACCTATAGACTATTGCCTGTTAGTCAAACTACTTTTTAGATCGTAATCATTGTTGAAATTCGCATTAAACGCTGGTTAGATTTTCATAGCGGATTGTCTCATCAGGTTGATCGTTCCCCTTGATGGATATGACGTAGGGCGGTTCCAGCTCTGTTGAAATCTCTGGTCTTGGCGATTCTAGGTCATTTGGAATTTCATATCGGATTGTCTCATCAGGTTGATCTTTCCCCTTGATAGATATGACGTAGGGCGGTTCCTGCTCTGTAGAAATCTCTGATCTAGCCGATTCTAGGTCATTTTGTTCATTGTATTCCAAAACATCATCGGGAACTTCATAAATGGTTTCGTCATTCACGTATGATTTTTTCTGTGCAGCTTCGACATCATTCATCGATTTTGAATCTGTATAATATGTGAAAATGTATTTACTATTTCCGTCCGCACCTTTCGGGAGAATGTCCGCACCTTTGGCTTAGGTTTCCTTCTGTATTAATTACACTTGACCAATAAGTGATGCTGATCATCTATAGCTATAAAGTTAGTTTACTTTACTTTACTTTAGGTAAAAGATAAAATACGTACCCAAGTTCTCCTTTTCATCAGTCCGTTTTGACAACTTGGGTATATGGTTGCTATTTTGCAGAAGATGGCGTTGATTGATATAACAGCCTATGAACACGCCAAGAAGAAAGAGGAAAGAAACGGACAAGGCAATCAATGGTATTAGTAGATCCAAACGGAGATTGTCGTCACACGATTGTTTTGCTTTTTTACTTTCTTCATTGTCATCACCTTTATTGTCAAGATCTTCCTCTATAAAAAATGTAAAATTGTGGAAATTATTTTTTCGAATGCTTAAACGTTTTATTATAGTTTTTAATTTAGAATACAAGGTTTGCGAAACTCGACGAAAGTAGAATACAACTGACTATAGGTGTATCCAAAACTATAATTATCCTTTTTCGTCACGTGAGTATTGTATTTTCGCCCAATAAACCAATAGTATAACAATGTAGTTGATGTTCGCGGGCATAAACATGTTTTTGGCCCAAGTCAGACCAGGGCGTCTATAAGATAGGGCGGCGAAACGGCTAGATAATGTCGTGATCAATGTGTGATGCGCTTTGGGACTGGGGCGACGCGGCCCCTGTGTAATTTTTAAAAAAAAAACAAGGAGTGGAAAAAACTCCAGGTGGATCGAGTAAATGATTAATATTTTAAAAAGTATTCAGTCGATTGTTGCTGTATTTTTTCAAGATGTTATTCAAGCCTTTTAGCGTTCATACAACAAGTTTTAAGGCGTTCTGTACTATCTAACATATAATATTTTGTATTTTAAATCTCGAAACATTTGTGACTTCCCTGTCCAATTTCGCCCCGCTCGCAAAACAATTTACTGAGTTCGTACCTTAGAATCGAGCTAGAACGTAGCTTTTTTTAAGACAACACTGCCACGAATTAAACTTTATTCCTGCCCAATTTTGTCGTGTAATTTTTTGAACTTTTTTTGCTATAGCATGTCAACTGCAGCATAAAAATTGGGTTGTAGTGTAAAAATTTCTCAGGTTAGACTGTTTTGAAAATTCGCTTATTTCAAAGGTAGTCAAACACACTAAGACCACTTTTGCAATTTCAATCTACACAAAAATATATACGCTTCTTACCATAAGAACATCATTTGCCAAAAACAAAAATTTGAAGAGATATTGCAGATTTTGTAAAGACGAAGGGTCATTCCATCCATCACGAGAGCTTCGGCAGTTCCAACCCCGGTTGGTTTTAAAAAAAATTCAACCGCTTCTTTTGGCACCAGAACTTAGTAAATCCCAGGGCAGTTAGACCATTAATAGATGTATATTTGGTATAAATATCGTTTCTTACTTTTTTGAACCTGCCATTGCTACCTGCCATTGAATGGGCACCAACCGGTCATTTAAATGGGGAAAGTATGACAGGCAATAGACAAATTTGGCTAACGCTGTTTACATCAGTGTGTTTACGTCGTTGCTATCCAATTCACAACTTCGGATAACTCACATCCCTGGTTACTATTGTTCTAGTTTGCGAAAACATTGAATAGAACAAAAGTAACTAAGCATGATTAGAATTATGTATAAGAGCTATTCACTCATATAGATCATTCTAATGCTTAGTAACCTTTGTTCTATTCAATGTTTTCCCGAACTAGAACAATAGTAATTTCCGGCCTGTGTATATAACGAATTTGTGGTAATTTTCTTTGACAAATAAAAATGTCTCCACATGCATAAGAAGAATATTTGGGGGTCCCGCGCATCACACATTGATCAGGGGTTACATTGCCGTTTCGCCGCCCTAAATTATAGTCGCCCTGGTCAGACTCATTTTAGCCCGAGCGTAGCAAGGGTTAAAATAAATTCTGACTTCTGCATGAGGAGGGCCAAAAACATATTTTTGCCCAAAAACATCAACTGTATTACTATTATTATAATTTTACAGGGCACCATTGTAAACTGATATACTTTGGCACAATTGCTTGAACAAAGCTAGTTAATTCATTCCACAATGAAAATAAACTCACAATCACTTCGGCTTCGACATTGTGTACAACTATATTTAAAAGCTCCCGCTGCTACAGACATTGTTTCCTCGTGTTTCTTGTTCATTTAGCTTCGATTATCGACAACTTTTTCTTCCTTTAAACAGCCATGCCTTTTGGAGTTTCAAATGTTAAAAAGAGACTTGCCTGTAGCTAGCGAAACGACCGGCCGACAGAAATAAACAATGATTATTTGTCGCTCATTAAAATTCCCGCTGCTTTATTTATTTTAGCCCGTGTAATAAAGTGTAAAGCTAAGTTTAAACGTTTGCACTTTGGTTGGGGGTTACCCAAAATTTGTGGCAGATAAATTTTGAATAGGGATGACAGTAGCTATCTCCCAGAAGAGTATCCCCACCTTGTTGACCACCTTATAAGAACATTATATCTTAATATCACTTCTTCTATCTTGGACGTTGACGTCAAGTGTACGTAGTTTTCGTCAATAAATTGTTGAAATTTTGGTCAGAACTACATGAAAAGGTTGAATTTCATTTCGATGTAGTAGACCAATACCGTTTATATAAGGTTATGTGCAGAAACTGAAAATATAATGAAACTAGAGGGCATTCAAAGATTGCATACCCCCGGCAGCATACAGTACTTTTGTATGTCTCGACCCAAATAGTGTCGCTGGTGCCCTGCTGATAGACAAACACAGACACAAACAAACACACAAATAAACTCAGAAACAAACGCAAAAGTTAACTCACAAACAAACCAGGGTGAAAACGTAACTTCCTGGCGCAGGTTGTAAATGATCATGTGATAAACATGAGATATTACATATTTACAAACTACATAAGATGTTTCAATCCTCTACAGTTTACCTCTTTCTTGGGTCTGGAACGTTTTTGACATTATCCTGCTTTTCACCAAGTAATAATCTTGTGCCTGAATCCCAACTGTGTACATAGTGTACGGCTTAAGTCCACGAATTATGAACTGATTTAGATATTCTTGTTGAGATATCTTCTTGTGTAGTGTGCCGTTGAGATAGATCAAGATGTGTGTAATATTAATGGAGGTCTTATATCCGGCAGGGGCAGCTGTCCATGAGAGATTAGCAGAGATATCTGATGGTTTTACAGTAATGTCCATTATAACTGGAGATTGAACTAGGAATAAACATAACAAAATCAATTGAACTACAGTAGCTTTGAAAACTTCTAAGTTAATTGAAAACTTAAAGCTATTTTTATGTAATTTACGTGAAACTGAAACTAGAAACAGTCCAAAAATAGAGAAAAAGAAATTCGGAAGAACTTAATTTCCTCTTGCTCTTATCTTGACTATCAGTGAAATGGTATATAACTATTTTCCTGGTTTCGCATATAAAATTTGTTATTCTTCAAAGACGATTTTCGTGTATCATTTTCAAAATCTTGCCGGCCACGTTAATTTTGAGTTCAACAATATGTACATCATGAGCGGCCGTGTTGTCTAAGGGGGGATGGTATACAAATATATATGAGCCGATCGGAAGGCGAGCAGTTGTATACATCTGATACAACACATACGCGAATTGTGTAAAATTAATAGCTTTTGATTCGTCTTGATGGAAACGTTCGTATTCTTCAATAATCTTAAATACATGAATAGTATTTAGTGACAAAAATGAACTTAAATTTTCATAAACAAGCAGACTTTGGATCTGATATGTATACAGTACAAGCTCATTATGAAATTGCAAGGTTTCATTAGCGCTGCTGTAATTATTACAAGAAGGAAATGTTTCATTATGTAGTGATTTGAAACACCGAAAGTGTGTTGAAAACAAGGGGTAGTGGTAATAGTAAGGCCTTACCCTCTCCACAGAGCTCTATCCTGAGACAAAAGTCAAACTTGGTGGTTGATTCTATTTTCAAATATCTGACATCATAAATATCAACTATGGTTATGGATGCTTGGTAGCCATTCAGGTTTCCTTTTATCTAAGAAAATAAACAAAGATCGATTTAGAAGTTTGCTGATTTACCAAAACAACATGGTAGTTCTATTTTTGGTTGTGTCGAGGGTGGGTCCGATGTACGGTGAACCCGTCACATATACTGCTAGTCATGGTACATTTTTCACGGTATCTCATTTGCGAGATGATGCACAATCATATATATGTACCTTTATCGCGCTACTACCATCCACTAAAGTCTTATCATGACTGTATTTCAATGCATAATCCCAACTCCATAATGTCTGTTCTTTATTCCCCATGGCCACAACTCGTGTTATGTGATATTCTTTTTGAAGATCGAGCAAGAGGTATTTAGTGCCAGACCCTGTAGCACACCAACCATTTTCAGAAAACCTTGCATCTTTATAATTACTAGAACCATTACCAGAAAACACAAAGTCTGGAAAAGTTGTAACGTTTTGCAGTAAAGGACTACCGCATGTTTTACCTATAGAGAAAGTAACAATGTATAGTTGGACGACTACTGCATGTAGAGTTTGGGGACAGTACAATATAACTGGGGTATAGTTTATTGATAGTTATATTATATCTAAATAATACTATAGCATGCATGTGCATAATTTTGATAATCTGTGTCTTCATAATATACATGCATGCATCGAAGCAGCACGCTCGTGTACATAATTAACACGCATTATCTTCCAATTTTCATTAAAATATATATACATTCTTACATTCGCTTATCCCTTTTCTGCCTCTTAAAATATGTAGCTACGTCATGTGAAAGGTCCATGGAGCCGAAACGAGCATATAAGCAGGTATACTAAGGACTTCTGAGCATGCCCAAAGGGCTATGAGTGTGGATTCACACACTTGTGCGGATAAATTAAATTGTTTTATGTCAACTGTACATGCATGCAGTCAGCAATGGATATGTACCTTCCTATATTCGCACGAAGAAATTCCACATAATGATAAACCGTCGATTTTTTATTTCAAAACGTCAGAAGGCCTGGACGAAAGGCAGTAGTTTCTTGTATAATTTCTACCGAAACAAGTGCAATCGTCGCTTCTATGATGAGAAGTCAATAATAAATGTATTGTTAACTCGAGCAGATGGTTGCGGCAAGTAAAACAGTTAGCTGGTTTGTCAAAGCCTAAATCCTCAGACAGCATATTTCACGAGGATGAGCTCCTTGCTGGCAAGGATCTAGCTGAAATGATAAATTTTTCCTTCCTTAAAGCTACTGAGGATATTCTACACTTACCAAAGGATAACGGGTTTTCCTTAGTTCCAACATCCCACTTACAGAACCGACTCCTTATGACTACACCATTAGTGTTGATTCAGTTAAAAGGGCTTTAACTCAAATCGATAAGAAAAAGTCAATCGGTCCGGATTCTATACCAAATTGGATTCTAAATGATTTTGCCTCTATCCTTGCCCCACCTATTACAAACATTTTCAAAGAAGAATTGATATTTGTAAACGATTTTACAATTCCACTTTGCAGCCTACGAGCAGGTTATATGAACTTATACCAAAACAGAGACAAATTAGGTATTCACTGCGACAACCACGAATTTTTGAATAGTTTTATACCTGCATGCATGTGTAAAAACTTGGGACGATCACCCATTTCAACTTTTTACTAGGTAGTCGCTTTTCTTAATTTAATTATTTTAATGTAAACATACGTTTTTCAAATATTCTAGGTAATATTTTCCATGTATTCTGACTGTAATAATAAAATAAATTACAAAATAATAAAAAACATACTCACATGTTGCATATGGCATGTCAACATTTGAAACAGTTCTAGAAGGTTGAAGATGGACACAGCAAGATGTTCCACTTGGCTGTGTGTTGTAACATATCATGTCCCCAGTTGCAATTTCTTGCTCGCTCGCAAGTTCTCTCCTATCCACTACATTTTTATCAGTCTCATCAAATCCCAAGTGCTGGCACAGTAATTTCTGACGGGTTTTCTCCCAATTTTTCTCATTAACTTTTCTCCAAGTTGAGCCATCCTTTATTTCGATAAATCCTTTAAATGGTGACTCTGATAATCTTATGTTGGGCGCTAAAAAGATTGAAATATCTCAATAACAAAGCATATATAGCTACAAAGTTTTATGAGTTCCTTAATTAAAGAACAGTTTTCTTATACCCACTTACAAAATTACGCGATCTGCCCGAAAATAATTTGAGTTGACATGCCAGTTTTATGTAACGCGAACTAAAAATAGCAAACATAAATAAAACAAAAGACATTTTAAAACCATATTTAATAAAGAATATTTAACAGAAATAGAGCTTGATTTATGATGCGAAAAAAGAACAAATCATAGCAGCAGAGATCTATCTCTTAAAATTGCTGTTCAATTTTGCAATAATTATCACTAAAATATCTTGAGAATCTCTCTATATGAAGGCTACAAAACTAATACATTTAACGTGCATGCAGACAGATTTTCGGGCTAGTCGGGTAATTTAAATTTGAAAACTGGTGTAGATTGATACAGGGGCGCCGGAGCCACGGGAGCAGCGGGGGCAGCTGCCCCCGCTTCCCTTATAGTACGGGGGCACGCGGGGGCAACCGGTTGCCCTTTTTTCTTAACAATAAAGTGCATTGTAATGAATAAATTATTATTATTGTAACCGGACTAGCCCTCATAGGTTTAATAAGGATTATGATCGTGCAGTTCAACTAGATTACGTTAATTGACTAGTTATCTTCTTGATAAGTTATCTAGATTTTTCTGGTTTCCTCACACGCGCCTAGTTTTCCGTGGTCGATTAGCGCAGTTAAGCTCCGCAATAACGCACTTCCCTTAGCTAATTCCTGTGTGTTATCGTTTTATAATATTTAGAATTATGTAAAATCTCCACTCATAATGCAGTGTAGATTGTAGAGTGTAGATTAATTTCTCGCGCGTTCGGCGCTCGTGCCCTTTTCATGGCGCTGCCCCCTCCGCTTCGGCTACGTTCCGGCGCCCCTGGATTGATATGAACTTTTATATACCCAGCCTGTAAAGTTCAAATACGAAATGCATTATATTTGAGGTTAATAACTCATGAGAAAAACTCAAAGTCAAAGACAAAGGAAATCTTCCAGTACCGTATTGTTGTCTTTAAACTAGGGCCGTAATAAATGTCCATAAATTAAGTAAACTTTCGTGTTCATTTTTTTAATACTGGTTCGTTTGAGAAGTCATATCCTATATAATTTATGTTTAAAAAGTCAGCTAGCGCCTCATTCATCTCAACACATATTTCGGCGTTTCAAACTACGATATAATATACTCTCGTGTATTACACTTAAAACATTATTGGTTGAGGTAACGTCGCAATTCCATATTGAGTTGATATGAATATTTAACAGAAATCATTATTCTTTCAAATAGATAATAGATTATTTTATTACCTGTAGTTATACTGGTAGAGCTGTATGTATCAACACAACTATGCTCAGTGTAAATTTCTTTTGAAACATCGGGACAGTAATGTGATGGTAGTAAGTTATCGTCAATGGTCAGTCCACAGACCGTGTTTCCACCACAAAGTGATTTCACCTGACAATTTGTCAGTGGACTGCATTTCGCATCAATGCTTGCATCGCCATCAAACACGCCGTCATAACTGAAGTCTCCATAATCAGCTCTCTTGACCACCATACGTTGTAAAGACGAACAGTTGACGTCTTTCATTTTGGTGTTGTACTGTGTCACAGAACCTAAATAAGAAGAAACAGTCAGCTTTCAAGTGACCTTCACCTGACTGTGTGCATTCAGTCGTATAATTGTTGAAACTTATCAACATCCAAACCATTGAAAAAACTCAGAGATCCCAAGGATAGTGCAAAGTTTATGGGGTAAAGTACTGATCATATAGGCAAATGAAGACGATATGGATTTTGCAATATGTACGTTTAGCACAGAAGATCTGATCAGAGTCATTTTTACACTACAGAGTCATTTTTATACTCGAATTTAAATGCAAAATATTTATAGTTAGGCCTATAGAGCTTAATAGAGGTAACATAGCTGCATGTAATTTCTTGCAACTCTTAAATATAAATTATTTGAATGACTGAATTATTCGTGCTTGTAATTAATTCTTCAGTGTGTAACTGAACCAAATGGCTTTCTTCCAAAACTTAATTCCATGATTTCGATCCTTGATTTTTTCAAAATTTCATTCGAAGGGACATTTCCTTTAAAGCGGAAGCATTTGCATGAGGCTATCGCTTTATACTGTATAAATAGCACTGTAAACAGTGTTTACTATTATTGTTTTATTCCAACAATGCAATTATTTTCGTTAGCACGCAGCGCTTTACTATTTATTATTTATTCACGGCCACGGACTTATTAGAAAGCGAACGAAATATATTTCCTCGTACAGATATTTCAAGATGCTGGCCATAAATCAACTCTCGTGCGATCGAGAGCACGTCTGTTCACCGGCTATGCTGCACGCAAATTATATATTTATATTGGAAAAATGTTTATATGCCTTTATAGAGGATAGATAAATTTTCACCAAATTCGGCTTTTCAATGTATACTCCAGAGTTGAAGTAAAACTTGAAGATGAATTAAGCGAACAAAAAGCGAACTATATAACAACTAACGGGGTTGAATATATAAATGCCGAATCAAATTGCATGTTATTTATACTCACTGACACTGTATATACTGTATATTACAAAACGTGTCTGACTGTAGATCATGATTTATAGCTACATGATTTTAAGAACTATTACAGTAAGATATCTCTCTAAAGAAAATAGACCAGTAGGATTAATAAAAAATATTTTATCTAGAGAATTAATGAGTATAAGTGCGGTCCATGCGGATAAATTTGCGTATGAAGCGACAAGACCGCAAGACGACACTTCAGGACACATTTAAAAGAATGTATCAGAAAAGTTTTTATTATAAACAAGGAAGTCTTCGAATCTTCAAGAATAAAAGTACCATTATTTTATAACATTTCTATCGCATTCGCATGAACAGAGGTGTCAGAGTTTCATAAACTACCTATACAACAAGCAACCCTTGTATAGCGAACGGAATGAAATACAGCTTGTAGCTTGATTTGTGCATGCAAACATTCAATATATTTCATACAGATTTATAGAGTAGTTTCTATAAATGTACGCCAGTAACACATCAGTAATAGATGTTTTTAAAGTGTAGAAAACTTGTCAAGTCTAATAGTGCCGACAAAATCATGCACAACATTTTCGATAGGTCTTGTTGTATATTTTGAAATCGTCAACATCAATATTGGGACATGTTTATGGCGAAACTCGTGCCTCAGATTAATTGAGCATATATAGCCATAGACCATAGTCGTACACTGAAATAGAACATCGTTACAACTGCAATCCAAATAATATATGCCAATCCTAAGTCTCTTGTCCAAAAATTCAATTTTCGGCACACATGTTTATTTTATATGCGCATTGATTTGCAGTTCTCACAAAATGATGGGGTGAAACAGCCAGAAACCTCATTGGCGAAAGAAAAATTCATCACGATATGAAATATATTATTGGACCGATTAGGCGAGTAATTTATCAACCTTTCCCATGCAACGTTTCCATTAAACAGAAAGAAAAACAATATGAAACGCGCGACTGTAGCTAAAAGTAATTATTTTTCAATGTTTGAAAAAGTAACAATAAGCCCTTGAATTATATATAACCTAATAGAGAACATCAAGTGTAAGGTCCCCCCGGATCCATCGGTCTCCTTTACTTACCAAATGCAAACTTTTGTTCTGGTGTGTCACAAAATATTTTGCCATCCACATAAAGGCTGGTTTCATTAGGTTGAGCACATGTGCCATTGTTGTAGAAATACAAAGATCCAGCAGCTGTTTGTTTCAAACGGTTACTGTCGCTGAGTTGGGATATTTTATTACTTTTTGTTAAGCCTTCAAAAACGATCATACGATTCCATTTGAAACTCAGAGCTCCTCCCGTCTCGATAAGCAGTAACAGTTCACTGTGGTAATAACGGAATTGTGCCTTAACGCGCAAGCAGTTGTCGGTCATTACGGCAGAGTGATATCGCACATGGCCATGAATATTGTACACGAGCTCTCCTGTTGTAATACACTTTCCAGACTTAGTATGCCTGAGAAAAAGGCTTTGACAACCTACAAACAGAAAATTCAATTTTTCGAACTTTGGAAAATATTAGTTAGCATATTCGGAAAATTTCATGAAAATTATCAATACATAGCTACTCTACAATTTTCTGCAATTACATTTCCACAAAAACGCATTTATTAGATGGCTGGTACAATATGTTACAATAATATGAACAATAAATGTGCGATAAACTCTCACCCGTTTGTTCAGTTCTTGAAACCTTTAATTTCATACAATTTATTATAACAATAACTTGTCTTCATGAATGTAAAATCATTGTTACGGCATGAATGCTTAACGTACTGTTGATCAGCAATCATTCAAACGCTTTCCAAATTTATTAGGGATTTGCCCCCCCCCCCTTCCACGAACCCCCACCCCCGTGCCAACGGTCCACGGCTATGTCAAAAAAGTTTTATATGCAAGGCCTCAGCTCTGGAATGGTAACTCGCCTTTACACGCAGCGACATAATGCGAGTTTAACTTTTTTAATAGTAAGAGAAAATCGGCCAATTTCTAGTTGCATAAGATTTAAGGCGATAAAGGAATAAGGGTACACCAGCCTATAGCATATACCAAGAAAAGGAGTTTCATATTTCAATAACGGTTCTCGATTCAGTATATATGACCCCCAATATGGCTCACAATTTGTAAGTATAATAATATATAATAGCTTTAATTGTTATTTTTATAATATCAAGAATTTCGTTTACTATCTTCTTGCATTTGGTAAATCCAAAAGGAACCTGTTTCATTTAATACGTTGGTCTTCTCGCAGATGAAAACCAGAGGGCTCATCAATATACGTGTATTGAAAGATTTTAGTTTTTTTAGACCATCTTTCATAAACGCCACAGAGTCTGGAATAATAGAGGGAATTTTTTACAGAAGTGCATGTCACAGCGTGTAACCGATCGAGCGAATGATCAGCATGTGTATACATGTATATAACAAAGCTGGGGAAACTCGTTCTCCTCCTTAGTAGGAAATGGTCCTCCCTGGCCAAACATGAGGAGAAAACCTGGTTAAAATGTTGGGTTCTCGACCAGTTCCCTTAAAGCTAGAGGGTTGTGTGTGTGTTATTAAAGCTTTTATCATAATTGAAATTATTTTATGTCAATTATGATTATATTAAGAGATGAAACTAATACACCATAAAAATAGAATGTTTGAAATTAATAGAGCACTGAGTGAGCTATATATTTCACTGCATAAAGCAATATATTCGTCGAACTTTTACGAATCCAATACCGCTAATTCCTTCAAAATAACACAGAAATTCATCTGGAAGGTATTTTAGACTAAAGGATAAATGATTCTTCAGCATTTTACATTCATGCCTAACACGCGGTGATCGTACAGTACGTATATCGCAATCCAAAATTCGTTAATGAGGTATACGAGGGATCTTTAACTTCAAACGATCCCTTTTACCAATAGGCAATATTTTTCAAAATACCAATTTAAGATTCGTTATCGAATATGTTTTTGACGACGTGGTTTAAGCCTTCCGGCTTTAGCCTTAGCGCAATGAGCTTGCGATCACCAACAAAATTACCTATAATCTGCTTGCCTTTATACAGTTGCCTTACCTTTATACACCAATACCGATATAAGAAACCAACGATGAATTAGCCAAGACATTTTCTCGTTCATTTAGTAGACCAGTACAGCAAAGGTTCAATCAAGTGCATGTATTTCCGCATAGCATAGGACATGCCTAATTAAACTCACTAACTCACAACACTCGCCTTGAATTTGAAATTTAGAATTTACTTCACAAATGATTAAAGTTTATGAGTGATCTTTCACCGAATAAAAATATTTTTACTATCGCACGAATGAAAACATTCATTATTTGTATTATATGGCACCAAAATATGATCATTGTTATAGAATGATTTATTGAATTAATTACAAAACAAACACATATGTATATAATGTTCAAACAATTCAACAAATTTAATTAAAACTAAACCTCTAGTACAAAAATCCACGTCTGAGCCGTTGCAATAGAACGTTCAATTGCACTGTCAGTAACATTTTATTCAATATCACGTGATTGTAATCAACCAACTAAATGACGATAATTTAAGGTGGCTCCCTACAGTTAGTACAGTTTGAAATCCGACCTATATAGATCAGACGTCATGATCGCATCTCACGCGTGGAATATTCGTGACCCGGCAAAAATGTTTGAAGCAAGCCGCGGGAAGTTTATATTTTCGGAGACTTTTAATTTATCTGCGAAGAAACCACAAATTTTTCATTATAATCGTAAACCTTTGAAGTTTAAACAGTATGTATGTTTTAAACAGTTTCTAAGCTTTCTTTAGTGTGTTTTTTACCTATATACGTTGCGTATATTCTTTTATAATGTACAAAATCTTCGACTGGTTGCATTGACTATTACTATTAGATTCTGAAATTATATTTTATACTGTGTTCAAGGAAGTCTAGAACTGCCAAAATAATATAATATAATATAATATGTTCTCTACTCCTATCTTTCAACTCAATTCACAATTAGTGTTTGACCTGCTAAACTAGCACATAAAACTACAATACAGACAGTTTTATACGGTTTTATACGAGTTGTCTTTATATGAAAAATACATGTTGTTTGAATGTTTTGAAAAGTTTTCACATTAATGTGTTGCTTGTTAAACATCCTTTTTCATCTCAAACATGCATATGTAAAGAATATAAAGCACAAGCCAAAAAGTAGGAATGAAAATACATATAATTATATAAACAAAGTCAAAGAACCAAGCATGAACTAAACTGACACGTTTCGCTTCATTATTGTGGTAGGAGATTGTTGTGGTTTCATTTCGTGTTGTTCAAGTATTATAATTTCTACGCATGCGCAAAGTGCGATCTTGTCGAGTCGATATTTAATCACGTCAGCAACTTCAAAGATTTCAAGCTGTTTTTCTCGTGTTTCCTTCCGTGCAATTTTTTAACACTTTGCACAATTGTTAAACAAGACAAGAGGAAAAACATATCCAAATTTCAAAAAATTCTACAGAGTGGTTTCTCTGCAATCGAAATTTCAAAATATCTCGAAACTAGCCTTATAAACTACCCTTCAAATTTTGGTATGATATTCGTTGGTGGACCATCAATCTTCCAAAAAAAGTTCAGAAAAATTGACCAAAGGAGAAAAAATATATTATCAATTCAATCTGAAATTAGATAATATAACGCAAAAGATAAGACAGCATGGTTGCCATAGCAACACTAACACTATTCCTGTTTGTCCATAAAGAGACAGCCCAATACCTCTTTACATTCCTGGAAATGCTCATTTTTCCCTGTCGTAAGTGTATCCAATATAAATTTGGTTGAAAGCGAAATTTACTGAAGTGCCCAAAGTTTTACAGAATTGTAGGGAGCCACCTTAATGAAGGTCTTCTATAAAAAGTATATATGTTATTTTCCCACTGTTGACTAGAAACGATTTTCTAAAAAAAACAAAGTGACTTTTATTAGTATCTGAATGGACTTAGGATCGACTAGATTTTTTTCCAAGTAGCTGTTGGAAGACTCATAAACTGTTTACTTTGCTTTCGATGCGATAGTTCATTCCATTTTACGTACTACAGAAACGAAGAAAGAAATCAAAAAGTTGTGAGCAAACTCACTCTCCATTTTTAGAAGTTTTTTTAAATTACAGTTAATTCTGACACAAGTTAGATTTGCTTATTTTTCTACACATTCCATGTACAATGGTGCGTGTTCTATCACTAGTATTCAGCGTCAATGAGATTTCAACCATAAATTCAAACCCTGCAGCAAAATACCGGAAATTTTGTGATGAACATGTTCACTTTGATATATATATATAATCAAAACGAAACATGCATGTCTGCAGATTTGACTATATATATATATATAGATTTTCGCTTACCTCAAAACTTGTCTGCAACAGGCTATTTCATCTGTAAAAGAATCATGAGTATATATACCTACACGTATATATATATATATATCGCATCTAGGCTGCGTTACAAGCTGCACTGACGAGCCGTTGAACGGCGAAACATGCATGTCTGCAGATTTGACTATATATGCTCCTTCACTTGTGTTGTTGAGCACTCTGTGAGGTTAATTGGTGGCTAATAAGCTATAATGCAAAAGCTCACTTCCATTGTGGTCGTTTGAGCACTCTGGCCCCAAGACACTTCACGCATGTCTGGATGCGCATGTGTCTGAGTATTGTACCACATGCGCTTGGTGAGGGCAAGAGTATGGTGTATAAATACGAAGTCACTCGCATCTAGACTGCGTTACAAGCTGCACTGACGAGCCGTTGAACGGCGAAACATGCATGTCTGCAGATTTGACTATATATATATATATATATATATATATGATATATATGTTTTATAGGTTGTATAATTAAATATACTTTGGTAGATCACTATCAATCTATGTGGCATTAAAGGTGTTCTAAATGGAATCCCTTTGGTAGGGTTCCCGTAGCGTGTTGAGTTATGTTACGTTACGTTGAGTTGTTAGTGTTGATGTTGTAAACTCGTGAGTAAATTTTCGCCCAAAGTGCCTGAAATGGCGTTTCAGAGACTCTAGATCTAAAAATGTTCTGGGCGAGCATGCCCGCATACTCCCTAGTGCCCTCGTGCTAGCGGCATGGAGCCCCAATAGACAATTTCGGTTTTGGCCAGCCCATTTACCACGCCCTTTCGTCTGGCAAAACGAACTCACACAAGTTACGCTCCTGTCCGGAAGTGTCTATAAATGATGGGGAAATGCCCTGAAAACCTTAAACATGTTACATGCCTCCATAACTATTCCCATCCCCCTCACTTTTGGAGATGGATTTTCGCCCTTAATGCTGGCAATATAGAAAGGGCACTGTTTTAATCCAACAAGAGAGGTATAGCAAATCTCGTGGTATTTCAATTCCCTCCTGCAATTCATACACTGGGTGAAAGTGGATTAAATAACAATACGTAGAAGATTAAAATCCTTTTGGTTTTTGTTGTCAACAAAAGTCAAAATATATAAGTATAATCACCAAGTTTAGGGTGAAAATCATAAAATATACTTAAGTTTACCATAACCAAGGCAAAGCAGGCCAAAGTCGGCCGGTTAACTCATGAGGAAGATGAGATACTTAAAAAATTAGACGAAAAGCTTCTGTGAAAAGTTTTACCAATTAAGAAATAGATATTCGAATCATATTCCCGTTTCCAAACTTATGGTATATATTTGTAGAAAGGATTCCAAGGATAATTCGTTCTCTTATTATGTTCGTAATTTCAGACTCAGTTTTAATAGCAAAAGAGTTTATCAACAGACCATAGCTAAAAAGACAGTGTATTTTCCACATACCTCAATATGTTATAAGAATACGGTTCAGACTCGGAGGATGTTCAGGTTGGCAATGTAGTAAAGGAATTTTCAGGCGAAATTTACTTCCGAGGCAATACGCAACATTTAAACAAGATAACCAAGATAACCAAATTATACATTTGCGAAACCAGTTTAAAAACAATGATTAGTTCGGTGATTTCTCGGTGATGCCATGTCGAACAAACCGAAGAAAGTTTATAAATGGACAGAACAAATGAAGAACGATGTTCTTGAATGTAAAATAAATGCAAAGGAATTAACATCATCGCAAAACCCACCACGTAACGAAAACGGCAGGAAGAAGGGCTATATTGAAGTGATGAAACAGCTATGGGACGACAAAGGATATGGACACCTTGAGCTTGAGAGTCGTTATTTACGAGATCAGGCCGCAAGGCTAGAAAGAATGCAAGAATGTGTCGCGGAAAACAGTTCAGTAGATACAAGAGGGAGGGAAATCGTCGAGGGAAATCTGGAAAGACCTCAAGAAACTGTTAATGTGTCTACTATGGTACAAAATTATGAAGGCGAAAATCAAAACACGAGCGATCGGCTAAGCCAAAATGCTAATTCAATGGCTTTGAATTCTGATTTGCATACGATTTCAATGGAGATGAATTTAGCCGCCGAGCGTAGTCACGCAACTTATGAAGGTGATCAAGAAAATGTTATATCCCCCGAAATTAAGCCAGACTTACCCGAGTTTGATGTGTTGCCAACTGAAATAAAGACGAAAATGTGGGGGAATATCAGTTACGGAAGTCTTTTTAAACTTATCAATCGCATATACGACGAGGTCGTTCATTTTAGGAGGAACATTTTTAATATACCGTCAGGTCGGGCCGGGAAGAGTTTCATTGAAGAGATTACATTCTGGATTAAACAGTTCAGTTCAAATTCGGACTTTAACTCGGTCGCTTTAAAGGCATTTATGGTGCTTCCCTCATTGATTCTGCAAAAGCCCTCGGATACTTCTAAAAGTAAAGAGCACAGTGCAGCCATAGTACGCAGATTATCCTTATGGAGACAAGGAGATTTAGACTCACTGATGAAAGAAGTGAGATTCATACAAGGAAAATTCGTAAACTCAACGGCTAGATCTCTCGAGGACATCTCCAAACTTTTTGCGAGATTGGTTTTGCAAGGCAAAGTATCCGCAGCGATCAAACTATTGGATAAAGAGAGTTCATCAGGTCTTCTAAATTTATCACCTGAAGTTTTAGAAGGCCTGAAAGAGAAGCACCCGCCTCCCTCCGAGATCGAAGACGAGAGCCTTTTGTATGCAATCTGCAAAGAAATGTCTGCAAAGAAATGTCTCTGTACATTATAAATTCGTACAGAAGTCCTTCCAGGCTATTTATATGTGGTGGGGGTGAGATGATGTCACAAGAGGGAAGCACTCAAGGTGACCCACTGGCTATGCCTTGGTACTCAGTTATTACATGAATCATGATCCAGAATTTGAGGGTACAAACTCCAGATGTCAAGCAAGTATGGCTAGCAGATGGTTCAGCCGGAGGAGGAAGGCTTGTACCGTTGCATGACTGGTACAAACAGTTGAGTAAGGAAGGAAAGAAATATGGCTATTTCGTCAATAGGTCAAAAAGTTGGTTGATTGTCAAGTCGGACTCGTTGGCGGAGGAAGCATAGAGGGTGTTCGGGGAGGAAGTCAACATAACGACCGAAGGTCATTGTCACCTGGGGGCGGTCATAGGATCTAAATATTATAAATATCAGTATTGTGGTGATAAAGTCCTGAAATGGAAGGAAGAAATTGAAGCACTCTCTGAAATTGCGAAGAATCAACCTCATGCAGCATATATCGCCTTCACAAAAGGCTATAAATCCAAATTTACATATTTCATGCGGACAATAGAGTCTTTTGAAGAATATGTTGATCCAATTCATGAAGTGATTGATGATCTGCTTCTCCCAACTCTATTTGGGCAAACGGAACCGCTTCCCGACCAGCTACGTCAGCTCGTCACGTTGACACCAGCGCAAGGTGGCCTGGGTATACCAGCTTTGAGAATTGACGCCCCGCAACAATATGCTGCATCCACTTCTTGAAGCATCTGGCCGACAAACTATCAAGAAAGGACGGTGAACCATATCATGCGGTGATTACCTGGCTCAGAACACGCTTGTCGTTTGAAATTCTAAGATCAGTAAACATTAGTGTTAGGGGGTCTAGAAGGCCTTTTAAGAACAGTAATGACTTCGTGGACGATTTTAGAGTAAATGTTAACGCAGCGGACAAGTGTTTAATAATGTTACATTTTCAAAATATTATTTGTACATAATTTTATAGTTTTTAAATTTAAATGGCTTTATTACATAGGTACATAACAACTTTGAAAAAAAAACAAAAAGATAATAGGTACTAACATTTCCGACAAACGGTAATTATAGGTGCGTCATTTGAACATTTTATCACACTTCAACATTCGGAAAAGGTGCATACAATTCTAAATAATATCGCGTGTATAAATGACTTCTTCTAGTCCAGGAGGAGAAGGGGGGGGGGGGATATCGTCATCCAATTAGCGAATTTATGAAAGGTATTGATTTTAGTCAAGTTTGATGCGCTGATTTAAAAAATAGATGTTATACGGAGAATTGGTGGGGCCGTCTGCCTCATTTTCGTGTACTTACCCTCGTTTTAGTGTATATAAGGGTATGACGTCTCCAACAAGGAATGTAATGAAAGTAAGTGATATTGGTCAAGTTCGATGTTATATGGGGAGTAAGTGTGGTTGTCTGCCTCGTTGTAATGGTCAGCGTCGTTTTGGTGAAAATATGAGATGACATCATCGGACGAGAGTAAATAACCCCCCCCCCCCCATATGGCGTGTAATTAGTATTCCGGACAATGACTCACCCATCTGGCGGCGGACGTGACGTCATAGGTATCGCCCATGTTAGCGTGACGTAACGTTTGAATAGCGTGACGTCACGCTGGCGTGACGTAACGTTAGCGTGACGTAACTCATGAATAATATGGAGATGGCGTGTACATGACAGAGTATAAAATGAGAAGGACATGATATGAACGATACTTATCAGTTTACATTATGCCGCGAAGACGTAAAGACTGCCCTCTGTGGAAAGAAGAGTTTTCTAAAATTATCCAACCATTTAGCCGACGTTCATCAACTGTCCCGCGGAGATAGGCAGCAATACCTTACTCAAGCAAGATTGACAGTGGTCTTGATGAAGAATCAGCTGATGACAAAGCTTACTCCACTATTCTACCTCATCTCCAAAACAAACTAGAAAAGATTTATATCGAGCGTCTCTTGTGGATGAAACAATTAAAGAAGGATCCAGTGCATGAGACGATAATGCAAACAAAGAATGCGTTTGTAGAAAACGACGATTTTGACCCCGAAGAAGCCATAGAAGCCGCTGTTGACAAAAGAAAGTTTCTTATCAAAAAACCTTTAAATGCCTACAGTTTCACTGAAGGCAATACTGAAAGTGACAATAATTAACTTCTATCTGTTCTCACAATGTGTTGGAAAATCATATATAGAAACAATGTATCCTGTAGTGATATGTTTTTTAAATAAAACTTTTTGCATACCTGTTAAGTTTGTAATATTCGATCATGAAGTTCCAGTAATACAAACGGGCCATCGGGTCGTATGAGCAGATGAGCATGCGCTCAATCGACTCATAGAGCACTTGCTCATTTGCTCATATTGCTCAGAGCACATGCTCAAAAAACTTAGAGCACATGCTCATCTGCTCAAAACACAAGATGCAAAAAGCCCAGAAATTTTGGTTTATAACTGAAAAAAGTATGCGCTACGGAATGTGGGACACTTCTTGGTAGATTATAAAGTGCGCATGCGCGAAACAAAATCCACTGGATGTTGGTGAATTAACTTGAGTAAAATATAATCAAACACAAAACTAATTCTCTGCTGTTCTTTATTTTCTCTCTACTGATGACAAACATTCTGTAGCGGTTCTCTCGGGCTTCTTATACTTGACGGGATATTTACATTCGAAACAATTAAATCGAAAAATATAAAATTTGGCCCAGAGCGCTAAGACAGCTCCCACACTAGCAACCCTTTGAAACCCTGACTATCGCTGAATTTTCCAATATTCTAACTGGCATGCAACATGTACGCACTGCGTACCTATTTTTAAGATCTTCCTAAAGCGTAAAATAAAATTTAAGAACAGTTTATTTAAGAACAACTTGATTTTATTAGTTTAAGAACAACATGGTTTTCTTATTAAGTTCATAACAATAATCTTTAAGATAATTTACTAAATTGTTCTCAAAGTCTTTTCTCCAAATAGTCTTTTTGATACGCTTTTTGATGATTCGTCTCGTAGCTTATAAACGTTTCGCCTGTTCTTTAACAAAATACTTGTACTTGGGCGGAAAACTAAAATTAATCGTTGCATAAGACTCAAAATGATCAGTCTGAAGATTCAGTTTCCAGTGGGATAAATCGTATATGACACGCTGTAATTGTAGGTTGTCTTCGTTTGAGTATACTTGGAATAACGAATCGACAAACTCTTGGTTTGGATCTTTCTCCAAGAACAATAAATGTTCTACGATATCTTCGCTGATTTTAACACTTAGGATTCTGGTAACTTCAATGTTTTCTTGCCAAACTGATCGTTTATTGTTGACTTGCTCTATGGCATCCAAACCATACATTTGCCAGCTTTCGTACTCACTCAAAATTAACGCTAACGTTACGTCACGCTAACGTCACGTCACGCTAACGTAACGCTAACGTTACGTCACGCTAACATGGGCAATACCTATGACTTCACTTCGGCCGCCAGATGGGGGAGTCATTGTCCGGAATACTAAGTACACGCCATATGGGGGGGGGTTATCTACTGACGAGGTAGGTGATGAAAGTTATTAATTTTGGTCAAATTTGATGCACTGATTAAAAAATCGATGTTATTTATAGCCTAAGTGGGCATTATGCCTCGTTTTCATGCATTTAGCCTCATTTGGGCCAAATGTAGTATTATCACACAATGAGGGGCGTTATGGAAGTTAGTTATTTTGGTCAATTTGGGTGCTTGGATTTCGATGTTAAGGAAATATTGCATGCCTGATGTCTCTTATTTCATACATTTAAGTTCGCTTTTAGGCATAGTATTTGGAACAAAGTAGCATCATCGCCAGCAAATTAGCCCAATTACTCTTTGTAATAATAAAAAATTCATCGCGCTCAATTGTAAGACCTAAAGTCCAATTCTGCAGTTCTGAGGATGTAGGCAATATAGCTGGTTTTAGTTTACTTTATTGTGTTTACCACTCTGAGGTGGACGGAAAGCCATAACAGGTTTTGCAACCCAATTGACAAAGGTTCGATTCCGAGGGTTAGTTAGTGGTTAGTGCCTATAAGGGTTAGTTTTTTAGGAGGGAGGAAAACCGGAGTACTCGGAGAAAAACGCTCGAAGCACAGGAGAGAACAAACCAATCTCAACTTGCATGAGTTTATCAAGCACACTGACTTTATCCAACCTGAGTAATTCCGTGCCCTCGACCTGCTGTATAGCCGGCTTTTTCAGAGGTAAGGGCAGCGTGCTAACCGCATCTGCCGCCCGTGCTTCCCATGATAACATGGTGGTATCAGACCTAGGTCGTTGATTTTCTGATTATTCTTAAATTTCTCTCCGAACACCACTTGTTGACCGATTGGAGATGTGGATGTCTGTTTCAAGAGCATGTGAACTTTTCTAAACCTCGGTGCATTGTCAGTCAGTATCTGCATAATAGGGAAATTGTGTGCAAGAAACCAGATTGGGAGCGTACCATAATAGCGTTGCCACCCTGTTTCAGAAGTAAACGCCTCTATCAATTAGGCTTTTCTTGTCTCCTTCAATTGATTGCTGTATCAAGTTGAAAAGCATTTCTTGGTGATAACAACCTCGCCATTTCCTCTATGTGCAGATATTAATTGTCAATGCACGAGAAAAAAGTGGAAAAATCATAGATGTGACCTCTTTAGGAGTGCCCACAATCCAGAGATATGCAATATTGGGAATTTACGATTTTTATACTTCCAGCATTAACAAGTTATCTGGAAGGGAGGGGCGAGGAACAGAAAGTATGTCGATTTGTTTTCTTCCATTGGCTGTGTAGTTGATCCAATTGAAAAATAAGAGTGAGGGTTAGAAAAGTTCATGTCCTCTTTAAACAGACATCCACGTCTCAAATCTCTCACCGAGATGTGTTCGCAGAGAAATTTAAGAAGGATAAGAAAATCATCGGCCTAGGTCTGATGCCACCATGCTTAAGCGACCAGGATTATCACATTAGAAGTTACATACATGCATCATACATGAGCTACATACATACATCACAAATGATAAGAGACCTAAAAAGTATAGGCGATGGCCTTAGTTGGAATTCTAGGCAGAACAGCATATAGAACTGATACTGAAATTGACCTTCAATAATAATTGAATAAGATTTTAACCAAAACTGAGAAATTCATAATTTCCCAAGGTCTCAGAAACGGCCCGAGACCGAAGGTCGATACAAGGTAAATTCGATCATAAATATTCCATTGTTGCATGACACAAATCATGTGATACACTGCAGTTGAACGTGTTTTTTAACACTTTTTTTTGTGTTTAAGGAAAAGCTGTATGTTCAAATCTTTCTGTATTAACGTCTATTATTCGACTTTTAAAAGTAGCTGAATACTCCATGGGTAGTTAAAACAAAACAATCACATTAAAAATATCTGGTTCTTTTTCCTCACTTTGGTCAGGATAAAGTTAATTCCGGTGTACATCCTGCTTAGTACGGAGTCCATATACATTATATTGATTCACTTTAGTTTTTATAAATTTTCAAAGATTCGGCGTTTGCCTGCTGTGTAAAACTACCTGAGAAATACAATAAGAACTTCGACGTTTCGAGCGAAGGCCCTTCGCCTGGAAGTTACTAGAATGGGTCGGGGAAAAATATGTGCTTTTATAGTGAATACAAAAGTGATCACGTGATAAAAATAAACCAATCAGATGGATTTAATCAAAACAAACCATAAACAAAATATGGAAATCACATCACAAATATATTAGCATATAAGGAGAAGTTAACAAAGCAAAAAAGACAGAAATTAAGGAACTATATATGGGATGAGGTGAGATGTAGAGTATCTGCTGATAGCAGGCATAAACAGATAGGAGTTAAATGTAAGAGAAGCGCTCATTAATGCCGAGAGGATGAATGGTGCCAAGTTGGGAAATGAGACGTATTTCTTGCCTTTTGCGGCTATCATTGCTGCCAGATATGGGACACAGAGCTCGAATTTTCATATCTGAAACACTGTGATTGCCAGTGTTGAAATGTTTAGCAACAGGTTGTTTAGCATCATTGTTTGCGACAGCACGACGATGCTCACCAAATCTTATCCTTAAATATCTACCAGTTTCACCAATATAGAGCATGCCACATTTACTGCATGAAATACAGTAGATGCGATGAGAGGAGGTGCACGTGAAATGGTGCTTAATAGTGTACTTAGATTTTGGTGCAGAAATTGTAGTGGAAGAATCCATATACTTGCAGGTTTTACACAGCTTCACACCACAAGGAAACGTGCCATTAGGTGACGACGAGTCCTGTGGTAGAGAGCTGTGGACTAGGGTTTCACGGATGTTTTTCAGGGTCGTTTTTCAAGATATGAAAATTCTTGCTAATGACATCCCTTAGTTTAAAATTGAAGGGATGGTAACTGAGAACTAGGGGTATTTTGTTGTTGGGAACATTAGACTCAGGGTCTCTAAGGGTTTCGGATCAGGGAATATTGGAGGCCTTCGAAAAGGCACAAGTAACAAGTCTATTGCCATTGATAGATACAATTATATCTAAAAACGATACACTGGTCTCATTGATCTCCCACGTAAACTGGAGTGCTGGGTGGAAGTTATTAACAAAGTTAATAAACTTCTCCAACTCTCCGCGGGAAGACGATATATGCTGTGCCGAGACAGTCATCCACCTAACTATCAAGGTAATCAAGTATGGGATCAATGTATTGCTCGAAGATCTGCTCTTCCACAAAACCAACGAATAATTTAGTTCCCATAGCTACACCACTACTTGTTGGTAACGCTCAACGTCAAATGAAAAATTGTTGAGGGTGAGCACAAAACGAATCAAAACAGTGGTAGACGGTTCCTGGTTAGGGCGCTTATCTAAGAATAATTTGAGTGCCCTTAAACCATCATGATGGGGAACGACAGTGTACATGGATTTGATATCCATGGAGAAAATGAAGTTATGAGTGTTATGAAATTGAATGTTATGAAAGATTTGGAGAGCGTGTTTTGTGTCCTTGATATAGGATGGTAAGTTCTTAACCAATGGTGCCATAACACGATCGAGGTAGCTAGAGATGAGCTCCGTGGGACAACCGCAAGCAGAAACAATGGGTCTACCTGGGTTGTCGGTTTGTGGATTTTGGGTAAGAAGTACATGACAGGTGTGCAAGGTGTGGTGGTTATGCGATGCTTGGCAGTTTTAGGAAGATGTTAAGAGGCGATAAAGTTCTTGATGGAGGTGGAAATGGTGGTTTGATTGGTAGAAGTCAAATCCTCGTCAACTCTGCTGTAAAAAGCTGTGTTACTCAATTGTGGAAGAGCTTGAATACGATATAAATCAGCTCTCCAAACAACCAAGGCACCGCCTTTATCAGCAGGTTTGATAACAATGTCTTCCGTAGAACGGAGTGATTTCAGAGCACTAAATTCAGCTTCCGTGAGGTTAGATGGCCTTTTGGGCCTAAATTTGGGGCGTTGTTCTTGGTCATGTCGATATTGTCGAATGAATAGCTCTAGGGACTCATATTGGTCTTCTGGAGACCAGGGAGATTTTTTCTTGTAGATGGCCTCAAAAACGTCCTTTGATGGACGGAGGGCTTCTCTTTACCTCTTCCCACCGAACCACAATAAAAGTTCTATTCCCTTCTCTCAGTTCCTTCGCCTTCGCCGCATTTGCAGTAAAGATGAGGACTTCCATGCCAAAAGTCAGGAAATGAGAAACGTTTTTGTCCAACGCGGTTATCCAATCCCTCTCTTAGATACTGCCTTTTCAAAGGCCTCCAATATTCTCCGATCCGAAACCCTTAGAGACCATGTGTCTAGCTAATGTTCCACTAGTTCTCAGTACCATCCCTTGAATTTTAAAGTTAGGGATGTCATTAGGAAGAATTTTCATATCTTGCAAAACGACCCTGAAATATCTTCCATTTTCACCCATAATCCCTTAGTCTCGTTTCGACATAGTAAAAATATCCGTGAAACCCTAGTCCACAGATCTCTACCACAGGACTCGTCGTCACCTAATGGCACGTATCCTTGTGGTGTGAAGCTGTGTAAAACATGTAAGTATATAGATTCTTCCACTACAATTTTCGGCACCAAAATCTAAGTACAGTATCAAGCACCATTTCACGTGCACCTATTTCACGCAGTCAATGTGGCATGTTCTATATTGGTGAAACTTGTAGATATTTAAGGATAAAGTTTGGTGAGCATCGTGGTGCTGTCGCAAACAATGATGCTAAACAACCTGTTGCCAGAAATTTCAACACTGGCAATCACAGTGTTTCAGAAATGAAAATTCTAGCTCAGTGTCACATTTCAGTGTAGTATTTTCAAATATTAATATTGTCTTCATTCCTATGTTTATTTTGGTGCAAAACAGAAAAGGTCCCTATCGTGTGATACGGCTCCATATATTTACCGACCTGGTGTTACGCACCTGAGAAAAAAATATATTTTATATTAATGGTGCATGATATTAATTTCATATAACTGGTGCATGATATTAATTTTAGCTTATCTCAATATGTAGTATGGATTCAGTAAAGATCCCAACACTCTCCCGAGGAACTTTACCAATGAAGATAGGCCTTTTGTGGTCAAAATTCTTTATTTGAGGATATGATATTACCAAAAAGAATCATGGTGAAAACTTCCGACAAAGAATAAAGTGCTGGTGTCTGGTAACAGCAAGCCTGACTTCTCGAAAGTCGCAAACACTTCACTGAAGTATGCTGCATAACTAATTTTTCTTCTCATAGCTAATTTTCCCCACCTAATACTTAAAAAACCTTGGACAATATTCTTGAGAATATATTATGGAGTTTCTTTTCCTAGGTACAGTAGCAAGGGACAACATGTCCGACCCAAATTCTACTTCAATTTATAATGATTGTATTCTTATACAAAAATCATTCAAATTTGCAGATACCGAGTGACAAAACTTGACCTCTTTGATCTAATGTGATCAAAAGAATAGTTATCGATGTAAATATTGATGATTCAATAGGATTTGAATGCAATATTAACTTAGTTGCTGACGTTTAAACAATTTAGGAAACGTTTCAGATAGGCAAATTGGGGCCTATCAAATAGACAATTGGTTAAAACAAACTGTCAGTAGGCTGATTTTGGCTTCAATCATCGATATATTTTTAATTAATGACAGAATTGTTTGACTCAATGAAAGATAGGTTCCTAAGACAGTAAAAACACGAATTGCCATTCAAGATTTTCGCTCGATACTTTCGTAGAAGTAAACGAATACAAACCCCGTTCGAATTACTCTCACTAGCGATGCCTTTCGACATTCCGTTCAAGTGCATTCACCACGTGTGAAACCGCCACATAGCTTCTGATTCACTCGAAGATGACTTCATTGCCACATGTTACCGTTGCTCGACATCGTTGGCTCGAGCGGGAACTCAGCGAAATAATGCGCACGCATCGATGCAACAATTCTACTCACTTCTGCTATAACGTCGCAACTGCTTTAAAATGAATTACAGCAGTCAATTGCAGTTTATGACTTGTGGGCTATTTCCATTAATTTACTACATGCACAATTAAGGCAATTGATAAGACTAAAAAATATTGAAGAAAACACATTTCGACCGCACGTGAATACGGGCGATGGCCCTAACTGGAACTTTAGAGATAACCGCTTAGAACCGATACGGACTTTTATTTTCAGTCATAATCGACGAGATTTAAAAATTAAGAAATTAATAAGAAATATAGGCAACAAATTCTATATAACCATGATAAACTGTGATATTTCTGCTTACCTCAATATGTAATATGGATACTGTAAAGATTCCAGCACTCTCCAGAGAAACTTCGGTTTGACAATGAAGTTAGGCCTTTTGTGGTCAAAATTTTATATTCGGGGGTTTGATATTAACAACAAGAATAATAGTGAGCACTTCCGACAAGGCAAATATGTGCTCGTGTCTAGTAACAGCAAACTTGACTTCTCAAAAATAGACGGACGACCAAAGATCTGCAAGTTAGACTCTGATGGCATTTTTTGTTGCAAGCTGCCAAATAGCATTTTCTTATAGTTTAAACATTGATGAACAAGATTATATGTGTTGGCACGTCTGATGTTGGCTTTACAGCCGAAGATTTGAGAATAAAGTACTATGTTGACTAAAAATGCAAAATTGCAAGTTCACTTTCCATAAAAATAAACTCTACCATACAAAAAGCGACTAGTGCGATTTTGCAAGTCAGTTTTGAGTTAAAGAAGGTTAAAATTGGCAAAATAGCAACTTAATAGCATTAATTAGGGAATTTTCCACATTTTTGAGCGTTAAGATCTCAAAATAGGATACGAAAATCGTACTACTCGCTTAAATGTCTTATATATACTTTTTTGCGTATACTTTCTAATTTTTCCCAACTCATATCTGAAGGGTCATGCGCTTGTGTTTGTACCTATAATCTTGGACAATATTGTATAGAATATTAAAGTAACTTCATCTATATTGCTATACAATAAGAGAAGGCTTCGACCTGCTTGTACGATTGGCATTATTTTACATAACAAGGATAATGGTAAACACTCTTGCTACCTAGTCAATATGCAAGCAATTTTCAAAGCCGGAAAGGTATAAGCACTTTGGCATCCATCCTAATAAATTTTCCCAGCTGCGTAAATAATTTTCCCGTATATTTAAGGAGCTGAAGAACATCGCATTCGTGTTTGAACCTACAACCTTTCGATCCTATTTCACTTTCCAGGAAAAAGAGCTGACCATGCAAGGAGAATAATGTAAACATTTCAAGCACAATGGAAAGCTGTTAAAAATACAACTACTTCTCAAAAGTCTAAAAAGTGTCCTGCATAACTAGTTTTTCTCCACATACCTCATTTTTCCATCTAATACCTGAAGCGCTTTAATAACATTGTTTATATAGAATTTGATTATCTTTCTTTTTATCGCTTTACGAGGGAAAACCTGTCTGACTGAAACTATTTTCCAGGTAAAGCTATTAGCAAAAAGAATACTGACTATAGTAAACTCTTCCTACAAAGTCGAAATGCAATACTTCTCAGTTCTCATGAATCTGAACGGCGCAAATACTTCCAGTAATCTGCATAACCAATTTTTCCAAACTAATATGTGAGGGTATTCGAAAATATTGCAGTTAAGAATGTTTTTTATATTAACTTCATATAGTATTATATTAACTTCGTAGTAGTATATACATGTACTTATCAAAAATCGCAAAGTTGCAAATACATTTGGTACAGGCCCGTAGCTGGCTCCCTTTTTTTGGGGGGGGCACGTTTCGATTTCTGTCCACCTTCGTCAAAATATTTTACCTTTTCCGACAGAAATTCTTTCTTTTCTTGTCGACGGAGGGGGGGGTTTTCCGGAAATCACATAGTATTGCGTTAGTAATGTGTTACTTAATAGATAAAAGTTTATATATATAACAAATTCACTTTTTCAAATGAAATATATAACAAATTTACTTTTTCAAAATGAAAATTTACGTTACTGTTATTTGTGCTAGGGGGGGCACAGGGGGGGGCACAGGGGGGGGGGGGCTAGGGGGGGCCTTGCTCCCCCTGGGGACCCCCCAGCTACGGGCCTGATTTGGTATCCTGCATAACTACATTTCCCCAACAAATATCTGTCAGATATTGGACAATAGATATTGTTGAAAATATTTAGTATAATATCTTCCGAAAAGTAAATAAAAACATTAATTTCTGGTGCAAGTATATATTTTTAAGATAGACAAATAACATGATGTATAGATTTTCGCGCGTTAATCAACCCTTAAAGTTTTTGTGTTGTAGTTTGTATAATGAAATATTAACAACAAAATCGACCTCCCCGGCCCTTCCCCTTTTCAATGTTGCTGTTGTGATTAACAGTTTTGATTGTGCCATCACTAGACTAAGACAAATAGCCACAAACACAACATTGAAAGGGTGGGGAGAGGTGTTGGTGTTAAGTGCGAAAGATAATAAGTATCTATTTGGACTATTCGTTCAACAGCATTTGGCCATGATTATAGTGAGATATTAGAAATAATTTTAGCAAGTTTATAGGTAAAATAGTATTGAAATTTTGCTATAGTCATGTAGTCACATGTAATTAAATACGTTGAATAAGGAATATTTTAGTTGGATATCTTAATTCATGGTTATATTGAAAATCTAAACTTAAGGTTAGGTTAGGTTCAGGGTTATTTTGTTCTAAGATTCCAAAGTTCGTGTCCAGTTATTATACTTTATTATTATTATACATTATTCAGCTCACTCCCCGTTGGGGCTTTTCAGTGACCGATTACATCAAGTATCTCGCTTACCTATATTATGTACGTAGCCTACATCATCTATTTTTACAACAATTGTGATATTATTTTCCTAATCTGTATATCCTAACCCACCCAGTCAACTTTCCCTATGGGAGGAAACCGGAGTGCCCGGAGAAAACCCACGACTTTCGGCAGAGCGTTGACTTACTCTTTTCACATGAGTGTGATGAGTACAGTCCTCAGCGAGAATCGAACTCAAGACTCAGAGGTGAAAGGCGCTTGCCCTGACGACTGCGCCACCGAAGCCCCACTTGAGTGCAAACGTCAAGACTTGTGGTAGATCTCAAACCTGGGATTAGATCAGGGATATTTTGAGGTTAGATCTGAAACCTCATGTACAATTAAATGCCAAGATTAAGAGCCAGGGTTAGTACAGGGCAGGTTAGTACAGGATAAAATCCAAATTTCATGATGGAAAGGGGACCCAAAGCGCTGCATTCGTCCAGGGCATTGATAATAAACGAATTAGACACAAAGATATACGATAAGCGTTTATTGAACAACTATTCTAGAATAACATCTCGCTTCTTGCTAATTACTTCGTAGCATTCAGTATGTTTCACAGTACAACATATGAAATAATCGATAAATACATGAATCTGCAGCTATCATACTCCATGTTAACAATTTTTGGAGTTCAGGACCGTGGTGCAGAGACTTCTTCCAACGCTCTTACAAAATCTGCTAAAAGAAAAGGAAAAAAGGGAATTGTAAAAACGTATACTAAACTTACCAAACCATACCATACCATACCATACCACACCTTACCGACATGAGGGATTACACAATCTAACTACCTGAAATGTTTAACAACAACTTCGACGTTTCAAGATTGGTCGCAAGAGCACATAGATATAATAGAATACGTAACAGAGATATAAGATAGAGTAAAACTTTTGAAATGCTAAAAAATCGTGACTAAAAAGAGTAGATTTTCTGATCTAACAAAAAGATTTATTAGAAATTATGGGAAAATCATAAATTATATTTTGGTTGTAACTATTAATACCATGCCAATTCGTATCTGGAACAACTAGATATGCCGAGAAAAATAATTTCGTTTCATATAGGCACTGTACACGTACACATACATTAAACCTATTTATATTATAAAGTTTGTGACATGCATCAAAAACCGTGTTGAAGCTATTCTTACTATTTCGTCCCTTTGGGGCAATCACTGGCAAAAACAGCATCATCCATGTCAGATTCACTTCCAGTCAGGGTATTTCTCTGTTCTTTTTCTATCTGTTGAAAAAAAAGGAAAATTTCGCTAACAAGACAAATCAAGTGCCATTACCGAAACCACCTGCTATTTAGCTGAATAAATTATCTGGTGTTGGGAATAGAATATCACATAATATTATACCTCCACTTTAAATTGTCAATCAAAAAACAGCATTTGTAC
This sequence comes from Trachythela sp. YZ-2020, assembly GCA_016169945.1. Lineage (NCBI taxonomy): Eukaryota > Metazoa > Cnidaria > Anthozoa > Malacalcyonacea > Clavulariidae > Trachythela > Trachythela sp. YZ-2020. The sequence continues at coordinate 142,646 of JADLSH010000346.1, forward strand.
CACGTGGCGCTGTGATTTTTTACGGTATTTCACCCAAATCCATGATTTCGCAATGCAGCGTGAGATATTATAGTATCCCACGGCAGATCTGCCGTGAGATATTATAGTATCTCACGCTCACGCATCACGCGTGGAAACCACGCGTTTAGCATAGGTATTAAAAAATGGCGGATTGTTTAATATTATCATTGTTTAATATATTTTATTATGGATTTTATGAATTTTTAGGGGTATTTTTTTCGGTATAATATATCATTTATAGACCCTCCGCTCGGGGGATTCGGGAATATATTATCCTCAGTGATGATATTTCCCTCGGGGCAAAACCCCTCGGGAAATATCATCACTTCGAATGAAATTGACGATACGACATTTTAGAAAGTGTTTTCAAATTTGACTTCGAACCCTAAAATACACGTCATAAGAACATATTTAGTATCTTTTGGAGATGGCCGATTGTTTTTATTCTTCAGAAACATACCAGCCTAATCTAATCCTACCTCATCAGCTTGAACATCTTCAGAACGAATGCTTCTTGCAGAAGACAAGCTTGTATAAATAACCAATAACAACACAACTGCAGCAGCTAATTTCATTTTTGTTGAAACTAAAGAATAATTAAGTATAATGTATATCAATAAATAATCCCCTAAGTTACTGGCGATATAGAAAGCGCACTGTTTTAATCAAACAAGAGAGGTATGGCATCTTTCGTGGTGTTTCAATTCCCTCCTGCAATTCATACACTGGGTGATAAATGGATTAAATAACAATATGCAGAAGATTAAAGTCCTTTTGGTTTTTGTTGTCAACAGAAGTCAAAATATATAAGTATAATCACCAAGTTTAGGGTGAAAATCATAAAATATACTTATGTTTAGCGTAACCAAGGCAAAGCAGGCTAAGGTTGGCCGGTTAATTCGTTAGGAAGACGAGATACTTAAAAATGTATACGAAAAGTTTCTGTGAAAAGGTTTACCAATTAAGAAATAGATATTCGAATCATATTCGCGTTTCGAAACTTTTGGAATGAGTATATATTTCAGAATAGTAGCGATTGACACGCCAGGCGGAACGCGCAATTTAAATATAAATATTAAAGCCCAGCAAATGACTTTCAAACAAGACATTTAAAATAAAAGAGTAAAATTTATTTGCTTACGTTTCGTTGTTTACATAAACTTTACTCTTTTATTTTATTTTAAATGTCTTGTTTGAAAGTCATTTGCTGGGCTTTAATATTTATATTTAAATTGAGTATATATTTGTAGAAAGGAAACCTATGCATATTAAAGCTATAACGTTCTAGAAGGTCAGGGTGACAGGGGCAGCTGATCTTGGAAAGGCAATTTCTACCTAGATAACTGTCCAAAGATTTCTTAAGTTGGGCTGGGGAATGGTTTCCTTATTGGAAGCACTGCGATTGTAGTTCCTGTGTCTCTAATAAGTTATGACTATCACTTTGATTGAGCAACATATTCTTAAAAGGTCACTAGACAATGCAGTAGCTTGTCAACCTTCCACTAATGGAGTAACTTTCCCCAGTCCAACCATAATTCTGGAGTGGTGTTCCTAGCTTAAAGTGTAGGAGTTGGGTCACATTCTTTTGTATTCTTTTGCCCCTCCCCCCTTGTCAATTTTATGTTTTTGTTGTTTGAATGTATATTACATATGTAATCTATTCTCATTCATTCCAGAATTTATCCCAAAATTAGCACAGTCCCTTCTGTAATTGGTGAAACATGCAACATGTTTGAAAATCGAAGAAGCAAAAGCTTCATAAAATTTGTTTTATTTTAATTTGATATTTACAAAGAATAATTACTAAATAGCAGTACTGTAAATAATTTTAAGAACCGAACTGTATGATCACGTTATGATATTATCAGTGGCATACCGAGTTGTTGAGTAAAGTGTCAGTAAATTGACCATGCCCATGCTCTGTCCATGGTCGGTAAATCAAAATGTGAAGCAACTAAAATGCACAACAGAATAATAAGAATTGCATGCTTGCTAGTAACCAACACGACATTATTTTTCTTGGCCCTATGTCATCGGTAAATTTTGGAATGGGCACCTACGCCCACTAGTGAACTCGGTATGCCACTGAGTTTTACTATAACTTCGTATCGGAATGGTCTACTATGACCTTGCTCCACCTGTTCAGCATTTTGATGCCTTGTACAATTTCTTGTGGTACCTACAACAGATAATTTCATTTTCTTTAAAATAGAAGAGGACAGCCACACCATATTGCTACAGTATAAGTCGGTGGAGAGTATCCTTCAGTAACATTATTAGTATATATTTTTCGAGAAGTGCAAATGCGGCCGAGTAGTTACTGTGTTTTATAAATTTTATTAAGCTTTCGTCGTTCAACGACCTCTTCAGAATAAAATGTAATGTACATTCTTTCGCTATTTATGTACAACCCACTAATTAAATAGATAATTAGATACGGGTAATTAAATATAAACCATTGTTCCTGGACAAAGCCTAATACTATTATGACAAATTCTATATTATATCATCGGTGGTAAGAAAGCAATACGTGGTATTAGTCTCCATTCGTTCTATGATGTTTCTTATTGCTTCTTGGATGGGTATTGTTGTGTATAACGAGACTACATCTAGGCTGAAAGGATACGGAAATTCTTTGTTAGTTGCCACGTCTAGTGACTAATACCACGTCTAGTGACTAATACCAATGGAGACTAATACCACGTATTGTTTCTTACCACCGATGATATAAAGAACATCTTAGCAGTTATTCTGCAAAATACCTATTTCACTTTCCATTCGAATATATATCTCCAGCACGAGGGCCTACCTATGGGGTCTAGTCTATCAGGACTCTTGGCAATAGTATTCATGGACACGATCGAACGAACAGCTTGAACCGGATATCAACCAGTTAGCTTGAAAAACGTTATGTAGACGACACTTACTCACAAGCTAGGGATGAACAACGAGCCGACGAGTTTTATCACCACATGAACCAGCAACACCCCCGGATATATTTCGAAATCGAGAAACCCACCCGAACGGAAGACGGTTGGTCCCTATCCTTACTGGATTTTAACGTCACCATCACCAGTCATGGGAAAGCTGAATTTGAGTTCTACAAGAAAAAAGCTAAAAAAAACACCTATTTGTACATTACGAGACAGATCTCCCCAAGACGACCAAGATTAATTTTACCAGTAGCGAAAGAAAAAGAATCAATGACCGATGCAGCTCCGAGGTTTCTCCGAGGAGTCTAAGCGGAAACACAACAATCAATTTGACAAAGTGCTACGCACCAACAAACACCCTCAGCGAGTAATCGAACAAACAAAAACAAGTAACCCTACCAGACACACCCATGAAACCAGCCGGCCCCCCAACTGGCTATATTTCCGTATCCCATATGTATCTGATGCAGTTGACCGCAAGATCAAAAGCCTCTTTAGGGAGGAAGACATCCCGGTCCGCATAATACATAAGTCCACCACACTTCGACAGGTACTCGCCCCACGACGCAAACGAGAAGGCTGTAATAGAGACGGTTGTCCCATCACAAATAGTAATATATGCAGCTCGCGCGGAGTGGTCTATCGTATTAAGTGTAATCAATGTCGTAAAACATACATTGGCAGTACCATAAGAAAATTACATAATAGAATTAAAGAACATACGGATAAAATAGAATCGTCAGTTTTCCGACATCTAACAGAAAGTCACAATGGTACAAGAGACCTGGAAATTGCTATCATAGCCAGAGATACGGACACGGTACTATTGAGGCTGAAGGAGGCCTACTTTATTAGGAAAGAAAGACCGGAACTCAATTCGCGAGAAGAAAGTTCCGGACTCGCAGACCTGATGTTTTAGCTTTTTTAGTACTTTTTATACATAGCCCTTTTCATGAGAATATTTTATTGTTATAGACCTTTATATAGAATTTGTCATAATAGTATTAGGCTTTGTCCAGGACCAATGGTTTATATTTAATTACCCGTATCTAATTATCTATTTACATTAGTGGGTTGTACATAAATAGCGAAAGAATGTACATATACATTTTATTCTGAAGAGGTCGTTGAACGACGAAAGCTTAATAAAATTTTATAAAACACAGTAACTACTCGGCCGCATTTGCACTTCTCGAAAAATATATACTACAGTATACATCCTAATACCACAGTAATATCATACACATCTATGTTAACTATGTATGATACAATACATGACCTGTTAAGAATATTTTTTGCTCAACATATCACAGTGTCACAGCTGTAGTCTGTATTTGAAATGAGAAATGAAAAGTTACTTTGGTTGTTTGGTTTGAGAAAAAATTGCTTACTAGGGAATGTGATGCACCAGAACTCAGTTCCAAGTTCCAGTCAAAGCCCTCATTTTGGAGAGAAAAGATCCAGATTTCGACTATGGAGTATTTTCTGCCATCTGGAGGGGAAAGTGGGTATATCTATTTCTATATATTTTATTAACCCATTAACTGGCAGTACCCTTCCACGGACGAGCAAAATCGTCTGGCATTAGACAGAGTAAAATCATCAGGCGTCAGACAATTCCTAGCTAATAGGTTATAACAAAATCTACTAAGATGTCTAAAGAAGGCCCAAGCAACATAGCCAGCGCTGAATCAAAACAACAAGGTTTTGTGTATATTTACAAGGTTTTTATGCTTGTTTTATTTAAGTCTGAGTATAAATAGCAATCAAGAAAGTGTCAAAGTGTCGAAAGTAAAATTTAAATCTTACCGGGAGTTATCGGTGAGAAGCACTGAAGAAATATTCTTCCTTTATAGTGAATTGTTTCATCCACAAGTGGAACAAAAAGGCAATCGTTCCTCGACGTTTAAAATAGGCAAAAATAGGAGAAAAACATCAAGATTTTTTGCTCAAAAACAAGGGAATTTAATAGGGAAAACATAAAATATTTGTGGAAAATCAGGAGTCTGAAGGAGTCTGTCGGAAGCATTGTATCGCGGTTGTCAGTTGTTATTACCATGGGCATTTTGGACCATATCTGGCGTCAGCAAACTGAAATCTGCCATGTTTTTTGCTTCACTTTTCCGCCTGGCTGACATTAGCGACAGGTCCTCCAGGTATTGTATAGTTCAGTGATCTTATCTCACTTCAACAATCCGAGAAGGTGCATCGTCACCGCACTAGGTAAGTTATGAAAGCTATTGATTCCAGTCAAGTTTGATGCGCTGATTTAAAAAATCAATGTTATACGGAGAATTAACGGGACGTCTGCCTCGTTTTCATGCATTTACCCTCGTTTTGGTATATATAAAGGTATGACGTCTTCAACAAGGAATGTTATGAAAGTTAGTGACATGGTCAAGTTGGATGTGCTGATATCAAAAATCGATGTTATATGGGGAGTAAGTGTGGTTGCCTGCCTCGTTGCCATGCTCACCCTCGTTTTGGTGAAACTAGGAGATAACGTCATCGGACGAGATAGGTGTTAGAGTTTTTAATTTTGGTTAATTAATCGATGTTATTTATAGACTAAGTATAGGTGTTATGCCTTGTTTTCATGCATTTAGCCTCTTTCGGGCCAAATATGAGGGTATTATCACACAATGAGGGGCGTTCGAATTACTCTCACGAGCGATGCCTTTCGATATTCCGTTCAAGTGCCTTCACCACGCGTGAAACCGTCACATATAGCTTCTGATTAACTCGAAGATGACTTCATTGCCACATGTTACTGTTCCTCGACATCGTTGGCTCGAGCGGGAACTCAGCGAACTAATGCGCACGCATCGATTCGACAATTCTACTCACGAGGGAAACTTAATCTTTTCAACAATTTATAATATCTATATTTTGTATAGCTACGGCAAAGATTCATAATAGAAAATAGAGACATGTATGAAGTTCATCAAAAATACGAAAAAATTTATTCCAAAGAACGTCGCAACTGCTTTAAAATGAATTACAGCGGTTAAAATCAGTTTATGATTTGTGGGCTATTTCCAATAATTTACTACACAACTAAGGACCACTAAGGCAAATGGTAAGATTAAAAAATATTGAAGAAAACACATTTCGACCGCACGTGAATATGGGCGATGGCCCTAACTGGAACTTTAACGAGAACCGCTTAGAACTAATACGGACATTTATTTTCAATCATAATCGACGATATTTAAAAATTAAGAAATTGATATGAGATATAGGCTAAAGGTAACAAATTCTATATAACCATGATAAACGGTGATATTTCTGCTTACCTCAATATATAATATGGATACAGTAAAGATTCCAGCACTCTCCACAGAAACTTCGGTTTGACATAAGTTAGGCCTTTTGTGGTCAAAATTATATATTCGAGGGTTTGATATTAACAACAAGAATAATAAGTGAGCACTTCCGATAAAGCAAGTAAGTATCCTGCATAACTAATTTTTCCTCGCATAACTAATTTTTCCACTTAATATTTAAAAGGCCTTGCCCTTGGACAACATTTTTGAGAATATTTATTTATTTTCTATTCCTAGGCACAGAAGCAAGGAACAACTTTTCCGAACCAAATTGTTTTTGAGGGAAAGAGATTAGCCAAAGAGATTAATAGTAAACTGTCACTTCCTACACAGTGGAAACGTGTCGGCTGCAGTGTTAAAATGCAGGGACATCTCAAAAGTCAAGTTGGTGCAAACGCTTCCTGTAACGTGCATAAACAATTGTTCTCAGCATAACTAAATTTCCCCAACTCATATCATCTCATATCCGATTTTACATTCAAGAAAAATGTGATGACCATGCACGAAGAACAATGTAAACACTTTAAGCAAAATGGAAAGCTAGTACAAATGAACCTACCTCTCAAAAGTCGAAAAAGTGTCCTGCATAACTCATTTTTCTGCAAATACCTCATTTTTCCAGCTATCTTTCTTTTTATAGCTGTACGAGGAAAAACCTGTCCGACTGAAACTATATGCCGCAAACGGCGGAGTTCGAATCCTTGCGAGAGCATGTTTTGCTTAGTCTTCACTAAGTTTCTTTTTCGATGTGTCTGTGATGATGGAACAAATATTTGTGTTTAATTAGATTTTTGTTGTGTGTTAGGGAAAGCATTCCTAAATTTTAATTTTCATAACCCGACTGTAAGTAAGCCAGTCAGTGAAATGTCGGACTTTAAACCGTAGAATTAAAAGGTTTGGTGTCGGACCTATAACCACTGCAAAATTTTTAGTATTGCCGAACTTTCGCCATAATTTCCAGCGATTTCAACAACAATATATAACATGCTATTGAACATGCAAAGTAGTCTATAATGAACATTTAATGTACGCTAGCTGTGTTGCTTAAATAATTAAAAGAAAGCCTGTTATTACGTATCGCCCGCTCTTAAACGACGGCCATTTTGAATCATCAGGGACGAGGCAGTGAACTATAATACATGGAAGGCTGACTCCAGTTCAAAAAGTGAAGCCAAACATGGCGGAAATTGAAGGAATTCTGGTGCGTCATTTTCAGTCCCCTACGCGCGCGGGCAAACTCTTTAATGGCAAAGGAGTGATGTTTTTAAAAAATACAGCAAAGTTCAATGTAAAGTGTGAATTCTGTGTTTTGTTTTGGTCGGATTTAAATATTACATTTGTTTAAAACGACTGCGATATTTGACCTATATTTCTAGCTAGAAACCACAATTGAAGGTCACTTAAAGAAATAATAAATAAAAATCCAAAACAATATGAAATTGCATAGCTATCAATTTTTCACTGTATACACGAAAAACTTTCTTAATATACTAAACGCTAGCCTAAAATTGTAGTTGAAAAGCAGTCGTATGTGACAAAAAAAAACACAAATAAACAATATAATAAAGTGAATGAATTCAGAAATGAGCAAAAACAACAACAAAAATGTAAACATAATGAAAAATACAGATTTAGTAAAAACAAAGAAACAAAAGTTTGAAATTTGTTGTTAGATTCGCAATGAAAAATACAGATTTACTCACACATACAGTGCGAAAATGCAGGAAAACAAACCAGGTCTACATTAAATATATAAAGTTTAGGCTTTTTTCTTCCTTGTCCTTTATAAAATGAACAGAAACAGGATCTGAAAATCGCGAAAACATCACTCCCCGTCATCAAAAAGGATTGACCGCGCGCGTGGGGGGACTGAAAATGACGCACCAGAATTCCTTCAATTTCCGCCATGTTTGGCTTCACTTTTTGATTACGTAACAGTTAGAAGTCAGCCTTCCATGTATTATAGTTCACTGGGACGAGGTTGCGTAATCGTGGGTGAAGGTATACGGGTGGTAGAAAAAATGTTTGGGATCACTTTAAGGCTTGGTTACCAAGCACTGAGCTATATAAATAGTAAGGACTACCAAGCTTAACCTTTAATAACTTTGCGTATTGGCGTAATATACTAATGTTGTATATTGTTATTTTTCTGATGGTTGTTATTTTGAGTAAAAATGATATTTAAAGTTTGTTGTTTGGTTGTTCTTCCGAATTGTCGAAATTACATTTCGATGATGAGGAAATTTCATTAAACATTAATATATTGAAATTTCATACACTCCTGAAAATTATTTCCGACAATTAGGCTATTATTCTATTTCAATTTGAGAAATACTGGGTTTCGTAATAGCATTTGGCAAGTATTTGTATTTGCTTAAAGAAAAGAATTGGTATATTGTGGTAAATGGTAAAAATTCTATAATGAGTCTATAATTTAACAAATTTATTGTGCTAAGCCCGAATTTGAAAACCACTGTGCAATTTGCACTACATTCAGCCCGAGATTAATTATTTATCCAATGTATGTATTCACTGCAAGCGTTGATAAGCATGGTGCTGAATATCATGATGAATATTCTGCTCAGCTAAATACACAATGGTTAATTCCGACAATTATTCTAAACAAACTGAGAAATTATTTTACTGTATTTATATACTATTTATAAATATTTATATAAAGACCCTTGTCTTGATTCCGACTTTATGGAGCGCAAAAATCGCGCAATGAAGAATCAAGAATGTAATCGATTGTATAATGAAATTGGCCTGTCGGCGGCGAAATGTAAACAAAGCGCAATTCATATCAAAACAACCTGAACAACGATTTAAAAATCATTTTCAAACTTAAGATAATCGGAAAAAATGACAATATTACCATACAATATTTTATTAAACGACTATTGTAAAACACACTGTCGTGTCTAACGAAAAATTCAGTTTTTAGCAGACTGTATCAGGCTCAATTGTTTACGGCTTTTCGCTCTACTAAAATATACTAGGAGTGACCACAGGTTAAAGTGCGACCTGGGGATATTACTGACACACAATACATGTTTTTGTAATAACTGCTGGTGTCTAACGTACCTAAGGTTAACGCGCCTCACGCGGATTGTCTGAAATAAATTTAAAAAGTGTCAATGCAAGAATACATGTCTCGCGCAAGAAGAGACAATGTCAGTGGTCAATGTCTAATGTGACGGGTTCATCCTAAGAAGCCAGTGACGAGGGTATTGATTTATTAAAAAATAGAAAACGTCAACATTCAAAACCCAACAGTAACTTTCATAAAACTTCTAACACCTTTGGCATTTCAACTTAATGCACTAATTATATATAACGTGTCTATCAATAGCATAACGTGTTCAGTGACAGTTAGTAGATACTAACGAAGCATTAAAATGCAGTAATAAACCAAACTTTAAATATATTAAACCAAACCTTTTTCATGAATTATTAACCCAAATTGTTCCATAGTTAATGGGAATATGATTTTTTCTGACTTCTGACAGTTCATACAATGATGGATGTGACATCTGGTACTTTCCCAGCAGTATCATAGGAGAATGTGATACTTGTACAATCAAGGAGGTCATTGCTCTTATAGTTCGTATTTCCTGTTATTCTCAAAGTTTTGGAAATGTTCCAGGATAATTAAAAAGTATATGTGGTTATATTAAACAATTATTGGATGAGGCTGAGCATGATATCAAGAATTATTCAGACCGAGGTCAGACCGGATAACATTGACCGAGGTCTGAATAATTCTTGATATCATGCGTAAGCCGAATCCAATAATTGTTTCATTATACATTAAAAAGACGAAAACCAGACAAGTAAGCCAACACTTGCGGCAGGTGGAAAAGATGCAAAAACACATAAGTTAACATTTAATAAAACAATAAATACTTGCTGAAGATGGTTTTGTATTGTTTCCTAGCCTTTTTGGTGCAGTCACTGTCTTTTTTTGATAATAATTTGGACATTTTCTCTTCGTTTGTAAAGGTAATTTACAAGAAGCCATTTTGTTTTGGCTTTCAAAATTTCGCGGGCTTTTATATAAGCTGCCGACTGCTCTTTGGGCTTTAGCTCGACAGCGTCGAATAATAGTTTTTTGGATCGAAGTTCGATCCAAAAACACTATTATTGGACGTTGATGACGTCACCAGCGGAAGTAACGAGAAAACTACCGTACATTGAGAATTATCCGGGGCTTTTTGACCAATCAGAAACGAGAATAGAGTTTGAATGTATAATAAACTATATTATTCGTTTCCTATAGCTATATCAAGAACTGAACGGTAAATTGTTAGAATAGAAATACGTGATATATTATATTATTATCCCATGTCGTGTTGTTCATGTTTGTTCTTTTTTCCACAGCAACCACTTTATTCGTTGCAGTATAGCCAGGGTTGCTTTGACTGTCAACATCATTTCCGGCGATAATAATCCCCGAGCCGGCGCGAAGCGCCTTAATTCGGCTCGGATATTTACACCCGGGTATGTGAAAACATTGTGGGATGCAAAGTTGTCCGCCATTTTTTTTGTCATGGACTCGACGGTTTTGTAAGTTATGCGCATGCGCTAGTTCAAGCCGAGAGAAGACTTCCTTTTTGCAACCTTTTTTCAAAAATAGTTTTGCACTCATTTTATAAGCAAGTCTCTATGTAAGTAAGTTTATATGTTAAGTCTCCAAAACAAGATAAATGAAAATTATTTAGAGGACAAATTAACAAGAGGAAAAACAGTCGAAAGACCGAAAAAGGAGCGTTTGAAACGGGCAAGTGTCTATTTTGCATGCTTGCTTCGCCGATTTATTGCATGCAGTATAGTTTGTGAATTTGAAAATGTGTAGAGCATTCTGTGTGGTCAATACAACATTGATTGATCTTAAGAGTATTTTAGTATTGATTCAAATACGTTATAGAAAATTAAAAAACATATTAAATCTAAAAAACTTCATTTCAAAAGCAAGTGCGAAGTATAAAAATACTGCTCGAAAAGCAGTTGAAGTTTCATGAACGTTTTGTGAAGTTCTAAGGTTGAATGTTACAGTAAATCAAAGCTAAAAGAGTACATAATAGCATACCCACTTTATATAGTTGGGCTTTTAGTTGGGCAATTTAAATTTTTATAGTTAAAAACAAAATAGCAATATTTTGTACAAATTAAAATATAAAAAATATAGTTTTTCGTGTTACCATGGTTACATTGGTCGACTCAGTACTTCATGTTACAATAACCTTTGGGGAGTAAATTGTTTGGTTCAAATGGGCAACAGGGCGAGGGGATTCTGCATGCATGTATTTCTAGTAGGTAACATAGGATATCTTTGCGTGATCGAACTAAGAGTCTAAGACACAGGTCAGTAGGTCATAATTATAAACCCACTGCGGCTTATTTTTCTATCTTGTAAGGAACGTTTTCGCCTTCCAGCCTTCGAAGCACTGGGTGCAGTTTCAATTTGGCAAACTGCCTTCATAAATAATTGTATTTGTAGTATAGTATTTGCACATTGACAATGATTGAACTGCGTAGACGGTAGACATGGTTTATTTTGCTACGAAATCATGCGAAACACTAACTTTCCTGTAATGAATAAATCTAAGCTACTAATTTACAACAATTTCTTCCGGCTGCTTTTTCAAAAGACCAAAATCAAAAAAGAGAACACACGCTTTCATCGAGTTGGTTTATATAAGCCGCGCGTTGAATTGTGGTTATTTCAATTGGAACAACAATATTTGTTCCAAATATGAAATGCAAGCCGAGGTTGAATCGGTGAATCTTGACACCCAAAAAAACGACGGCGATCAAAACAGACGAAGGCATTTTAAAATTAAACACTGACCCCTTCGGGCCATGCAGTGTAATTATGAAGTGAGTATTACATACAACATAAACATGCATCATCATTGCTAATATGCATCGTATTTGTATTTCTATATTACCACGGGTGAAGCCGCAACGTAGCTCACGATTCGTTCGAAGATGACTTCATCACACAAAGAATGGATACCCTTGTGGATAAACAGCTATTGCAGCTGCGTACAGATGGCTCGCGAGAGTAACTTCATTCAAATATAACGCACGCCTCGATTCAACAGTTGTACTCACGCAGGAAACTTAATGTTTTAAGCTATTAATAATTGTTCTATTTTGTATAAAAGATGCATACAATGAAAGTTAGAGACATAGATGAAGTATATTGAAAATACTGAAAACAGGCTTCTCAAGAACTTATACGAGCTATTTACAATATCTTACAACACAAAGCAAATGATAAGAAACCTAAAAAGTATAGGCGATGGCCCTATTGGAACTCTAGGCAGAACAGCATATAGAACTGATACTGAAATTAACCTTCAATAATCATCGAATAATATTTTAACCAAAATTGAGAAATTCGATCATAAGAAATATAGGCTAAAATTTATATGTGCATGCTCTTTACCGGCTGTTGGGAATTCGTACTGGAAAACTATTTTCCCAGGGTGTCAGAAGCGGCCCGAGACCGAAGGTCGATATAGGGTAAATTCGATCATAAATATTCCAGTGTTGCGAACTATGATTGAGATCAGTGACAGTGGTGTTGCGTATAATTTAAGCAACGCTAACAATTAATTATATACAACACGCTTACGAAAACGGGCAATATTTTCAGTAGAAATACACACACAATTTTCAAGTTTCTAGTAGCTATACAAAGCCTAGCAAACAAATAGTTTTGGCCTGGGGTTTCGGCGTTTTACCAATCCGTTGCTTCGGCAAGAAAAGGTTCGTGTTGTTCTTTGGCGATCAAAAACATCACAAGGCATAATTTGGTTTCGACTAAATCAACGCTTTTCTACCCAAAACACAATCAAGAAGGTATGTTGATTAATATGTTTTACTTTTCTGGTCGTTTTACGATAATAACATGTTTCAAAAATGTTTTTAACACGTAGGTCGTAGCCTAGCTTAACATATCATGACGAGAACACTTTCTAGCACTTGTTGACATTTTTTATGAAAAGTGGTATGTTCAACTCCTTTTGTATTAACGTATATTATTCGACCTTTAAGAGTAGCTGAATACACCATGGGTAGTTAAAACAAAACAACCACAGTAAAAATGACCTCGAAACTTATGTACTTCTTCATAGTCAACTAAACCATCTGGGGCCGGTTGTTCAAAAGCCGGTTAACTTAACCCAGGATTAGCGCTAACCCTGGGTTACAAATCCTTAACCCTGGGTTAGCTATATCCCTGGGTTATTTTGGCGTTGCTCAAAGGTCGATTAGCGGTGCGGTTAGTTAACCCTGGGTTAAGACATTTAACCCAAGATTAAATCTATGTTTTTCGTCAAAAAGTCTGAAAAAGACACTGATAGTCGTGATCGATAGACGGGAGAAAATTGTTGACGAAAATAAAGCAACTGAAATTAAACTATTCAGACGTGAATTTAAGCATTTTAGAAAGTTCCGAGATAAAACAATACTTGATCAAAGCCGTTTATATAGACCAAACAAATGAGAAATAGAACATATAAAATTAAATTTGCTCATTATAAGCCAAAAATTTTGGAATTTTAGGCAGTGTTTGAATAATTAAATTTGAGAACAAAATTAGACTTATGGCAGCCAATCAAATGAAATTCCATTTTTTTAAAGTTGAAAAACAATTGTCAACGCATGCGTGTTGCAGTAGATCCTAACAAAACATGAAAATAGAAAAAAGAAGTCAAAGCAAAGTTGTTTACGGCTTTCGAAAAACAATGTTTGTTAGTAATACACTGAGTCTGCAGGCATTAGATGTTCAAGAACTTGTGATGTTCAAGAAAAGCAAATGGGAACTTGTAAATTAAAACTGCTAGCAATCGAATTGTTTGGCAAAACAAATATATTTTTCGAACAAACCCGAAAGCGTAGAAACAGCAAGTTGTTTTTGGTGGCAATATTGAAAGATGGCATTTCAAAGCTCTCGTGAGGTAATTCGTTTTACTTCATTGTACAATATCTTGTTTACGGCTTTATGCCAAACTATGTTTTGAAAACCATTTTAATAGCTATATAGGCGTAGTAGTCGTAGTACTTCTATTGTAAAATTGGCCGAAGACCGACGTAGTTTACAGTATTACTAGAAATACATGCATGCAGAACCCCTCGCTCATTTGAACCAAACAATTTACTCCCCAAAAGTTATTGTAACATGAAGTATCGACGAATGTAACCATGGTAACACGCAACACTGTATATTTTTTATATTTTAAATTGTACAAAATATTGTTATTTTGTTTTTAACTATAAAATTATCAATTGCCCAACTAAAAGCCCAACTATATAAAGTGGGTATGCTATTATGTACTCTTTTAGCTTTGATTTACTGTAACATTCAACCTTAGACCTTAACAAAATGTTTCGAAATTTTCATACTACTTTTCGAGCAGTATTTTTATACTTCGCACTTGCTTTTGAAATGAAGTGTTTGAGATTTAATATGTTTTTTATTTTTCTATAACGTATTTGAATCAATACTAAAATACTCTTAAGATCAATCAATGTTGTATTGACCACACAGAATGCTCTACACATTTTCAAATTCACAAACTATACTGCATGCTATATAAAATCGGCAAAGCAAGCATGCAAAATAGACACTTGCCCGTTCAAAGCGCTCCTTTTTCGGTCTTTCGACTGTTTTTCCTCTTGTTAATTTGTCCTCTAAATAATTTTCATTTATCTTGTTTTGGATACTTGCTTATAAAAGACTTGCTTATAAAATGAGTGCAAAACTATTTTTGAAAAAAGTTTGCAAAAAGGAAGTCTTCTCTCGGCTTGAAGCCTTGAACTCGCGCATGCGCATAACTTACAAAACCGTCCCGTCCATGACAAAAAAAAATGGCGGACGACTTTGCATTCCACAATGTTTTCACATACCCGGGTGTAAATATCCGAGCGGAATTAGTACCCTCGCACGGCGCTTCGCGCCGGCTCGGGGATTAACTATGATGTCCATGCTTAGACAATGACAATCCAAATTGTTGTGTCTTTAATGTTCGTAAAATTTAACGCCAGCATGTATAGGTAAAGCAACTCAATGGGCTCATACAGGACGAATAAGAATCTTAAGAATTTACTCTTTGAGGTTGGTTTTCATCCATAAAATCTTTGTACACTCTTTGTTTCACCGAGATTTTTGTGTGTTTACGTGTTGTCCACTCATTTCGACGTCTATTTTTACGAGTTAATCGGCCGATTAGCAAGTTAACCCACCTAGCGAGGTGGGTTAAATTTAACCCACTGTTTAACCCTGGGTTACGGTTAATCTAGCTTTGAACAACGCAAACAAACCTAAGGTTAAAATTTAACCCTAGGTTAGGCAAATTTAACCCTGGGTTAGCGTTAACCGGCTTTTGAACAACCGGCCCCTGGTGTTTATTTTATGAGCTGATCCGTAATAGTATGTCATTGAAGCCATTTGAATTTATATGTTGATATACCATTCGCTCGATCACTTATCGGTCAGGTTTGCTGTGAAAAATTCCTAGTGAGAACCAGGCTTTGTTCTTATAATCGTATACTTCTGATCGCGCTTAACTGTACGTTATTTCTATTTTTACTTACGTGTTTGCGTTGCGTTCCGTTGCGTTGCTGATCATGACAACTCTTTGTACAATGAGCAAATTTTGCATGTTGTTTCATCTCGTATACTTATTGAAGACCTGTTCATATGATTCCGCTTACCGAGACGTCCCGTCTACCTAGCTATGGCCTCGCCTCTTGGTAATTTTACTCAATATACATTTACATCGCGTTAATATGAGAAAGCTGTGTAAGCCGATACCATATGTAGGCGGGATGAAAAATTTCCCGTATGAACACGCCAGCCCGCTTACCATGCAGGAGTCAGTCAAGAAACCACATTTCGGATTTTTCCGCTTAATTTGACGATTTTTACGTAGTTTTATTTTTATTCAGTTTTTACGTCGCTAAACTTTGAAGACCTCCGCACGTTGATGGTTGAGTCTATATTATTAGTTAGTAATTATTATTTAATGCATGTTTCAGTTTAATTTTTTTTAACTTTTTGATCACCTTATGGAGATCAAATCCCGAGAGGATAACGAAGAGTATTATTGTAGGCGATATTTTTGTCGCGCTAATTTAGCGTAAATTTCGTAATTGTTAATTTTCGCGGGTTTTTTGACATAAATATATTATATTCGTAACATACATACATATACATACATACATACAAACTTTATTTAGTCACGCTAGCCTCACTAAAATTTTCTGCTGGTTTCCATGAGGGCGTGAACTTAAACTATTTACAAGGTAAAATATTACAAAGTTTGGAAAGGAATACATTATTTGATTTAAATAAGATGAGTATTGACAAACCAGTTTCAACTCATTCTTTGTTTCAAAATTGTTTTGAAAGAACTTAGGGATTCAGTATTTTTTGCCTCATGGGGAAGATTGTTCCAAAGAGAGGCCCCATTATAATTGAAGCACCTCTTGCCGAATTATTTCTTTGGCATAGGAAGTGCTAAATCGGTCTCTCTGTTTCTGAGATTATAAGTATTACTTGTTTCATTATTAGATCGAAACAGCTAATAGATTGTAACTGCTTTAAAACTACAATAATATGATAGACCCGGAAATGCACCTACTAGATGTTATCAATTTTTTAATCTTAAGCGAATGCAAAGAACAACTTTAATTACTGGCCTTCGACGCAAACCAAGTCTATAGACAGTCGCCGTCGCTTATATGCAAATCCTTCAATTTTGTCAACTCGACTTTTGCATATAAGCGGATTTTGCATATAAGCGGATTTTGCATATAAGCGGATTCGTTCCGAGGACGCGCATCCAGCAAAACTATTAGCATAATACAAAATGATAAAAAATCATTCAAAAGCCAACTTAGCAACATGCGACAACAGATTTTAAGAAAGGATAGAAATTAGATTTCTAAAATTGTACTTATCAATAAGCTAACAATATACAAGATAACTGTTCTTATTTTTGGAAATAACAATCAATTAATGTTTGCTTTTTTGCAACATTTGAAAATTTTTCTTTGCATATAAGCGACTATAAATTAACGCAAAATGTTCAATTTTTCTTTTGCATATAAACGACTTTTGCATATAAGCAGTTTGCATATTAACAGTGGCGTGGTGGCTCCAAACTTTCAAGGGGGGCCAGTGTTAAATTTCGCGCCCCTAAGAGTTATTTCGACACTGGCGCCCCCTCCCAATATTTCCCTATTCGGGATCGCCTGAATTTGAAGTGCAAAAAGCCTATGTTACCCTATTCCCCCGCATATAGGCGCCCCGCAGATATAGGCGCATGCGCTTATATCCGAATATAGGCGCATGCGCCTATATCCCGTCAACATTTGCGGGTTAATTACATACACGAACAGAATGCTTTTTAATTTTTATTATAAATTTTATTTATATAATTAGTGATAACATTTATTGTTTTTTGCTTAAAAATACTAAATTTGCACTTGTTACCGTTTATACGTTGTTAAATTGGAACAATTTTCGTACCCATACCCCATGCGCGTAGGTTAGGGGAGAAAAATAGGGTGCGCCAATAAGTGAATTTTTATAGGCGCATGCGCCTATAACACGTCAATTTTTGCTCCAAATTTTTCCAAAAATCGCATAAGATCCGCATATAGACACTAAATTTTGCATTTTTGAAGCCAAAGAAGTGCAATTTCCGTGCTTCCTGAGAGGATATTTAATAAAAAATTGTGAATTTTTACACCTAAGAATTCAAGATTTTCAACGCACTTTTTAACTTTTTACAACCTCATCTCCAAGTTTTTAAATAATATTTGCTCCGTATACAATTGCAAGCGTCAGTGGTAAGAATATTGATTTTGTTTCTTTTTATTGGGGATGAGATGATTGTAGTTGGATCTGCAAGAAATAGCTAGAGTATGAACAAAAGTACAATCCTGGATGAGCAAAGTGCTGCAGACGACCCTGTGGTTGTTTGAAATTTTAAAATTTACCGATCCGCCGCTTCCCGCTTTGGTTTCAAAAACCGACCACTATCAATCTGATACCAATCTGCCGACCATTTTCAGAAAAGTAGGGGGGTGTCACACCCTAACATACATCCCCCCGTCCGGTACGCCCCTGGATAAAATTATCGTTAACATCTCGAAAACAGTTTTAATTTGTTTTCATCCCGTCTCTGTCATTGTTTACAACGGTAGTTTTTGCAGTCGCAGCTAAAACTGATAAACTGCTCTTTACCGCCATGGTACCACCAAAGGGTTTTTTAAACCACGACCATTATTGTAGGATCGCAAAGAATTTGTAAACAATATTTGAGTTCCGTTGAAGTTTTGAATTTTCAATTTCATGTATATACATATGGCACAGCTTATTTCAATGCATCAAATGCATTTCACCTAGCAGGGCGAGAAGGTTTAGTATCAGAAATCCTGTCTGTCTAAGTACTATTAAAACAAATTTATTAATACTAGGTTTTATTAACTGCACATTTAACTTAGTCGGATAAAATTCTATCATAATGTCCTAAAATATTAGGCCAAGACCATTGACTTAAATTGCCTTATAAACTCGTCTTAATGATCACATTATAATATTCCTGAAGTTCACCAAGTAGATCTGCTTACATTTTTTATCTATAACGCATCCAAGTTGAATATATGGTTACGACAGACAAGGAAAACTTTCGTAAAATATATAAAAAGCACGCAATCTATCAAACTTCGACTGGGTAATAAGAATTTTCAACTAAAATTTGAAATATTAAATCACATCTTACCAGTTAAACTGAATTGTCTGCAAACTTTCCTATGACTTGTGCTTTGCTTGATATGACTAAAGCTGAATGAAATCTCGACACTGTACGTCTGCTATAATGAACAAGCCCATCCCTTCGCGGGAACTCATGCGCAAATGCCTGTTTTCTGTTAATGGCAATCTTAATAAGAAAGGCAAATTTTGCAAGTGCTAGCAATTTGCAAAACAATTCGGCTACTTCCATGTGTGAAGGGCTAAGCATTCGTGCGGAGCAAACAATGCGGAGAGTAAACACTCATGACAGAACAACTTCAATGCCGGGATTTTCCGACCTAAAGCAAAAAAAAACAAATCATACTTTTGCCCCGAGGTTTACGAAGCAGAGAGAATTTCCTGGCTTTATTCTGGCGTTTTTGCTATCCCAACTTAAATCCCGCTCACACTGCCAAATCAATTTTCTGCGACAGTTTCCTTTACTCCAGACGCAGGGGCGCACAGTCGGTCCCAAATTGTAAAATTACACTACTTAATTCGGTCCGAGTTGGTCCGAAACATCCTGTGTAAAAAAGTATAATAAACGATACAGAAATTGTCAATAAAAGAAATCAACATTGCAAAACCCAGAGATATATTTTCTTCTTAAAGCAATATACTCAAATGTAAGATGACATAGCCATACACGACTGCGCAAAACCTCCTAACTTTTGCTCTGCCGCATTCTGCGTTCTATTTCCACGTCAGTATTCTCGAGTAAAATTAAGTCAACTCTGTTGTAAAAATGCAGTTTCTAATAGTGGATCTTTATGATGTTGAAGGTTACCTTTTGGGAGGCGTTTTCTTTAAATAACTGCATTTAAAGAAAATTGCATGCAGCGAAATATTTGAATTCGAAATTAGAAGTATTTGAAATCTTATATATATTAATAAAAGGGCCTAACGAAAGAGGTAGGGAAGACTCTGAAAATGCCATTTCCGACGATCTACAGACTCAAGTTTTTCGAAATTTTCCCCGTCAACCACGGTGGCGCCTCGTGGGAGTCGGCCCCCTGTGTCTAAACAATCCTTCTACACCCCTGGCACTACACATATTTTTACATTAACTCGTAATACATGTTTTGATGTGGTCAAACAAATATAAAAGGTCGGTCCCTGAAAAATGGACACCCCCAAACTTTTTTGGAATGTACGCCCCTGTCCAGACGTATGCAAAATAGTGCTTGCAAAAAATAGTATGTAATAGTATGTCATTGGTATGTCATATACCATTCGCTCGATCACTTATCGGACAGGTTTGCTGTGAAAAATTGCTAGTGAGAACCAGGCTTTGTTCTTTTAATCGTATGCTTCTGATTGCGCTTAATTGTACGTGTTTGCGTTCCGTTGCGTTGTTGATCATGATAACCCTTTGTACAATTAGCAAATTTTGCATGTTGTTTCATCTGGTATACTTATTGAGGACCTGCATATTCATATGATTCTCCTTACCGAGACGTCCCGTCTACCTATATATGGTCTCGCCTCCTAGTAATTTTACTGCCTACATTTACATCGCGTTAATATGAGAAAGCTGGCTGCCCGCTTGGCGAGATCCCGCCTTTGTAAGCCGAGACCATGTGTATAGGCGGGATGAAAATTTTCCATATGAACACGCCAGCCCGCTTACCAGGATGAAGTCAAGAAACCACATTTCGGATTTTCCCGCTTAATTTGACGATTTTTACGCAGTTTTATTTCTATTTTTACGTCGCTAAACTTTGAAGAGCTCCGCACCTTGATGGTTGAAATTGAGTCTACGTTAAACAATCGCCCCTTGATTTATGTCTACGCAGACGACGAAGGTCCATCCTATCCTCTCACGCCGGCAGACCTGGTGTACGGACGCCACATAGCAATCTTACCGAATCACCGATTCCTTCGTGGAAACTCATGCACAGAGTATCTATTTTGTGTTAATAGCAGCCAGGCAGGTCTTAATGAGAAAGGCAAATCTTGCAAGTGCAAGCAATTTGTAAAACAATTTGAGAACTTTGTGCGAGTGAAGTAAGCATTCTTGCGGAAACAAACCACACGCCGGTGAACAGACTTTGCAAATAACAACTTCAATACCTGGCTTTGTTCGCACTATGTTCGCACGGGACGCGAATCCCCTTATGTTCGCACGGGACGCATGAAACGGACGAACTCGGGTACAACCAAGATGAAATCGTGAAAATTTGAGTATATAGTGTTCGGAATTCAGCTGCCGGGTCGCTGAACGTAGCTTGAGTTTTCTATTTTCATTTACATACATGGCACAGCTTCTTTCAATGCATCAAATGCATTCCACCTTGCAGGGCAAGAAGGTTTAGTATCAGAAATCCTACCTATAACTACACTTATAAGCGGTATAGTCTGCCTAAGTACTATTAAAGCAAATTTATTAATACTAGGTTTATTAACTGTACATTTAACTTAGTCGGATAAAATTCTATCATAATGTCCTAAAGTATTAGGCCAAGACCAATTTCTTAAATTGCCCTATAAACTCGTCTTAATGATCACATTATAATATTCCTGAAGTTAACCAAGTAGATCTGCTTACATTTTTTATCTATAACGCATCCAAGTTGAATATATGGTTACGACAGAGAAGGAAAACTTTCGTAAAATATATAAAAAGCACGCAATCTATCAAACTTCGAATGGGTAATAAGAATTTTCAACTAAAATTTGAAATATTAAATCACATCTTACCAGTTAAACTGAATTGTCTGCAAACTTTCCTATGACTTGTGCTTTGCTTGATGACTAAAGCTGAATGAAATCTCGACACTGTACGTCTGCTATAATGAATGATAAGCCCATCCCTTCGCGGGAACTCATGCGCAAAATGCCTGTTTTCTGTTAATGGCAATCTTAATAAGAAAGGCAAATTTTGCAAGTGCTAGCAATTTGCAAAACAATTCGGCTACTTCCATGTGTGAAGGGCTAAGCATTCGTGCGAAGCAAACAATGCGGAGAGTAAACACTCATGAGCTAGACATGACATTACATGACAGAACAACTTCAATGCCGGTATTTTCCGACCTAAAGCAAAAAAACAATGCATACTTTTGCCTCGAGGTTTACGAATCAGAAATAATTTCCTGGCTTTATTCTCGCGTTTTTGCTACCGCAACTTAAATCCCGCTCGCACTGCCAAATGAATTTTCTGCGACAGTTTCCTTTACTCCAGGCGTATGCAAAATAGTGCTTGCAAAAATAGTATATACCCAACCTATTTAATAGTTCATATGAACCAAATTTAAGCTGTTTGCTTAACGCAGACGATTTGGTTTTGTTACCCGAATCCAAGTCTGGTTAACAAAACTGTCTCAAGAAGCTTGAGTTTTCACCAAAAAATAAAAATTAAACATTAATCTACAATAATATTAATAATATTAATAATCTTAATATTTGGAACGCCAACTCAAAGGTATTAATTTTGCCCTTTTGTTCCCCTCTGGGCAGCCTTGCCTACTGGTAGTGCTAATCCTTCATATATGACTCATGTAAACACCCCCAAAAGCAATTTTTCTATACACACCGATTCTATTTGGGGGTTTTTCGTACGTGTATTTATCATTGTTCATTTAAAAAGGGAACTGTAGTCTGCGAGATATAGCTTGTTTTATAACTCTCAGTATATTTTGCAAATATAAGCGAAAACGGCAATTCGATTATATCCACGATCATGCCACTCAAAATAGCAGAATATTTAGCATGACGTAATAATCTCGCGTGATTATACAAGCCGTGAATATATTTAAAAGTAGTATAAAAATTGTATGTAATCTAAATACGTATTTTAAATTTGTAAATTTAAATTCTCACATATGTAATTAATGATAAAACGTGCAATTCAATCTTGGATTGTAATACGTTTATCTTACTAAAATTAAATTCAATGTTACGTACATAAAAACTGGCATTACATTCTGCACAATGAATAATAGGATACGCTATCCAATATAGTTCTTGGATCAGGAACACCAACGTTCAAGACGAAACGAAATTTTTCGGTGCAGGGGGTGGGGCTTGACCCTGTTCAAAATAGGGAGGAGGGGGAGAGTTGATGCTGGAGGCGTTGGTTTGAATCTGGGTTTCTTGTAGGCTAATGATGGCAGAGGTCCATTCCGTAGGTTGAACCATCGTCCCACGTTGAGATGGCTTTGAAGACAGCGGTATATGAAAACACCACCCGCAACGATAGCGAACCGAAGTAAGCCAACAACAAGTACTGGGATAACCCAGTCAGCAATGCCACTGGTAGTCGATATAGATTTCTTACATCTACGATTCGAGGCACAATATTCCCCTGGACCGCCACAGTTTTTACTGGAATTACATGTCTCCCCGACACAGCTTTGCCTGCATACATTATGATCGTTGATATATCTGTGTTTACAGCAATACTCCGAGGTAACGCAGTCAGAGTTTGAATAACACTCCCGGCAACCGAAGGTAACACATTCGTTAGACTTGCAACATTCATCAACACCACCACCACAGTCACCGTCTGTTGAGCAATACTGACCAACACAGGAACCGAACGAACAACTTCTTGCGCTATCATGGAAGTATCCCGCACAACAAACCTTCGTGAAATGGTTGCTAGGAAAATCCGATTTCGTTCAAAAATACCACATTCCAAATGAAAAGAGAAATTAGAGATACGCTCGACATTTTGTCTGCTGTAAGTCTGACTACAATGTGAAAACCAAAGGGATAAAAGACTATATAAAGGATTAAGAAGTATTTGTCTGGGTGACACAAAGCATCCTCGTCACTGAGCTTCTAATATGCATAGCCAGAACACAAAGTCAAGGGTAAGGCAAACATTGCCATCGCTGGTCCAGATGTTATATACAACAGGTGTAAAAGACTACGGAGTCCATCGTTTTATACTATTAGTTATTTGTGTCTTTAGTGCAAGTAGTAACTGCACTAGAGAAGATTTAGTAAAACCCATCAGTTTTAGATGCCATTGAGTTATGCAATTTTACGGCTCAATTTCCATATTAACAACCTGAATTTTAATATAAACTTAATCTTAATCCTAACTCTAATCCTAACTCTAATCCTAATCCCAACCACAAGCCCAATCCTAATCCTAACCCAAAATCCTAACCATAATCCTTGTGACGTGTTTCGGGATAGTAATATGGAAAGTCACTCAATTTTGCTATGTTATTTCGAGGCGCGTGTGAAATTCTTTAATTTTTTTGTTTTGACTGTAATGTTGTTGTTGTCACACGAGAAAAAGGAGTAAGAATCTTCTATTTATTTCATACTCCTAAATCCAATCCAAAACTGACCATCGGGAAAGCCGTGGACGTAGTTGTTAGGTTTTGATTACCCATTGCCAAAATGTTCAATTTTTTCGTTTTCTTGATAAAAATACGTTAGTATCAATATTTATTGCATCTCAAATTTTTTATTCTTTAATCGCGGTTACCAAAAATACAATTTTTCGCGAACTAATTGTTCAAATTTAGAAAGTATTCCACTGTTGGATAGCTGAATGGATAAGCTTTAAATTAAATATAAACAGAAATGTTATAGGACTCCGTTATTTTTTATACACCCAGAGGCGTGGAGAGTTTCGGGGGATGAGACACTCACCCCCAATGTTTAACAATTGCACTTTTGTAGGGAAAATTTTGCCATGTTGGTCGGGCAAAGATACATTCAAGTCATGTTCAGTAAGAACAAAATGCCTTGAAGACAAGATTAATATACTACATTTTCTGACCATCAAAATTCTATAAAATCTTCGTCCAAAGTGTTTGAAATGGCGTTTCAGAGAGTCTATCTTTCAAATTTTCCGAGGGAGCATGCCCCCATACCCCCTAATGGCCTTGTACCTTCAGCACTCGATGCCTGTGCATTCTCGCTAGTGGCATGAGGGCCCAACTTACGCCACTGGATACACCTTGTATATGCCAAAGATTGGTTCAAGTATCGCCAGATTCATTAGGGAGTTTAAGATGATTCACGTTTGAAGGCAACGGAATTCGGCAGAGTCGAATTTTCTTGCCAGAATTTTCATTTAACTTCTTCGCTTCATATTAAGAATCATCATACATTACAGTTTCAAAATAGCAAATTCATTTTCCCTTTATTGCCTTACAACGTAAATTTTTCTTCGCCTGCCGTTTGTCGTTTGACGTATGAACGCGAATCTTGGTAGAGAATCTTGCTACTAATGGTAGAGAAATCTTTTGATAACTATGCAAACTGAATTGGTAAAATATATATATTTCCCCCTGAAACCTCTCATTCCCTTCTCTACTACACACGAAAAACGCAAAAGTTGTTACAAACCTGCAGCAGACTTGTTTCAACAATTTGTTATCAGGGTGTGTTCGCACCGCTTCATCCCAGCTTGTTGCATTGGAAAAACTGCTTTCTGTCAACTTGCTACACATTTTTTACTCAGAAGACTTGTTGCAAGTTGTTTCAGAAACTTGTTATCGGCCTGCAATTCGTCAACTTGTTAACAAGTTTTGAGTGTCAACAAAAGGACAACATCGCTACAACATGTTGACAAGTTTGCTACAAGTTTGCTGCGTACACATCTTGTTGACAAGATGTGAGATTTTTAAATAATTACATGTGCAGATAACGGATAGGTCTCTAGACGAAAAGAAGACAACGCCTTTCGACTTGCAGCTGTTAAGTTTGGAGTAAATATCATATGAGCAAAGAAAATGACTCAATCATGATACTGTTTAACTGACATGAATTATTTAAATCAAAAACTGCATACTGTATGCGCTAATATAAGAATATAGATATAGTCATAGAGTTGGTATGAGTTCTTATACGAGTTCATATAAGACAGTCGGCTCCTATGTTCATAACAAGGACATTCATATGATATTAACAGTTATATTGACCATGTGCATAATCAATACAGAAGAAACGAATGTACATTAATGGTTGTTTAAATGTTTTAAATATACGGTATATTGCAGCGTGTACTAAGCTATTGTACACTTTATATTAAATGTTAGGGAAAATATTACCAAGAATACTGGTACAAGAAACAGTAAGAAAATTAAAGCGATTAAAGCTGATCTGGATACGAAACTGGATTGATGGTAAAATATAATAATTTCAAATTCAAAAATGTGGACTGGACGTGATTTCAAGTCTGAGCAGTTTGTTCTAATGAAGTGAATTAAATTTGATCCATTCCTCAATCAGATTGAATATATTTTAATCCAATCCTAGAACTGGATCAATGTATTTGGCTAATGCTCTCATTAATTATTGATGTGTTTGAAATGCAGTGCGCAGATATTGAAAACAAATCAGAAATTTTTAAACTAGGAAAACATTGTAGAGATGCATGTACATTTTCCCTGAACATTTGCTACATCCTTATTAATGGTGGATTGATATTTATTTGCTGCATCAATGAAAAATGGATTGCGCTACAAGTCTACTTTCGCTATAGGATATAAATGTTAACAAAAATATTATACTGGTATAGGAAAATCAGTGGATATCAGGGGTGATTGGCAGGATAGGGAGGTGGGCTATCAGGATAATTGAAGGCATTTTGTGGATATAATTGGAGTCCACTTTGTTGTTGTACACCCAGTATAAAGTCAGAATTCTCGTAGGTTTGATCAGTAGGGCTGTGGAGAGGGATAATGTATCCATCGTTGTTGCGTGGGGCAGGTGTTGAAAACATAGGATTTTGGTTGTTTTGATGAGAGTGGTTTTTGGAAGGATCAAGAACAAGTCCAGTTCCTTGTTGTGATGTAGGTTTGTTACAGTCAGTAAACTGAGTGTTTGAATTCGTAATTACTCGTCCTTGACTTTGGGTGTTTTGGAGAGACGCTGATCCTCTGTTGACTTGAGTTGTATTGATAGGTCGATTCCTTCTACAATACCAAAACACGGCAATAAATACGCCAAAAGCAATAAGTAATACAACTATGACTATAACTGCAAGTCGCCATGGTGGAGAAGATTCTTTGGTGTTTGGTTCCGCTCGCCTTCCGCATCGCTACCGTCGTTTGAGCCTATGTTGCAACAGTAAAGACCTGAAGTACAGTACGAATTTGTGGCACATTCGGAGCAACCATCTTTTGCACATTTTCCAGCAATACAGCATTCATTAGGAGATCCACAATCATAATTTGAATAACAATCCGCGCCAACGCAAGTTTTACTACAACGATGTTGCCAAAAATAAACCTTTCTCTTCCTGCAACAATACTTTCCCGAATCACATTCAGAGTTCGATTCACACTGTGCGAAACACCCCTGACTTAGTGCTTTTACACACTTGCCGCCACGACAGCATTCCCAGCACAGTCGCCGTCGTTTTTACAAAGTTTCCCGATACAATTCTTAGCACAGATAGTTTGACTGAAAGGAAAGCTCTTCTGACAACATACATAACCAGAACTACAGTCCAAGTCCGAAATACAGCCCGAGCAACCACTATCAACACACTTATTTGAGCGACAACATAACTTCGGATCACCACAGTGGCTTTCGGTTTCACAATAGTTACCTTCACAATTGCTAAGTCTGCAGCTTCGCTCCGTACGGTTAAAACTAAATGAATTACCGCCACAGCAGAACTTATAAATAGAACCTGTGATCTTGCGTATGCAATCGTCATGAGTCGTGCATGTATCAGCCATAGATATAGTAAACCTAGATTGCTGACTCATACGTAGCCGATGCGTGACCTGCATGATAAATCCAAGATGGCCGCCATTCAGGGCAAAAAGACTATAAACTCTACGGGGAAATCCATATTTTTTGCATTTTGCGTCGTCCCAGTGTTTCGAATTCACTTCGATCAAAAATTTTTGGCAATAACTACTTATCGTGAAGGTTTTAGACGCAAACTGGACAGCTGGGGATGAATTCCTGTAAAAATATCGCTCGCCGAAATTTGTACGAAATCGTCACTTGGTCAGTTTGAGTGAATTACTCTGGTTTAGAGTATTTTATAAAGGACATTTGTGGTTTTCAAGGCCAAAGACGTATACCTTGAAGGTTTTGGATGCAGAATGGACCGTTTGGGATGAATTATATTAAAATGTCGCTCGCCGAAGCTTGACATGAAAATGTCACTTGCTCAGCAGTCAGCTCGAGTCATTTACTGCAGACAAGTACTTTAAATGTACTTGGTTTAATACATTTAGTCATTAGATATTTTGAGGAATGTTCGGAACATTACTTAGAGGATAAAAGCAGTATTTAAAAGTTAAGTCCACTGTTAACTGATGCCAAATATCACCTAGAGGTAAAATTTGACACACAGACATGGTATGTGTGCAATGCAGCCTATTTGAACTCACTGTATGAAATGGCAGGTCTACAGCATTACTCATGAAAGGAAGAATTCTGAATATTATATTGATTAGGCTTTTCCCGGGGAGATCATGAGACCAGACTGGGTAGTATATGGCAGATTTCGACAAGGAAACATTTATGCAGCAGGGAAAAATTCAAGTGTGACAGTGTGTAGTGTGCAAAATTGTGGCAATTGAGTGTTGTTTCTGATTTTCAGTATTGTTTTAAAACATTTAACTTAACATTTAACAATACAGTAACAGTGTGCAACCTGTTCATGTACTGAAAAATATCAAGTATGCATCGGCCAGACTTTCCATGGTGATCGTGAAATATAAACCTCTATAAAATAAATTCAGTTCATTAAACTTAACAGTTTCATGTATGCTTGGATGAAATCTGTACATTGTTATACTACTATTAATTATCACGTCTATAGTAAAAATATATTAATCCTTCAAGTAATTAATGGCAAATATTCCTACTTTGTTGAACCTCAATAAAATGCATGTCCAAAACTAAATTTCTTGACATGTCATCTAGTGAGAATGAATGTCCAGATTAGCAATATGTTAGTGTTTTCTATTTATGGTTCTTTTTAACACGACATTTAGTAAGCTATATTTTCCAAGGCTGCCCAGGAGGAATTGCTCGATGAGCCCCAGATTTAAGTGAGCCCCAAAAATACTATAAAAGGAAACAAAAACTGGGGAAAGAAGTCAGAGGGTTGTAAGAGGTGGGGGAGGGACCATAATCTCATTTTCCATTCCCAATTTTAATTGCTATTTTTATTGCTTTTTTGTAATCCCAGTCGTCTCAGCAAGTAAAGCCTGTTACAGACATTACTTTTATCCTCTAAGTAATGTTCCGAATATTCCTCAAAATATCTAATGACTAAATGTATTAAACCAAGTACATTTAAAGTACTTGTCTGCAGTAAATGACTCGAGCTGAGCAAGTGACATTTTCATGTCAAGCTTCGGCGAGCGACATTTTAATATAATTCATCCCAAACGGTCCATTCTGCATCCAAAACCTTCAAGGTATACGTCTTTGGCCTTGAAAACCACAAATGTCCTTTATAAAATACTCTAAACCAGAGTATTAAATTCGCTCAAACTGACCAAGTGACGATTTCGTACAAATTTCGGCGAGCGATATTTTTACAGGAATTCATCCCCAGCTGTCCAGTTTGCGTCTAAAACCTTCACGATAAGTAGTTATTGCCAAAAAAATTTGATCGAAGTGAATTCGAAACACTGGGACGACGCAAAATGCAAAAAATATGGATTTCCCCGTAGAGTTTATAGTCTTTTTGCCCTGAATGGCGGCCATCTTGGATTTATCATGCAGGTCACGCATCGGCTACGTATGAGTCAGCAATCTAGGTTTACTATATCTATGGTATCAGCAGTTAGAACAAGACAAATCTCGTTGCAAACCAAAACACAGAAAGCAATCCAAAAAAATTGAACGCTTTTCCATCATGAACAACTGAAAATGAAGTGCTGCACCAAGCAAGGAACGACGCAAATATATAGAGTTTAAAATGCAGGAAGACTACGTTAAAAGCTTCCTTTAGTTCGTAATTGCAACGTAATTTCATTTAATACGTTTCTTAAAAGGCTTGCGTGGCGACAATTGCTTTGTTTTGTGAAAAACACCACGCATGCATGTCTATCCATTTCGCAAATTTTTGCATCCGCCAAAGCTTGGATCAGTAAAAACAATACTAATGAAACAAGTGTCGTTGTACTGATTATTACTTGCAACGAAGAACCGAGCTTACGGATCGAAATCTTTGTCGAAATAGGCAATCGTTGTGTTAATATTCCACAAAATAAAACAATTATATTAGGCTGCAGTCCAGTGCCAGTGGCGCGATTTTCTTAAGTACGTAATACGGCCCAAAGTTCGACTAACAGAAAGAATTTATGAATGAGATTTATTTTACACCTTTACTATGGAAATAGTGTGAAATAGAATGAAAATGGCAATTAATTAGTATGGAAATTTTATTAATTGCAGACTAATTTCCATTTTCATACTATTGAAATACTATGGAAATACTATGGATATTCTATGGATATAATATGGAAATGCTATGGAAATACTATGGATATTCTATGGATATAATATGGAAATACTATGGAAATACTATGGATATTCTATGGATATAATATGGAAATACTATGGAAATACTATGGATATTCTATGGATATGATATGGAAACACTATGGAAATATCATTTCATATCATTTTCATAGTATGGATTTGAAAAATGTTTTTCAAGTGTATATTTCGTGCGCATACTGTACTTATAGTACGCATGACTGAAAA
This sequence comes from Trachythela sp. YZ-2020, assembly GCA_016169945.1. Classification (NCBI taxonomy): domain Eukaryota; kingdom Metazoa; phylum Cnidaria; class Anthozoa; order Malacalcyonacea; family Clavulariidae; genus Trachythela; species Trachythela sp. YZ-2020. Next base: position 173,395 of record JADLSH010000346.1, read on the forward strand.
GCAGCCTTTACGCCTTTACCTTAATTCGATTATATTATTCTTATCATACTTTTACAAATTGCATATTCATTTAATAAGTCTCTTGCATGAAGCTTTGCGTGGCGATAATTGCTTTGCAGCTTTATTCATTTCGCAAATCTTTGGATCCGCCAAAAAACAATAATAATGAAACAATTGTCATTGTGCTGTTTATTGCTTGCAATGAAGAACCGAGCTTGCGGATTGAAATCTTTGCCAAATAAAGAATCGTTGTGCTTTACACAAAATAGAGCAATTGTTTTTGGCTGCATTCCAGTGCAAGTGATGCGGTTTTTAAGTAGCTAATACGAGCAAAAGTTCGAAAAAAAGTGTGTACTTATATGAATGAGTGTACAGGATTTAGTGTTCTGTATGATATAGTATGTGTTTACCCCGTTTGATCCTAGTTTGATCCTGGAATGAAAATGGCAATTAATTATTATGGAAATTATACTAATTGCTACTTTCATACTATGGAAATCTATGGAAATACTATGCAGGATATTCATATAATGTGGAAATACTAGGAAATATCATTTGGAGAATATTTTTCAGTGTACATTCCGTGCGCATACTGTACTTATAGTACGCGTGACTGAAAAGCAGCGTTTATGCCTTTAGGCAGTATTTAGTATTCTTCTTTTAATACTTCTGCCATTTCATTATATCATACAGTTAGTGTACTAATTTATTGCTGATATTTACAACATGTAAAATACAGATGTTGGTCTTTTGCACACGGTTTTCTTATAGCGTCTTGATTTTATGCATGGTTCGGTCAAGTTATTACACTTTACAATGTAAAGTTACGCGGTTACTTAAAATATTTCGAAAGTATCCCATTGTTGGAAAACTGAATGCCTAAGTTTCAAACAGTTGTAAACAGAAATCTTATAGGACTCCGTTCTTTTTGATACATCCACAAGCGTGGGGCTTTCTGGGGTCGAGATGGATTTCGCTACATGACTACTTTAGGTATTGTAGGATACAAATGTCAACAGGAAAATTATACTGGCATAAGAAAATCAGTGATTATCAGGGGTGATTGCCAGGATAGGGAGGTGGACTATAAATAGAATTGAAGGCATTTTGTGAATATAATTGGGGTCCACGTTTTTGTTGCATACCCAGTAAAAGATCAGGATTCTCGTAGGTTTGATCAGTAGGTTGGATACACCCTGTATATGCCAATGACTGGTTCAAGTATTGCCAGATTCATTTATTCACGAAATTGTATGGTCATGAGAAAATAATGGACTCTTTTGATAACTATCGCAAACTGTATTGGTAAAATATATATTTTCCCGCTCAAACCTCTCATTTCCTTCTCTACTACACACGTAAAAACGCAAAAGTTGTTACAAACCTTCGCCGACTTGTGCCAATGTTGTTTCAACGTACAACTTGTTATCAGGATGTGTTCGCACTTCTTGTTCCCAGCTTGTTGACAAGTTGTTCTAAAACTCATTAATAATTCATGAGCCAAAAACAAAGAGAATCATAAGCGTGGAAGATGGTTTGAAATCAGAGGAAGAAATTACATAAATTAAGTGAACTTTCAAGTCGATTTTCTCGCAAAATACACGTTCATTTGAGAGGTAAGTTCAAACACTCGTAAGGAGGACTTCCTCCGATTTTAAACACCTCGAAATTCGTTAATATATTCAACTCTTCTCGGTGCTTAGGAATCGGATGAAGTCCTCCTACTCGTGTTTGAACTATTACTTAACGACTTGTTGACATTTTGCTACAAGGTTCTTGGCTCAACAGACAGGTTACAAGTTGTTCCAAAAGCTTGTTATCGTCCTGCAATTCAACCACTGGTTAACAAGTTGTGAATGACAACTTTGTAGCAACTGAAAACAAAGACAACATTGCTACAAGTTGTTGACAAGTTTGCTACAAGTTTGTTGCGAGCACGTCTTGTTGAAAAGATTTGAGATTTACGGATATACGTCTCTAAACGAAGAGAACACAATGCCCATGGACTCTCAGTTTGGGATAAATACACGATTTATTAACACCTGTTTAAATCGATGAAAATGACTCAATCGTGATACTGTATAACTAACATGAATTTTTTAAAACAATAAACTACATATTGCATGAGTTGGTATGAGTTCATATACGAGTTCATATAAGACATTCAACTCCTATGTCTATATAACAAGGACATTCACATGATATTAACAGTTATATTGACCATGTGCATAACTAATACAGAAGAAATGAAGGCATTGTATAATGGTTGTTTAAATGTTTTAACCGAGTATATATACGGTATATTGTAGCGTTTACTAAGCTGTTGTACACTTTATATTAAATGTTGGGGAATTAAAATATTACCAAGAATACTGGTAGTATCTGAATATGAAACTGGATTGATTGTAAAAAGTAATTGCTTGAAATGTAATATTTCAAATTCGAAAATGTCCAACGCAGTCAACTCTTTAGCATCATATAAATTTTCGTTATTCAGACATAAAACCATTTTCTTGTGATACGTGTGACACTACAATCCTTTTCAAATGTGTTGGGACAGATGCTCCAAATACCTATTATGTTGACAAACTTCGATCCCCCCCCCTATTCAATGTTGTGTCCAAAATATTATCATATTTGATGCGGTAATGCGGTATGGTCTCATAATTGGGAAACAACATTGATTGGGGAGGGGATGGGGGGGAGGGGAGATTACTGTGTGTTACAAGTGTACAGATTGACCTATGATCTAAAACTGCAGGTGTCCCAACAACTTTTGAAAGTGATTGTCTGAAAGGCGTCTATAACCTCCTTGAGTCAAAGAGTATTTTCAAGGTTATTTTCATGAAATTCAAATAGCATTTAGCGTAACATATTTAGCGAATTGCATTGGCATATAATATTTCGTTTCCTACGCGTGCTTTGGTCAATATATTTGAAATATAATGCGATAGAATAGTATATTATATATGGAGTTATAAACATGTGCGATATATTGGGAGGGAAGTGCGTCACGAGGTATATTATTGAAACTGGTCTATGCAAGCGTGAAATGCAAATTTATCTGAAAAATTAGCGACCTCGATTATTCTTCAGTAAAATGAACGGGAAAATTGATGGACACTGCGTATGAGCCGTGCATATCTGACGAATTTGTACAATGTGTCTGTGTTATTACTTTATAGCGTCTGTCGTTGTTTTGTTATAGTGTATACTAACATGGTCTTTGAGGAAAAGATATCTGACGAAACGCCGGCACTTGTTACCTTCTTAAGTATGGGAGCAAGTATTATATTCGCGAAATTGCTAAAATGGCTAGGAATCCCATCGGGAATTTTACAGAGTAAAATGGCAACTATATATTGGCCATCAAGCAATTGCTAATAAGGAATATATCAAGAAACGTGGCTGGAGTGTAAAGGACAATCGCGCAAATCTATACTCCAAATACCAGTAGCTACAAGTTACTTTTATTTATTATGATCATTTATTATGTATGCCGAGGCGCATTGAGGCCGTGATTATATATATATGTATTATTTTAGGACGTGAAACATGTATGACAATATAAGAAGCTTCAAACACGAGTTCGGTTGACACACGGTTGACACTATGAATCGCATACCATTTTCATTAATTAATTATTTTCCACAGTAACTACTAAAAGAAAGTGTTTAGGGAGTCTGTGTTGATATATTATTGGTTGTTCTTTCCCAAAAAGTATGTAAAATTGTGTGAAGTGTATCGATTGACATTCAACTCTAAAAATCACTATAGTATATCAGATATATTTATATAAAAAAGTGTCACCCGTTCCAAAACTTGGCTTAATCACATTTAAACCCTTTAATGACTAGCAAACACATTGTTAGATATTCTCAACATATTATTCTCAGCCTTGTTCTGTTTTAAAAGCATTTCAGTTGCTCGTTATTTCATTTTTATATAGTGTCAACCGATGTGTTAACCGATGCAACTTTGATGGCAATCGTCTAATCCGGAAAAGCTTATTAGCATAGCTTTCGCATACAATTAACGTTGGCTTGACCCAAGAGCGGAGGTAGAATTATTGATAATAAGTTTAGAAAAACATGCATTTCATGTTCTCGTTTCTTTCTGTTGATTTTGTAGGATTCGAATAAATTGTATAAAAAAAATATCCAAAAGGCACCCGCTGACTTGCATCACCATGGTGATGACCATATCAGTTCAACCACCCGTGGCGCGTTGTTTGGTGCCCAAAGCAATGTATAATGGTTATTTACAATCCTATTTACTATCCACGAACTTTCTGATAGCTTACCACATAAATGAAGTGCTCGAAGTTATAGCTATGTCCAAGTGACTACCCCGTTTTCGTAGGTACCTCCAAACTTACTACCCTCTGAGTGATCCTTCATGGGCGGTACGAGAGCCATGGCGGGAGACAATTCTATCTAAGAACTCTGCTCTAGATAGATGTACACTGTCGCATTAACTATTCTTGTTCAACTAAGCGCTTGTTTGGTTTGAGTACCCGATTTAGCAGTTGACTGATCCATTGCTCGTATACGAATAATAACCGGAAGTCTATTGCTATGCGATAAACTAGCCTTAAATGTAAGATAATTAAACCAAAATTGTTGCCACGCATATCTTTTCTGCTACCAGACCACATTAAATAATTCAATAGTTTTCGAGCGTAATTTATATAAGCTAAAAACACCATAAACCTAAGGGAATTAAAGATGCTATACCCAAACGCCCATATATTCTGTTAATTATTAACTTTTCCAATTTCACACGAACTAGACTGGTCAGAAATATTGTATTACATCTCCTATGCACAATATGAAGATAAATACATCGCCTTTAAAACATCCTTTGCCTATTATTTTGAAATATACAATAAGAATTTGGGGTATAGTGCTCAGACAATCCTTTTCAAATGTGTTGGGACAGATGCCCCAAATACCATATATTTGGCTAATGCCCTGGCAGGTGTTGAAAACATAAGATTTTGGTTGTTTTGATGAGAGTGGTTTTTGGAAGGATCAAGAACAAATCCAGTTCCTTGTTGTGGTATAGGGTTGTTAAAGCCAGTAAACTGAGTGTTTGGATTCGTAATTGCTGTTCCTTGATGTAATCGGTCACTGAAAAGCCCCAACGGGGAGTGAGCTGAATAATGTATGTATGTATGTATGTATATACATAACGTATAAATCCTCTATTTTGCCCCCTTTCAAATAAGCCGCCTTCTCTAATAAATGTCCCTTTTTTAAAGCCTGGTTCACACGAGCAATTTTGTCGGCGATTTTTCTCTTCCTGATCGATGTGGTCGAGCGAATGACATATCAACGTATGCCTTTGTAAAACCGATCCCATGCATGATGGTCACATACTTTTGTTCGTGCAAGAGTCCACTCAATCGCATGCGTCAGGAGGAGGATAATCGAAGACAAAATTGCTAGTGTGAAGCAGGCTTAAAGGACGAAATTTCAATATTAAGCCGCCTCTCAATTAACCTTCCCTCCACCTTCACAACAAAGAGATATATGTGTACGTCGTAGATTTATCAAATGGGCTACAATTTCCGTTTCTTATCGAGTTTCTTACTTGCTACGTTGCAGGAAAGTGAAGAAGCCCCCCCTTCAAGACGTCCCCTCTTCAATAAGCCGTCCTCTTCAATAAGCCATCCTCTTCAGTAAGCCCCTCTCTTCAATAAGCCCCTTCTTCAATAAGCCCCTCCCTTCAATAAGCCCCTCTCTTCAATACGCCCCTCTCTTCAATAAGCCCCTCTCTTCAATAAGCCCCTCTCTTCAATACGCCCCTCTCTTCAATGAGCCCCCCTTCAATAAGCCCCCTCTTCAACAAGCCCCCCTTCAATAAGCCCACTCCCCAATGGTGCCTGAAATAGGTAAGTCCCCCCTCCAGGGAGCTTAGTACAGGATTTACGAGCAAGTTACTCTGTATCAAACATGACCTCATGGCCTAGCGAGATAATATTCTCAGCAGAAACCATGCGCGCACGAGATAGTGGGGCTGATGAAACGGGCTTCGCAACTCGCAAGGTCGTTACGCTGACCAAGAGCTCTCTTTTGAATTTGAGGCTGTCTAAATTCAGATGTGTTGAATAGTTCGAATAGCGATCAGTCGTATGACGACAATTACAATGTAATTGACTTGAAAGCATAACGATTATCTATTTCGAACCGGATGCCCGGACTACGTCAGTGCATTAGATATTAGTACAAAGAAATAGTTTATCATGCGGAATTTGTGGCTTCAGTACTAAGTCTAAGGAATGCTATAAAGCACAGTCTTGAAATATTTATTGCCATGTAAATCTATACAAGGTGTCCAGGAATGCAATGTATTTTAAAACTACATTATATAAAAAAATTCCTAAATTGTTCGAATACTGCAATAGCCCAGATCATGCAGTGTACCAGCACACAGTGCGCTTCCATACATTGTATATAGATGTAAAATATATCATTTCTTTATTTAGGATGGTTATGTTATGTTAAAGTTCAACGTCTTTCGTTATAGGCCAGGCGGAGAATAGGGGAATCGTTTTCCAAAAGCGAAATTTATGAAACCAAGTCACTCTAGACAAGACCTTATGCATAATGACGTTTCCTTGCTGTGGGCAACTACTACCAGAATGCTTTGCGAAGATAGGGTATTAGCATATGGTCCATTCAAGGGCTGATTTCGTGGGCCGTTTCAGCCTCGTTTTCATATTTAAATGTCGTTTTGGTGTAAATTCACCGATCACATGAAAAATTCTAAAATCTAAACTACACTAAAGCTACAACGCTGGCTGTCTCGCATGTTTTCTATAGGTCGATATCACGAGTGTTCACCAAACATTTTGAGTCGATACAATTGTAGACTTGCTCCAAGTCTCGATCTCTTTCATTGTCTTTCTGTATCGATCCACGATAGTGTAAATAACATGAAGTAGCGCGGGGTGGCGGAGCGAGAAAGAGACTTGTCAACTTCGGAAAATCTCAGTTCAAAACTGAAACGAAGCTGCTATTTTAAGGAAATTTATCACTGCACAAAGAGCAAAAAAAGGGATAGCATTTGAACGTAGAGGCATGTTAAACAGCATGGAACCAAGAAACTTATGCCAAGCGACCTAACTACGTGTAGGAGGTTGTTTACTGGAAACGATCGAATTTAATGCGGGGTCTGGGGATCCTCCCCTAGAAAATGTTCCTATTTTTGAGCCTCTGGAGCTCAAAAATCTTGATTTTCAAACACAAATTTTGAGAGAGACCGTGAATATTAGGTACAAAAGCAATCCTTAGTTATGAGAATCTGTACACTTCTTTGCTTATAATATAACACCTATTTTTATATATTAAAGAAAAATTTATTACTGCACAAATTGGTTATCACTGCACCTGGAAATAATCCCTGTTCAATTCTCTCTTTCATTGTCTTTCTGTATCGATCTAAAATAGTGTAACTCGTGTTATCTATTCTATATATCGATACAGAAAGACAATGAAAGAGAGACTTGGGGCAAGTCTAATCCTTGTCTAATTCGTGGTCTAATACAATTGACGGAGTTTTGAAAAGTATTATTGCTGACGTCAGCGTTATTCTGAAAGAGTGCTTAAACTATGTTAGACACAACTTTGTTTAAAAGGATCGGTTTAGGCAAATAAGTGAGTTTTAATCAAAACATTTGAGATAAAATTCGTCCTTTGGGCAATTTGTGCATGAATTTGTACATCAACATGGCAGCCAAAATTCAAATGCTATTTATAAGGACGATTTTTATGCAAAATGTTACGATTCGTTTAAGGATTGCACGAATTCGAGACACACCTTTGTTTTTTTTCAAAAACATCCCATGATAGTTACCATTCATTTGCAGTCTATTTTTAGCAACTTCGTAACCCGCAATCGTCAGGTCTTTACGGTATTCAGAAAAAATCTTCCAACATGAATATTGCGTATAAAAAGACCGCTGGCCAAACGATTGAGTATATCACTTTTTTCAAACTCGTTGTAAGGGGTACGTTTACGCGCTGCGATTTGTCGGTCCGATTTTAGGTTTTGCCATAAGAAGCCCAGAAAAATACTGTTTTCCTCAATAAATATGGTTGTAAAAGATATCTTTATCAATTACATGTTTCAAATATGTTTAAAGTGTTTCTGCCTGTCATATCCAGCAATTTACTTGTATCATTATCTATGCAGCTTGTCCAGTCACATAGTTACGTCATTGCATCATATTTATATCTGCATATATACACAAGTAAATCCCTGGAAAGCAAAGTCAGAAGCATTTTAAACATATTTTTAAACATTTAATTGTTAAAGATATATTTTACAACTATATTTATTGTGAGGAGAGCAGTATTATTTGCTGTGCTACCTATGGTTTTGCTGAATGTTAATCACTAGTCTATTCTCAGTTGATGATGTCGTCAGATGACGTTTGCCACGTATTCTTTAAAGGGATATGGCAATAAAAATTTAGTTTATCTCATTTGAAAGAACTTTTAAAATTATATCTAAATCTCTATTTTCGTATCTTGCTTAGTTCTTGAGATATTTTGACTTAAACAATGAGCTGTCCGCCATCTTGGATTATTTTTTGATCTCATTAACGGTGGTTTTAGTGACGTCACAAGCAGGGTTAGCCATATAAAACTACTCCTAGATGACCAAATAACAATTAGTAGATGTTCAAAAAGTTGTCAGTCAATTTGGGTATTTGAAATAGTGACCGAAGTATAATTTTGGGCTCATAATGACCATTGGATTTCTGGGTAAGATCTTGCGTGACCTGACGTTAACATGCATGTCCCAAAAATCCAAGATGGCGGACAGCTTGCTGATTTATGATTATTTCTCTCAAAATATCTCAAGAACCTTAATACGAAAAACCGATAAGGGAGATTTATGTATAATTTTAAAAGTTCTTTCAAATGAGACAAACTAAATTTTTATTGCCATATCCCTTTAAATATCACTAAATCGCAGTGCGTACTTTTAAGGCCTGTTCGCACAATCCGATTTGTCGGATATCTATTGTGGGAATATGTGATTTCACACAATACAGTAACAACTACACTTTTCGCCAGGTCTTGACAGCAAATCCAGTAAATCACATACGTCAAGAGGAGAATCGGATCCGACAAATCAGATCGTGTGAACAGGCCTTTACACTTACATTCATTTGACCTCTTATACATAGACTGTTTTGTCTTTTGCATAGCAATTTCTGAATTTCGAATATATTTCGGAATCGATTCAGCCAAACTAAACTAAATTTCTGCACTAATTAGGATGAAATATAGATCGTTTTCATGTGACGTCACAAAATTCAAAAATTGAAGCTGCCAAGCTGGCTATTTTACATGTTCCGTATATCGTTACTAAGTGTTCACTAAAAATTTTGGGTTGAAACGATTATTTCTCCCTGAGTTACGGACTTTTGAAAAATATTATTGCTGACGTCAGCATTATTTTCAAAGGCTTGACCAATATCCTTCTGTACGGATCTCACGTTCGGTCAATAACATATATGTCATACGCACAATTTGGTTTTAAAATGCTTGGTTAAGGTTACGAGGCGATGCCTAATCCAACCGGTCATTATTTATGGCAGGGGTGGGGGCTGAAGAGAAAATGTTTTAAAGCCAACATTTTTTCCCACCCCACCTTTTTTGTACCAAAAAATTTTTTACCCCATATTTTATAGAAGGTTAAAAAATAAATTACCCCACCAAATCATCAACCTTTTCATAACAACCAATATTAAAAATTCGATTTTCCGTTATTAAATTAAACATTCAGTTTATTGCACTAAGCACTCGGTCAGCCTTCTCATTTTTTATTTTACCCCACCCCAGACCTGCCTAATTTTTTAGTTACCCCACCATTTTCTCTTCGGCCCCCACCCCAGCCATAAATAATGACCGGTCCCTAGATTTTTGGCTGCCAATGTTGGTGTACTAATTCAACGCAATTTGGTACACCAACATGGCGGCCAAAAAAATAAGTGTTCAAATGAAGCCGAATTTTAATCCAAATATTTTGAATCTTATTAAGGTTGGATTAGACATCACTTCTTAACCTTAACCAAGCATTTCAAAACCAAATTGTGTGTATAACATAGTTTTAACAGCTTTTGAAAATAATGCTGACATCAGCAATAATAATTTTCAAAACTCCGTAACTAAAGGAGAAATAATTGTATCAACTCAAATATTTTAGTGAACACTCTTATAGCGATCTAGAAAACATGTGAGACAGCCAGCTTTGTAGCTTTTATAGTTAAGATTTTAGAATTTGTCACGTGTTCGGTGAAAACCATCTATATACTTCTTATTCCTTATTCATATAGAAATAACACCTAATTATTAAGCATAGTAATGATTTCTTAAATTTAATTCAAAGATATTCAGTTACCCATACACTGTACAAACCTGCTCAGAAGTTATTATAGTTATGTTCGGATATTGCATATATACACAATAAATACCCATGAAAAACTACTGTACATTCTATAGAGATCAGAGATAATATATTAATAAATCTGTATTTACTTATGTTTAATGTTGTAACTGAATTTTTATTACGAAAATGCAACACCACTCAGTAATTGTTGAATTTTCTCCTCGTTTCGAAGAATGTTGCATTTCACTGTGCTTATTCTGTCCAACTAGAAAAAAGCAAGATTAAGCATTTTAAACTTTATCAAGCCTTGGTAACCACGTATAATATCAGATATGTTTCCACTCGCTAGTTTGGTAATTTAAGTAAATGAACGCAATCCAAATTACATTCACGACATAACGTTCCGACATTCCAGTCTTAAGGCTGATTTCCATTCAGTGCAAAATGTCGCGCGATCGACTTTTTGCGATCGTTTTCTTTTGAATTATGAGCCCTCGACTGGAACGGATCCGGTCGAGGGCTCATAATTCAAAAGAAAACGATCGCAAAAAGTCGATCGCGCGACATTTTGCATTGAATGGAAATCAGCCTTTACACACGTAAAAACGCACAAGTTGTAACAAACCTGCAGCAGACTTGTACCAAATGCTGTTTCAACAACTTGTTGTCAGGATGTGTTCGCACTACTTGTTGACAAGTTGTCAACGGCTTGTTGACAACTTGCTACAAGGTTGTTGACTCATCAACAGACTTGTTACAAGTTGTTCCAATAACTTGTTATCGTCTTGTATTTCAACAACTTGTTAACAAGTTGCGAGTGACAGCCTTGTAGCAACTTGATAAAATGACAACATTGCTACAACTTGTTGACAAGCTTGCTACAGGTCTGTTGCGAACACATGTTGTAGATGCGAGATTTGTACGCGTGTAGTTCATCAGAGATGACCTAAACATGTTTCGTTATATACTCGAGTGATGATGTCAAGGCCAAACAAGATGGAGATACTTTTGTGGTAGATAGCTTTTGACCAGAACATGCATTATCGCAAGCAAGCGCATATGTCGCTTGACACGCTTGACATGCGCTTGACTTTTCAGCGTTATGCACGGAATAGAATATATTAAGTTCATTTCAGCATCATTCATGTTCATTTGCGCAGGATCCTTTGGCTTTGTGAAAACATGACTTAACTTATAGGGCTCTCACAATTTAGTGTAAGTCTATATTTCAATAAATGTTCGGGTTGGGCCGAAAAGGATTAAAATAATGTTTATGATATACAGCAGGTATTTTTTCAATATTTAAATTCCATAAAGATGCACGGTTTTATTACTATTATTATAAATGCATGGATGTAAAATATTAAAAACACCTAGATATTCAAGCCGCAGGTCTGCAAACTTATATATATTCTTCTTTAAACATATATTTAAACATTCACACGTGTTTGCCGCAAGAGCTGTAATTAAGCTCATCAAGAGGGCTTACGCAGAAAAGAGGGCTTATATATAAGCAGAGACAATCTTACCATTTCATCAACTTCTGTTTCCATTTCCGTCAGGTGAGATTTCAGGGGCAATACTTCACTCTCTGTGATACTATATAAAAAAATTGAATGCTTCTGGTGAACTGCATTCTATAAACATGGCGTGAACGTTGATAATTTGGTTCATGTAGGATATACACAGAATCGAAGATAAGTCTTCGCAGTCATCTGATGTTGGGTCGGATATTTGACTCACTGCGTGGTTGTTAATGAGTTAAATGCGAAATCTACAGTGGTTATATTTGTTATGTGTTCAAACCTTTCCTCTCTTTTCAAAGCAATTTGGTGTTCCTTATTTTCTTCTTTCCACATTTCTAATTCCTTTTGCATGCTATCCATATCCTCCTACCAAAAACATGCAATACCGTCAGTACTTCGTTGAAAGTGCATGAACCAGCATACTAAATGCTATATATCATGTAATTCGAAGATCGTCATAAGCGTAAAACACCTTTTGACCTATTTTATTGTTTGAAAAAACTTCTATTATATGAAAGAGCAAACGACAGGAAGAGACTAGAGTATAATATACAAATTAATTATACGTATAAATATGAATTTCGCTGCTTTATCATCAAAGTGAACTCGTCATATAGAAATAAACTTTTCAACTAAATTTGTCATGGGCTTGTAGGACAGATAGAATTAATCAAATGATTAAATACAGAAAACTGGATTTCTTTTTCGTCAAATCACTTAAATATTATATATACACTTCAAATATTATCTTCAAGCTACTGTACTGCAGTTGAAAGCTCTAATGTAATAATAATAATTTCTAATTTTTATACAGGATAACCTATGGACATGACCCATGGACGCATTTAAAAACGTATTATATAGGCATGTGTAAATGGCAGAAATACTCAAACACAGACTTCTTTTCATTCTACATTGAGAAACATCTTTGATTTGCCAATAAATTTCAACTATAAAACGTATTGAAATTTCGCAATTGCCGCGGTCTAAATCACTGTATGATCGTTGACAAATTCTACATTTTGTAATTTTGAAATAATTTTCCAATTTTAATGTTTGGTAGTAATCTCTTGGAAATTTCAACTCCAAAATTTAGTAGCCCCAGGCTCTGTGTAATCGCACCCAAGCTCATACTATGTCATATTGCATGTAATTGCCATTGCTCAATACATTGACTTTGTCAATACACATACAAGAACAAAAAGAAATAGAATACATGACATAAAGCGACACAGAAATGATCAGTATTTTTCTTTCCGAAATTGCTAGAAAATTGTAACTCTTACTCTTACCTGAATATAGTCCATAATTTTTCCTAGAGGATTTGCGCTTCGACATAACGTTTGGATACTTTCCCGAAGTTTTTCAATCTGAAAGAAAATTTGAAACCGAATCATTGTTTATCTTCAGGCTAAAATCTAGAAAGTTTGAAACCCTCAGCATGGTCTATTTTAATGCAATTTAATATTAAGTATTACGGTTAGTGGCATGTTATCCCACACACCAAGATGTGTTTTTAGAAAAAGCCAGAGGTGTGTTGTTGAACACACCAAGGTGTGTTTTCATTAAAAAGGTGTGTTACATAACACACCTTGCATTCATCAAAGGTGTGTAAGGAAAGGTGTGTAAAGACGACGTGTGTCCTCTAACACACCTTGGTGTGTTTTGTAACACACAATGGTGTGTTCTCTAACACACCATGGGATGTTTTCTAGCACACCAAGGTGTGTTTTCCAAAAGTGCGTAGAAAGGTGTGTAAAAAGTACACACATTGGTGTGTAATGAAACACACCTTGGTGTGCAATTAAACACACCTTGGTGTGTAATTATACACACTTGTTTTTAGAGTGCAGACACTTCGTGAAACATTTGTTTGTTTTTTTTTGGGGGGGGAGGGGGGCTAGGTTGCCACAATCTAACCACCCTTCTGTTGCTGCAAATCTCAGTTCCGTAATCTTTTTGGCTTAAATTTCATGCAAATTTGCCTCATTTATAGCCTGCCAATGCTTTCATGGTTGTTAAAATATTGTTACAGTTATTCAGCTACCATCCAAAGGCTTTCAGAAATTATTGGCGGGGGGGAGGGGGTTTGCTCCGCCTTCTTCCTCCCCCATATGTCCGCCACTGATTGCTGTAAGTGTAATATAGATAATAGATATTTACATCATTGAGAAATATATATCCTACCTCTTTTTGAGCATGTTCACGTTGCTTACGCCGATGAGCATCGTTCATAACAGGTTTCGGCTAGATAAAAACACGGGTTATACATGTTATTTACTCGCTGGGAGGTGCGTTACATGTTATTTACACGGGTTATACATATACATGTTATTTACTCGCTGGGAGGTGCGTACTCGAAAAATACTTTTCTAGTACGGACCGATCTAAACGTGAAATAGCGTATTTATTTCTTTTTTTTGTTCGATGACAATGGAAACCTAAATTCGTAATTGTAGATTAGTAATCTTGCGTATCAAAAGCATGCATGCCTGATAAAACTTCAAGTGAATACGGATAGGAAAACAGACAAGAAACATAACACATATGTTTTTATGAGTACAATTGTATATACTATTTTCATGATTATGGTACCTATAGTACCTTTGGTGACAATACTTTTTCCTGCCGTAATTCAGGCCGCCATTATCGTAAATAATTTATCGCATTGCGTTATGTCACCGGAAGTAATTCTTGCCACTTTTAGTTTACCTTGTCGATTGAGGTTTGCACAGATTTTAATCGAAATATTTTATCCTATTATGCCTCTATACAACTTACCGCGGATTCCGTTTTGGATTTACTTGTGCTTTCCAATTCTTTTTTGGTTTCTAACATTTTCTTTACAAGAGCACCTAGAATGAATAGTTTTAATTAGATATGATATCACACACCAGAAAGAGTATAGTATATATTATTTGAGGGTTTGTAGGATGTTGAAAAATATAACAAAAACTTCGACGTTTCGAGCGAAGGCCCTTCGTCTGGCAGTTAGTATAGAACTTAAGCATGTAGGACGGCAACACGACGACGACGACGATTAATACAATGAGTCGCTGAAAATAAATTAATTATTAAAGTACTCTCGCTCTGTTTACAACGTCAAATCACAGAGTTTCACACCTTGTACACAACGCCTGCAATTCAAGCTGCAACAAATGCAACTTCAAATTGATTCAGTAGAACTCTTCTCAACCATAAAGCCAGTGTCTTCAATTTTTTAAACTGTATTAAATTCGTACGATTGATAATACACAACAAGTTTTCTTTACAATCGTTTATTTGAAAGAGTTTGTTGTGGCCGTCGTCGAACATGCTTAAGTTCTCTAGTAGCGAACTAACGCTACCTACTGCATGTGCACTGGGATCACGCATTCAGAATTTTATATTATAGTAATATAGTTATTTAAAAGAACGAAAAGTATGTTACATAGAGATCCAAGCCTAGTGCAAATTAGTTTAAACTTCAAGACGCCATTTGTTAAATAACAAAGGAATACTATATACGCGCATCGTTTCTAGCAATGCCTGTTAATTTGCAGTAAAGTGAGTCATTATAACAGATGCAGATGTACCATTATAGTGTACTAAAAACAATATTGCTGTAATGAGATTTGACAAATAGAATGCATAACGCTGAAAATATTTGGAGTTTTAATGTACAAAACTGTATTATCTATCTCTGCGTTTCTCTAGCCAGGGTATATAATGTGCAACTTTCTTTAAATTTCACCAAACTTTCATATCTTGAAATTTCTTATAATTTTCTTGAAAGCATATACATGTATATGCGGCCTGGACGGGGCTTGGACAACGGTTTGCTGGACCATTTTGTTACCACTTACACCAGCTCAGTGGTGTTATTACCGAGGGGCAAATCACTGATTTAAATCTCGTACACCTTCAGAAAAATCACAAACAAATCCTCCCAAAATCATAAAATCACAAAAAAATCACATTAATCATTATTACATGCGGTATTGTTTGTCATCCCATGTAGGCTTTTCTCTGTCGGGATTTTCTCTTTTCTCCCAGACCAGATTCACTAGGTGTCTTTTCTAAAATTTCAAGCCCTGAGTGATGATGTTCCCTATTGCCGCGAAAATTGACTTTTGGAGGGTATATTTTCAAAAGACTTCCCCAGATCCCCGCAGTAACTCACTCGCAAGCAAAATTACAGTATTTTTGACTATCTGCAGAAATGGCGACAAATCATGTCCCACTTTGTAAACAGAACTCGTCTTTTCCGTAGCTAATGCAGGTCAAGCGTTCCTCTTTTCAATTCCTAATCCTTAATTTGCAATTTTCCTAATTACATTTGCAAGTTTCTTTAGGAACTTTTAACTGGTTTGGGAACTTTGCAAAGTTCGCAAAAGGTTTTTTAAATTTCCAATTAATGGTAATTATGTAGTTACGAAAATTGCAAATCAATTAGGAACTGAAACTGCATTAGCTGTAAAACGTTGATATAATCTTCATCAGTTACATACCATGCTCATCTTCTGTTCCATTCTCTACTGGTTCCGAGTCACCATCCTAAACGATCAGCAATTTCATTCAACATTATGTCCTTGCTAATGCACCCCAAGAACTCGACAATATAAGATAGACGAACTGATCATGAATTAGTACTAAATATTAATTTACCTGAATTAATAAGTTCTAGGCTAAATTCTCATTGGTTGAAAACGTACGACTATTTCATCATGCTAGATTAACCCGGAGGCTTTTCACAGTAACACGCGGGTTGATCAAAAACGCGTGGCGAGTTCACGCAGGCAAGACTATAAACTGCGAGAATTTGACATCCCAAATCCAATAGTAAAGTTGCGCATGCCTTCATTGGGCTACAAAAACCCCTTAAATTCTCTCGAGTAACAAGGCTAATATATTCTCTATTATATGTAAATACGTAATCCTTAAAAGATTGTAACTCACATTAACGACTTCTTGAGCGACTGGAGAAGCTTCTTCAACTAAAAATGTATCATCTTCTTCATCATCTCTGCTGCTATCAACAATGACGTTGGCTACTTGTGCTGATGAACCAACTCTAAATATTCAAATATTTAAAAGTGCTTATAGAAAAATTGGACAGTCTTAAATTTCGCGAACGTTTCGACTCCTAGTGTAATTCTAATGGCGTTTTGCGAGAGCAGCTCGCAATATATTATGCTCGCAATTTAGTTTACTAGCAGGCATGCATAATAGACCATTTTGCTAATATAATTTCCCCCCAGTTCCATTACTCCTTGGAGTAAAAAGTTGTTACTTTAACCCGGAAAAGGGGCTGGCACGAGGCCGAGTAGTATCTTTTTACCTACCCCCTCCACAGACCCTCATGCCTCATGAGAAGGTCGAAATTTCTAGAGGGCCTGCAGAATCTGCTACAGAAAATGGTGTCCAATCCCATCATTCAAATGGAGTAACTCCTGCCTACGCCACAGCCTACGCTTGTTATTTTTCAACATGCATAACAAGTTTTTAAGCAATTTTGAACGCTTAAAATCTATTTGGCAACTAAAACTATTGCAAAAGTTTATGCAGAAGACTCAAACAGCTCAAATTAACTTGTACAAGGTCATTAAAGGCATTTTTGCTCATGAAATATATTGAATTTTCATGGTTGCTATGCGTTACTAAGGAAAAATACAATTGAGCAATCATGTACATTTTGGCTTAAAAGCTGTATTGTGTGTGATTGACTGAAACGATCGCTAGTTAATTATGCAAATTTATATTGCATATTTAATTGCCAAAAACATGGCAAATTTTTTACAAAATTCTGCAGGCCCTGCAGAATTTGTGTGTGACCTTCCCATGGTGCAGCAGGGCCTGCGGAAGGGTCAGTCTTTTTGCCACCACGAGAGACTTGAAGTAGGAATAATTTGCATTAGCAAAATGGGGTATTGCTCTAACAAAAGGGTCCAATTATTAGAGCAATTGGACAACTTTAATACAATTACGACCAGCATCTTTTACTTACTTCGCTATGGCATCTTCTTGTTCTTCTTGTTGTCTCTTCTTACGTGGAGGAGCAGGACGTGCACTGCTTGGTCTTGCAAGCTTTCTTCTACATAAGACAAGCATCCACTGTAAATCATCACTGCGTGAATTTCGGCCGGTTTTAGTTCACCTGAACTGCTAGGGGCCAGGTACCTAAAATTTTGGGGCACTCCAATTGTCGAATTGGTCGTTCATGTGGAATAGATAACTCTATTTTCTTTAATTCCATAAGCTTTATCCAATTAATTTTCATATAAATATTTAATGATTATTCTCGTTTCTTTACTAGGGAGCTTAAGATGCACCAAATCTACGACGCGGACGCGACTAAAAACTGCCGCTATTCTCACAGTTTCACTTCACGGGTAAAAATTATGGATTGTGTTGGTAAAGAATGTCAGAGACACGAGAAAAACAAAGTAAAACTGATTTCCGATTATTAGCGACTGTTTTTTAGTCGCGTCCGCGTCGTAGATTTGGTGCCTCTTAAGCTCCCTACTGTCGCAAGAGAACAACACGTTTTCGAAGGTACACACATAAACATTTCACATCTTGTCAACAAGACGTGTTCGCAACAGACTTGTAGCAAGCTTGTCTACAAGTTGTAATGTTGTCATTTTTCAAGTTGCTCTAGCAGAACGATAAGAAGTTGTTGGAACAACTTGCGACAAGTCTGTTGAGTCAACAACCGCGTAGCAAGTTGTCAACATTGACAATTTGGGAACAAGCAGGGCGAGCACATCCTGTTGAAACAGCATTAATGGATCGAGTCTGCTGCAGGTTTGTTACAAATTGTGCGTCTTTACGTGTGTACGTGACAGAAAAACGGAATATGAAACAGGAATGGATCCAGCTTGATGTAGTGGGGTGGGTGCTGGGTGGGCGCTGGTCTTCAAGCAAGCACGACCGTCGAATGAGTGCATCATCACTGAGGAATCCCGGCAGGGTCAAGGGGGCTTAGCTTGTCAGAAAAGGTTTGAAAAATGAGGTGGCCTAGATGGTCAAAGAAGCCCCCAAACGCCCAATATTCTATTTTTGCTTGACCGGCTGGCAAATCCAAAATTTTGATTAGATACAGAAATTGGAACCCCTCCTGCACCTCTCTGAGCCAAGGCTTAGGGTTCCCACCTGCACCACCAGTAAATCCATCCCTGATTTGGAAGTACAAATAGTAAACGTCGATTATCATCATTTGTACAGTTCATTTCCAGTTGTAATCGCGCACCTGCACATGATTACCTACGGTACACTTATACTGCCGGTGAAGACATGATGTACTAAACGGAAATCGGGTTATGGGTTTTGTTTCGCTACACAATTGATTGTACGGTAATACAATACATAATAGTGAGCTTAAGCAAGCGACGTTTTTGTCAACACGGACGTCACCCGAAAATTGGTATATCTAATTTTGGCGGCATTTTGCATCATAGCGCTCGTGTAAGGAAGCAAAAAACTTTAAAAATCTTATGTTTTGTCATATGTGTTGAAGATTACCACAAACTGATGCAAACACAATTTTTAATTCAGCCCCCCCTCGGCAATCTGACGTCCGTGTTGACAAAAACGTCGCTTGCTTAAGCTCGCTATTGAACTGTTGTACTGTAAACATACGGTATAGCCAACGGTAGCTATTTGCCACAAGAGTATCTCCACCTTGTTGGCCCACGACGTCATCCCTGGAGTATATAAGGAGCTAAGATGCGACGTTAGATCACCCCTGATGAAGACCACCACTAGACCGTTAATAAGGGAGCAAGCTACCTTGATTTGTACGTTTGTGAAAGGTGCGACCTTTTGGATGGATAATTAATTTTCAAATATGTGTTAGTATGTAATATATCATTTTAAAGCTTATAAGATGCCGAAAACGAATATTATATCTAAATGTTACAATTAGGTATACATAAGAAAATTGCAAAAACGATTTTCTAGCAAATCATCAGTATATTCTATCTAGTCTGAACCTATCAATCCTAGGCATGTGGTCTTTGCTTTTCTACAGAAAAGAGAAAAGTATTGCTACAGCAACAATTTTAATCTGTGAAATTTACTTGTGCCAATAAAGTTTATATGAAATGCTTAGGTTTCAAGATGGGCGGAAAAGCACCATTATAATTATTTTCTCTTGAAGTCAGACATTGTAGAAGAGATTTGGCAATTTTCTTATTATGTATACCTACTTGTAATATTTAGGTACAATAATCGTTTTCAGCATCTTATAAGCTTTAAAATGATATATAACATGCTAACACATATTTGAATTGTTAATTATCCATCATTCGAAAGGCCGCATCTTTCACAAGCGTACAAATCAAGGTAGCTTGCCCCCTTATTAAGTCGTGAATACAATTGACCGGGTTTTGCATTCATTTACTTAAACCAGAGTAGCGAGCGAAAACATGTCTGATATTAAACCTGGTGGGGTCCGTGAACGTACAAACTCAAATATACGATACATATCGGATTCTAACCTGGCTGGCATTTCTGGTCGTAGATCATCACCATCAATCACACCATTAACGTCCTGGTTATTCCTTTGTGGCGATTGTTCTCGTGATCCATTATCTATATATAATAAAACGACCAGTTTCAGATAAAAGCGAGATTTCAGCAAAAAACAAATGTGCGCGATCAAATGCATTATTGGGAGCAATGAGCATATTGCGTGCTTTTTACACTTTTTATTTTATTCTATTTTAGAGGGATTACAATTTAAAAAGTTTAATAGGAACGGTTAATTACTAATTTCACCATGTTGACATGTACTAAACTTGAAAATTGTTTATCTACATACGACACGAGACATTTAAACTTTAAACAATATCTATCGAAGAAAAAATACTGCCGTCTATACATGAAAGTAAAAAGTACTTTCGTTTAAATGAAAGTGCAAAAATTTGTTAAAAATAAAATTTATCCTGATTTATAAGAAATAAGATTCATTGCATGTTGTGTATTTCGTTCGTGTATTTTCATATTAAATAAGAATGAAGTTTGACTAACTATAAGTTTATCTTAAGTTAATTTAATTTAATATAATATAAGATTACTATATGTTTTTATTTTACTGTTTTATAGATTAAAATTTAGTTAACATCGCTCTCGCCTTGTGAGTCTAAACAGAAAAAATAATTTAATGGCTTCGATAAAATTCTTACGAAACATATCTTACGGGGGTATTTAGACAGAATCTTGCATAGTGGACTAACAGAGCGCAAATATTAAGATGGTTGTAATGATTTTTACATGGCTTATGCATTAATCCCATATACAATTATCCCATATAGTAAGTGAGTAAGTAAGTGGGGGTGTGCTAATCATCCTTACTTGCAGCTGAGAGCTGAGCTGAATTACGAAGAACGCAGCTCTACTTGATCAAGTCGAAAACTTATTAAAGGCGCCTCTGGCTGACACCATGTGACTAGCTCATGTCTGATCAGGGAGCACAGCTACGATGGAAGGGTTAGTTTGGGGCTTATCCAAACCTACCATGTCAACACTCTCTGCATGTAGGAAGAATTCGGAATACTCGGAGAAAACCCACGATATTCGGTAGAGCGTTTACTGACTATTTTCACGTAAGAGGCACGAGTTCGCGGCGATGAAAGGCGCTTGCTCTGAAGACTGCGCCACTGAAGCCCCAGATACCAGCAATAGCATAGGACAAGTGCAATTTCACTGAATTTTAAAATATTTGGATTAACGCATAAGATTCTTTACAAATAAGCTATACGGTATCACTTAACACGCTCATCGACAGTGGAGTCCTTGATGGAAGGTAATCCACCCTCACTCTTTTACAAAAGAAAATGGTTTGGTAGATGTGGTTAGCGTACTACCACCTCCGTGCTGCCATTTTAGCCTGCTACTGAAGGTTATAGGGGTAGGATATTATTACTCAGTTGTGTGACTATCCTGCAAAAGCAGACTTGATGTACTTGAAAACTCATCTGGTTTTCTTCCATCACTAAAAACGTACCCTTTCACCTTAGCTATTATATATGCTCCGTTTTCGAACATGGGTCGTACGCTGGCGTAAGGTGCTATAGTTAGAGCAAATTATAGATTTTCGCTTACCTCAAAACTGGTCTGCAACAGGCTGTTTCATGATTCTTTTACAGATGAAACAGCCTGTTGCAGACCAGTTTTGAGGTAAGCGAATATATATATATATATATACGTGTAGGTTTAGGTCTACGAAACGCAAAGAGTGCTCGACAACATATAGTTAGAGCAAATTATAGATTTTCGCTTACCTCAAAACTTGTCTGCAACAGGCTGTTTCATCTGTAAAAGAATCATCTGCCTGATGATTCTTTTACAGATGAAACAGCCTGTTGCAGACAAGTTTTGAGGTAAGCGAAAATATATATATATATATATATTATACTTTATGGCGATCGGACTGGTCAGAAAACTGCAGATATTCCGGAACTTTCAATAAATATAGTAAAGTGTATGAAGTCGTCACAAAAGCAACTTTCTAGCTGGTAAAAAGAAATTACCTGATGTTGAGTACAACATGTTATAAACCTAGTATGGGGAGGGGACAAGAACGGCATAGATCTTCTTATCTTGGGGAAACACCTCAATTGGTGTATAACCTACCATCTCCGTTCTCATTTATTGGCCTTCTTCTTTGACCTTTAGCAGACGCAGGGCGAGGTATGTTTCTATTCTGCGTATCATCATCGCCATCCACAACATCAGTTGAATCATTTTCAACTGTGTCATTTCGAATACTCCTGTCTTCGTTTTCTTGTTGTGACTTAAAGTTAAAAGGCACAATAATCATTGAGTACGTAAACATCTGTAACAAAATACGAGGATAGCAGCAAGCAAGTATTCTGTGGGCATGCAGTCCCATGAAATCGCCAAACGATGTAAGTGTCACATTTAGAAGTATACATATATTTCTTTACTCCATGGACAACACAATAATCCCAATATTTCCTACTTAAGTATCTTATATGCCTATCCATCTAAATATAACTATAAATGTCAAATATATATCTCGTCTCATAACCGCAAAAGGCAAGAAATGCGTCTCATTTCCCAACTTGGCACCATTCATCCTCACAGCATTAATGAGCGCTTCTCACACACTTAACTCCTATCTGTTTATGCCTGCCATCAGCAGATACTCTACATCTCACCTCCTCTCATTATACAATTACTTTATGGTTTCCGTGTTTGGATGGCCTGATCCAAACACGCGGGAATGTTGCGAAAGTTAAGAAAAGCGCGCGAAATCTCGAGCCGAAGGCGAGTAACATTCCCAAGTGTTTGGATCAGGCCATCCAAACACGGAAACCATAAAGTAATTGTTTTATAAAATAACAACAACACGATAGTCTTCCGTGTTTGGATGGCCTGATCCAAACACGGGTTTCGACCAATCAGAGCACGCGTTATATACATGTTATTTTATAAATATAGTTCCTTAATGTCTGTCTTTCTTGTTGTGTTCGCTTCTCCTTACGTGCTAATATATTTTGTAATGTGATTTCCATATTTTGTTTATAGTTTCTTTTGATTAAATCCATCTGATTGGTTTATAATAATTTTGGCGAAAATAATGTATATGCAAGAAAATTATTACTCTAATTATATATAAACACCAATGTGGCGCATTACGAGGAATGCGGGTCGACACAGACATGTTTTTGTAAGCACTTGACATATGGCTTGCCCTGTTGTAAAAGTGAATAATTGGCCCGATTTGTACACGAAGACGTATCGCCCATCTTAGACATTAGTGTAAACACAAGACGAACTATCCAGACGAACTAAAAAAAGAATAGCGCGATCTGTACTGGTTAGAATCTCGGCTGAAATAGATTATACCTCGAATATACCATCTTGCTTTTGCTGCGAAAATCCACTAACTACAGGAAATAAAGCATCGATGTTTCCTGATAGTACTTCTAACGGCGCGCCTATACGCATAGACGGTTCATCCGTCAAGAAGAAGTAGACAGTCATGCAATTTTGTCCATGTACACGAACTAATGCAGGTATAGTTCGTCTTCACAATAGCCTGCGTCGCTGGCGCGTTTCAAGGGGCTAGGGGTTGAGGCGCGGGCGGCGAAAAATTAGGGAGGCGAGGCGCGGGAAAGGCGAAATCCACCTTCGTTATACACGAACGACGAATTATCAAAAGAACTATCTTGCCAATGTTCGGCCTAACGGATCGTCCGTCTCTACTATAAATCGGGGCATTTCAGAGCTGATGAGTGAATAATCAATAACAGTTTGGACTTACCTGTTCTTTAAGTACTTCTTGCTTATTATTATTCCTCTCTTTAGTTCTTTCTCTATCTCGTTCCTTCGGTTTTGCTTTCGAACTATCCTTTGATTCATCTTTTCCTCTTTTCTCAAGGGGTTCCCCACGTATCCTAGTGTCACTGCTGTTTAAACGGCCAGAACTAGATTTCCTCTTTTTATCATCATCCTAATAAATATATTTAGAGAAGCGAAGACAGTTAACAATCCATTGGCCTTTGACGGTAAACTTGGTTCTCAACGTACTGTACGTGCCTAATTCTCACGGGAGGAACATATATTATTATACATTCAAACTTTATTCTCGTTTCTGATTGGTAAAAAAGCCCAGGATAATTCTCATTATAATATAGTCATCCACCGTATATGACCTATTCTGCAATCTGATTGGCTGAGCTACTCGCTGTATATCAGCTCATGTACAGCGAGTAGCGAAAACAATATGGCAGCACAAAAACTACAAGAGTTTTGCGAACCAGAAAACAGCGAAATATTCGCTTTGAAAGCAACAAAAACTGCCAGAAAAGACTCCAAAAATCATTGACAGAGTATAGTAAATACATTTAAAAAATTCATTAATAATTCATGAGGAAAAGACAAAGGAAATCACTACCGTGTCAGTGGTTTTATATGTGATAAAAAATCAAAGTTAATTTACATTTAGCTTTGATTTTCTCGGCTTAGATTTTCTCCATTTTTAAAATTACTTCGCCAATGAACTCATACGATGCATGGGTCGTTTTTTAAGCCATTTAAAACACTCGCAGTTCGTGCTTTATCAGATATAAAACACTCGTGCTGCGCACTCGTGTTTTATATCTGATAAAGCACTCCTGCTCGTGTTTTAAATAGTACTTAATATATAGAAATTAGTTTAAATAAAAGTTTTCTACAGAATATAATAGCGAAAGAGCAGCGAAAAAAACATGTTCATGAGAATATAAATTTTTCGAAAAGTCGCACGTCGGATAAATTTGCAGTCCAGTAAGCACTTACTTCGCTACATAAAAATTATATAAAATATCTCAAACTTTTTATATCAAGCAATACTGCACTAAAACCGATTATTTCACTTTAAGTTATGGGGGAAAAAACATTAAATTTTTTTAATCCGAGTAGTGACAAGGTGTGTGGGTGAAAGAACTGTAAAAATATTACAACAGAGATGAGTGTATTATTGCAGCAGTTATTAATACGCACCTCGTCGGCTATCAGCTCATATACGACTCGAGCTCATGGTATAATTGTTAAATATCCGGTAGTTCTCACGTTACTTCCACTGGTGACGTTATCAGCGTTCAATAACAGTTTTTTTTTATCGAACTTCGAGTTTAAAAGCAGCTTATCTCGGTCAATATTGCATGAAAATGTGCATGGCACATATGAAAATCTAATTTAGACATCGCTGAATGCACAGAAACTTATTTTAGTGTAATAGCTCTTTTAGTTTTTAGGTTATACTAAATCAAACAGTCGTACTTTTTTTGCGCCAGCCGGTATATAAACGAGTTTAATAAAGCTACTTAATTAGTCTTTTAAATTCAAAATTTGTAACTTTCAGTACAGGTTTGCTCGCCTATCCACAAGACACAACTCACACAAGTATGGTAACATACATTGTGAGTGTTTGTATCCCGTAACTTTAAACCCAGAAGAAGGACAACCACAACCACTTTTTCCCGCACACCCACAAGGGAGATACTAGTCTTCATTAACAATCGCATTTTTACTATAAAGCTCTGGTCAAATGAGGACGAGAGTTGATGAGAGTCAATGAAAGTCACAACTTTCGCTCGCGTTTGACCACTAACCTTTATCGACTCTGATGCACTCTCATCAACTTTACTAGTTCAAATTTTGAAACTTTCATGCAAACTCTCGCTTGCTAACTCTTATCGGTCTTGCGCTTTTACATCATTCCCACGTCTCATAACCGCGCGCGCAAATGCTTATAACGTTTGAAATCGTTGGGGGGGAGGGGTGGGGGGGGGGGGGTGTTATGCGAATTCACTGACCAGTGCTACCCAAGGCTTGAGAATGTCCACCAGCATGGCAGCATGCTACCAGAAAATCTGTTTGACCTCGCAGGTAATTTTTGAGGAAAAGCAAGAAATCAAGACTGAAGTTTGACAAATTTATAAGTTCTAACATTGTTAGTGTAATATTCTTATGTTTTATTAATGAAATAGAGTCTACAAAATACAAGTTGCTTTAGCTTCCAATACAGTCTCTCGAACCATCCCCAAAAAACTTTTTTCTGCGGAGGAAAAAGCGGATGGCTTTAACCAATATTTTGCGTCAGTCTTTATCTGCGACTCCGACACTAGTTCTTCACCTCTCATCTCTCCTAACTCAACATCTAACTCTCTTGACTCATTAACTATATCTGAATCCGACGTTCAGTCTTTGTTGTTCAATTTGTCACCCTCTAAGGCTACTGGTCCTGACGGTATACCAGCTTATATTCTAAAGCGATGTTCTGAAGTAATCGCCCCGTCTTCGTCTGCTCTCTTTGAGCTATCTCTTCAGCAGGGTGTTTTCCCTTCTGAATCGAAATCTGCTAATGTCGTTCCCATACCCAAGAAAGGCGACGCTCATGAGGCCACTAACTACAGACCAATTTCATTACTCTCTCAAGTCTCCAAAGTTCTTGAACGTCTAATTTTCAGTCAGGTTTATTCTTTTGTTATGAACTCTTTGCATGATCTTCAACACGGCTTTCGTCGCCATAGGTCATGTGTTACTCAACTTTTGAATGTGGTTCACGACCTTGGTCATACTCTTGACTCTGGTAAGGAAATTTACATGGTTTATCTTGACTTTGCTAAAGCGTTTGACTCTGTGTCCCATAGCAAACTCTTGTTTAAACTTAAATCGTTTGGAATCTCTGGTCCACTTCTTAACTGGTTTGCCGATTACCTTCGTGATCGCAAACAGTGTGTTGTCATTGAAGGAGTTTCCTCTTCCTTTCTTAGTGTTACCTCTGGTGTGCCACAAGGTAGTGTAATAGGTCCTCTCCTATTCATATTTTATGTGAACGACCTTCCAGAGGTAACCAAGAATAGTACTGTTGCACTTTTTGCTGATGACAGCAAATGTTATCGTGCTATACAATCACCAGATGATCGAGATTTCCTCCAGCTTGACCTGGACGCTATGTCCAACTGGTCGCTGTCCTAGCAATTGAAATTTAATGTCTCAAAGACGCTTTTACTCAGGATATCCCGGTGTGAGGGTGTTCAAAGACGTGCTAGCAAATTCATCCTTCAGGATTATGAGTTGTCATATCCTGAACGTCTTAAGAAGCTTAATTTACTTCCGATATCCTACTGGCTTGAACTAAAGGATCTCGTCTTCTTTTTAAAATGTAAACAAGGTCTCTTCGACCTAGACATCTCCTCTTTCGTCACTTTTTCTTCTCACAGCACGTCTCGCACCCGTTCAAGCAAGGACAACTTGCTTCAAGTTAACCATTGCAGGACGTCTCTCTGGAGGAACTCTTTTTTCAACCGAATTGTCCTGCTCTGGAACAATCTCTCTCCCACCATTCGTAATAATTCATCCGTTTCCTCCTTCAAACACAGGCTAACTGTTTATTACTCTTCTCTACTACACTCATCTTTCGATGTAAACAGAATGCGCACTTGGAAAACCTTCTGTTCTAAGTGCCGCTCTTTCAACTTAAGCTGTTGTTCCTAATTCGTCATGTCTTCTGTAAATTGTATATTTGTTCTCGTCTTTTTTTATGTATGTTATGTTTGTTTTCATTAAGGTCGGTCTTCACATGGGACTACTCGTGTCCTGTTGACCTTACCTTCAACCATATATTTAGTTATTCAAAGTATTAACCAAATATTTAGTTGTTTTTTCTCTAATTTAATAGTTTTAGTTCTTTCACATTTATGTATGGTTGTAAAGTTAATAAATAAATAAATAAAAATAAATAAAAGCACATGCTCGATACCATATCTGGTGATGCCTATATATGGCACTGTTCATTATCTAAATACTACATAAAGTATAACATCACATTACTACATCACTCCCCATTTTAAACAAAACAATAACTAAATATTTACTAAGTGTTTCTATGTGTTCAATGTCACATCGTGCTATTAAAAGTCACAATTGATAAAGTTCATGAAAGGATATTGTGTCCATTTCTTTCTCGTCTCTTTCGACTTCGATCAGATCGTCGCACAGGCATCCAATTGTTGTCATGACCGTCGTCATTAGGTAAGTTGTTATTGTGATTGTCGTTGTTTCCATTGTATGGTGTAGGGTAGTCTTCAGAGTCATCTGACATATTGCCATCGTCTGATTTGTCTGGTTTCGGTATCTGTTTACAGTGTGAAACATTTCGTCTAACAGTATGTCCGTCCTGACTAGTTGCTGTTATCTCACTGTTGTTCTTACATGTTACAGTGTAAGGTTTGTTGTTAAAGTTAGCTGTCAGTTGTTTTATTTTTCTTGTCGTATCAATACCCAGTCTCCAACCTTAGATTTTCGCAGTTTTTAGGGCTTTGCCTAAAGGCTGCATGAAACGCTCGACAGGTGCATTTCCTTGGGACCACTTAGTTGTTGAGAATTCAGCTTTTATTCCCAAGGTCTCCAGGTAATGGCGGTATTCTTCCCCGTTGAATGGAGGGCCTTTATCTGATCTGACAGTAGTTGGAATACCATGCACTGCGAATATCTTGTCAAGTTTAGGAATGACAACTGATGCTTTGGTAGATCCAACAATCTCTACTTCGGGAAATCTTGAATAACGATCTATCACAACTAATAGATATTCGCCCGATGGGAGAGGACCATAGAAATCAATGTTCAGTATTTCCCATTGATCTTCTGGAACCTGGGTCATTGCAAGTGGTTCTGGGGGGATTGCAAGTGGTTTAACTATTCTGGAACCTGGGTCATTGCAAGTGGTTTAACTATACTATCTATTTGAGGAAACCATACCTTCTCGCGAATTAGTGCTTTCGTCTTCTGCAGCCCGAGATGAGCTTCGTGCGCAATGTCCACTGCTCTCTGCTGTAGGCTTTCAGGTATGACAATTCTTGTTCCCCTGAGGATTAGTCCATCTGACGTAACAGACAGTTCATCTTTGACATGTTTAAATGATTTGACCACTTGAGAACCCCAGTTATTTAACTTTATTGCGGCGCGGAGTCCCTTTAGAGTGCTGTCTGCATTTGTTGCAATTTTTATCTCCTCTATTGTCATAGCTCTAGGAACACTAGATCTAGCAATAAAGTCTATATATTCTTCGGTCACTTTCTCCTGTGTTCTCGTACTGCTCGCTGTGGGGTGTCTGGATAGATAATCTGCTAGGTTTTCTGCTCCGAATTTGTACACAATCTTGAAACTATACGGCTGCCCAACTGGACTTGCATCCACAACTACAAAGGTCTCTTTTTCTTTGTCGAAATATGCCATACAGGGTGATGTGGCTAATGCATTGGTGAGTTGTTTAAAACTGTGTTCGTGAGTTGCAGTCCATTCAAATTTCACATTCTTTTTGGTCAATTCACGAAGTGGAGCTGTCAACGTTGCAAAGTCAGGAATGTACTGGCTACTATAATTATCCATGCCGAGTAGGCTTCGTACCTCGCTTACGTTTGCGGGTTTGGGTGCATTTAATAAATCTTGAACTCGCTTGGGGTCTGGTCTTGTACCGTCTGGAGAAAACTTGTCCAAAGAATTCCAATGTGTTGTTTAGAAAAACACATTTGTCTCTGTTTAACTTCACACCCTTGTGTGATAACCGATGTAAACATTTATCTAGATTATCGTCATGCTCAGCCCGAGTTGTGCCAAATATAATAATGTCATCCGCTATGTTCTTGACACCTTGTAGTCCTTGTAATTCTCTTTGCAAGGCATGCTGAAAAATTCCTGCAGAAGCATTAGTTCCATAGTTGAGGCGCTTGTATCGAAACAGTCCGATATGAGTGCTAAATGTGGTAATGTATCTACTCTGTTCGTCTAGAACCAGCTGATGGTAAGCTTGAGATAAATCCAGTTTTGTGAAATATTTAGCTCCATTTAACTCAAAACTTACATCATTCACAGTTGGAATAGGATGTCTCACTCGCTGGATCGCCTCATTCGCCAGGCGCATGTCGACACATATCCGCACATTACCATCCTTCTTTGGAACAGCTACTATTGGTGAGACCCAAGGCGTCGCTTGGTCTTCTGGTACAGGTTCGATAACATCCTGGTTCTGCAGTTCCTTAAGTGCATTCTTAACTTTGTCTCGAATATTTTATTTTTTTTATTTAACTTCGCCTCAATGGCAGGGAGTCCACAACAGCGTCAGCCAATTACTGTGGCCCCATTGTTAGTTCCTAAGGGTTAGTATTAGAGGGAGGAAACCGGAGTACCCAGGGAAAACCCTCGAAGCACAGGAGAGAATCTCAACTTACATGAGTTATTTGAGCACACTGCCGATCTCATGCGAGTACCAACAGTGACCTCGACCTGTTGTGAAACAGGCATAGCATGTCTTTCAAAGCAAACTGTGGGTCTCGTAATGCCCGCTTTCGAATCTTTGACGATGTTCCCCCGACGATTATTTGATGCTCGATTTCGAATTCTACATCGTGGAACTCGCATGCTTCGGCCAGTGTTCTCAGTCGTGTGTGTAGAGCGTCCAATGTTTCATTCTGCGCTTGTACCGTTTGTCGAAACCTATACACCTCGTAGCGGCGATTCTTTTGAGGATCAAAATATTCCTTCAACTTTTGTTTTGCCGTTTCGTAATCTTCGTCATTGCCCGTTTCTAGCAGAGATCGGAAGATTTCTCGCACGCGAGAACCAGCTTGGTATAACAGAAGTGCACGTTTGCGTTTTGGATCCGTAATTCCAGAGGCCAAAATGAACATTTCGAAGTCGGATAGCCAGTTACCCCATCGTGTTGCGATGCTAGCACCAACATGTGCTTCGGGGCGAAATTCAGGCATTGGCTGAATAGTGACTGGAATCGCATTTAGATTTGCCAATCCTACTTGTTCGACCGGCTCTGGATGTTCTGCCATACTTAAATATACTTTCTTCTCGTCGCCAATGTAATATTCTTATGTTTTATTAATGAAATAGAGTCTACAAAATATTGTCAAGTTGCTTTAGCTTCCAATACAGTCTCTCGAACCATCCCCAAAAGCACATGCTCGATACCATATATGGTGATGCCTATATATGGCACTGTTCATTATCTAAATACTACATAAAGTATAACATCACTTTACTTCAGTTAGCATTCAACAATGTGGCGTAGTGTCAAAGTGATACTAGTAAAATACACGACCGTGCATAATTGCACTGGTTTTGTTGAAAGCACATACTGTTGGAAGTTGAAATTTGGCAGGAAATGTTTTGGGTCTGGATGCCTGCTGCCAAAGAAAGTTAAGAGGCAATGTCTGCCGTTTTGCTCAAATACAAAAATGTAAGTCATTTTCTTTTAAGCTGACGAAAATTCTGCTGAGAAGAACTGGAAATTGGGGTTGGCAAAAATTTCCGACCTGGGAGGTGGACAAGTCGAGGGCTGTGTATTATAAAATTATAAATGATAATGTACATATACCTCATTGATGGTATCTTTGTTGCTTTCTGATTCCTTTATCCTATTTTCTTTCTCACTTGTTTTTTCTCTTCCAGCTTTCGACTCTTTTCTTTTACTACAATTGTCAAGTTGGATAAGAGAAGTTGGATAAGAGAGGTTGGACATTATATTCAGTTAATTACCTCGTATATTGGAATTACTGGAATTACTAAATACCGTAACAATTTTATATAAAACGGTACGTTCATTGGCCATGCCTGTATATTTACTTCTTTTTTACAGGTACCCAATTTGCAGTTATTCGCGATCAGCCGGAGCAGGTTTGAGACCGCATAGCTTCAGGCCTGGCCATGGGCATTTTTGCAGGCGCGTGGCGTATCGCGCGCCATATTAACGTCAGGCGCGCGTTTGCAAAACAGTCAAAAACTACGCCAATATAGAGACTACATTAATACTTTGCAACCTTGCAACGTTGCATTGTCTGCAACGCATTAGGCTAGTAAATAAGTCTAATGTTGAGAATCTGTTCACGTAAAAACTTAAAAGTCGTGAAGAGGCAAACACGAGGCGCGCGATTTCATACTCTCAAAACAAAGTAGGCGCGTGGCAAAATGCGCATCTTGACGAGTTAAGGCGCGTGCGGAGGCGCGCGCCTCAAACGACCAGGTCTGAGCTTGCGAGTTGCGGCAGGGGACTGGGCCAACGCGGGGAAACTTTTTGAGCAATTGGGCCTGAGAAAGTAAATTTCGGCCATAGGAAACATGACTCAGGGATTGACGGCTTGATATTTGATAAATAAAATTTGGCCACAGAAAAGGAAAATAGTCAAACCACACAAAGTTTGAAAATAGAAAAGAGAAATCAATGTTATTTAATAATTATATTGATAATTTAAAGTTTGTACTTTTACTACTTGCACTTTCTACAATAAATCTATTCATAGTACTGTATGCGACCATGCATCTTCGTTTGTTGCACTGACTGACTTACTTAGCTGAGCCTGAACCAGGCTTTTCTCCTCCTAAAACTTTCTTTACACCGTCCTTGCTATCAAGCTAAAACAAAAAAAAACCCCATTATTTAGCACTTCAATAGTGTTATTGAAAAATACCATGGGTGTGACTACCAATTTTAGTGGCGGTTGTAAAAAACCATGGCGCTCAAAATCAATTGTCAGATGCTCATAATTCAGTTATGTTTTTTGACAAAAAAAGCATCAAAATATGTGCAATAACCAAAGTAAACTGCAGCTTAGGCCGTCCATGATCGTCTAAAAAAATTAGTTATCTCAATTCAAAAGTGGTCTCACTCGCTAAATGCCCGATTCCGGTACAGATATTCAATCAGGCAGCCTAAGTATGAGCTTCAATTATAAGTCTATATTGCTATTTATTATAACTAATAAAACTTTAGAAATGAATGTACAAGATTGAAGTACAGTGTAACTAAATTCTCAGTTAAATGAACCTGAAGATATGCGAGCATAGGCCTTGCAAGATTTGTAACATTATCACACTCACACTAAAATATTTAAATGACTAATATATACCTTTTTTAGACAAGCTTTCCCTAGTAACTGTAAAAATTCATTTGTCTTCTCTGGCTCATGACCAGCAACAATTTTTGAAGGCCGGACACCCAGCGACTCCCCGGTGACAATAACTAAAAATAAGAATTCCCCAACAAGTATTTACGAAGGGCTTGAAAAAGCGCCATATATAATTGTATTTTACTGTGTAAGTTCACCAGAACACGGAAAATAATAAAATATTGTTTCTAAAAAGTATTAAAATTCCTGTTCACAAAACACAATCGCCCTGGCGTCAGGACTTTGAGGCGACGAGTCGATGAGAGGGATAATGCGACGAAAATGCGTCTCCAAGTTAAACGACGAATAAAGAACACATTTAGGCTAAAAGTCCAGAGGTTTAGACTTTAGAATGTGTTGAAAACTCCACAAATGATAGACATACGTTTCGTTCTTGAAAAGTTTGAACTTCAAACTATATAAAAGCATACAATATACGTTCGGATCGGATCGGATTACAAATTTTCAGCATCAAGTCGGATCGGATCTAATATATTTTTTTCGGATTGGATCAGATCGGATTAATTTTTTTTAATCGGATCGGATTCGGATTGAGTACTTAGACAAACCTTCGGATTCAAAGAGGTCAATCCGATCCGATGCACACCTCTAGTACAGAGAGTACTCTCACTACCTCAACACTGCCTCCCCCCCTCCCCCCTTCACAGAGCGAGCGTATGCTAAAAATGTTGACATTCAGTTAAATGATGATCAATCTATCATCAACATTTTAATTAAAAAGCATACACTGACATCCTGGGGCAGATTAAAAACATACTTTTACAAGTCTTGTCCCCTCCCCCCTTAGCAGCCAATTTGCTGTTAAGCGTGACAAACCTAATTGTCAACGGTCCCTAAAACTCTATGGTTAAATTCAAAGATAGTACATGCAATGTCGGAAACAGCCTATATTAAAGATATGAACATATGAGCTTGCAAAGCCATCCTCAATATCTATAAAATGACATCAAAAATGGCTACTGAATGATGATGTGATATCAAATTCAACCATTTGAACTGATCATATAGGATAAAATATTGATAAAAAAAGTATTAACTGACCTAGACAGTCGATAGCCTTTTGCAGAAAAGCAATTTTTGCCTCTTTTTCCTAAATTAAAATGAGACAAGATTTCGCAAGTCATTTAGTACATTTACAATACAAAAATACAAAAGCAATATTAATGCTTCCACGGTTGCCATATGAACTGTTTATATAAATAACCCGTGTGTACTTCCTACCTTGACATTTGCCGAGTTCATCTCATCATTTTGATATAAACCCTTAAAGAATCCATTTGTTTTTATTACCTAAAGAGGTAAAACGTCGTAGTATTATATATTTCAGCCGAAATATCGAAGATACATTTAAAAATCATTAACACAAGCGTACAAATCTACCTCCGTGACAATGTCGTGAAGGAAACGAAACGGCGGTTTGTTTAGTAGTTTCTCAGTCATAGGAGGTTTTTTAATAACCTTCCCTAATGTATCTTGCGTCCTTTTGATAACTTCGGCGTTCATAGTGCACTATTTTGTCACGATATCATTTTATATTTATAAAATTAAACAAACTGTCTGTTTTACTTCTCTTCGGCAGTCTTCGGTTTTGTATCGAGCTGCTTGCGTTTGCGTGTTACTCGCGCGTGTTCAGAATAGGGTTCGGAGATCGTATCATTATTTTGTAACTTTATTGAAATAATCTAAATTTCCCCGTACAATCACTGAAGCATCGGTGGTTCAGTGGTAGAATTCTCGCCTGCCACGCGGGAGGCCCGGGTTCGATTCCCGGCCGATGCATCACGTTTTAGATTTCTTTTGCCTTTTTTCTCTTAACTGTTTTGTTAATACAATCAGTCGATACTGCCAAAATGTGTCAATATTCTTCGTTAAAAATAAAAAATAAGTCGAAAATTATCAATATCATGCATATAATTTCACTTTTCAGTATATATTTTTTTAAATTGCATCACATCTAGTTCAGTATATATACCTGCGAGCAGGCATAAACAAGCGTTGTGATGAATCAGCGAAACTGAAGACTGCGGGTAACGGAACGATATGTGCGGAACAGTGGACCACGGATTATTTTAAGGTGCCATGATAACCAATTTGCGCAGTTGATAAATGCGATTAGTGCTGTTTATTCACAAAAATTTTCTTCAATATTTAAAAGTATTTGTAAAAGGATCACTCATCAGAAATTCAAATTATGTGAACCAAATAGCCATATATACAAATACGACAATAAATGAAAAGGACTCTTTTCCAATCCGTCCTGCAGGATTCCTGGTGCGTCGTTAAATGACAGCTTACCATATTCTCATGAGGAAAACTAAATAAAATAGTACGCCAAAGATAAATGTTTGTTTTTGTTTTGTTTTGCTTAGCATCTCCCTCTTGGACCTGTTCATCATTCGTTTTGCATCATGTTCAGTGAATTGTATTTCCAGCTGGGTTTATTGCACAATATTGGACAGCATTATTTGTTACTTTTGTTGTTGATTTCCGTTGCGGAAAACGCTCCATGAGGGATACTCCCGTGCATGTTTTGCAATGCTGGACACCTTTGTTTTATCTGAATAGAAAGGCACTTTGAGGAAAAGGTCGGGGGGAGGGGTTGGACTTACGCCGTCGCCATTAAACATGTCTTAACACTTCACCTTCATATTTTAGGTGAAGGGTCATCCAGTGCAGCAAACCAGGTATGTTAATTACACTTGTTAGAATGTTCCGTTCGTCACAATACTGCAAAGCTCTCAAACTTTGCACTTAAAATTACTTAATGGTTCGTACGATGTTTTATCATTCGGCTCCTTGTGAAGGATCGCCAACTCATTTGTTCCTTAAGCCGGGCGCACACGCTACAATTTCGGACGGCCAATTTATGGTTTCGAATTTTCGATGCATGATATTTAACAAAGGAAGAGCGAAATGGAGAAGAGCGAAAAATGAGCACACACTCAGATCATGCTACTGAGATTTTCTCGTTTTAACATGCATCTAAACCATATGTCGGCCGACTAAAATCGTACCGTTTGCGCCCGGTTTTATGTGATCCTACCTAACTCCTGAATAAAATATCGTACGCACTCACCAACCATGAAGTAACCTATATTTCCCAAGGGTCGGGACAAGCGAAAGAGATAACAAGTTAACATCTACAGTCGAATCTGGCCGCTTAATCAGGTTCACTAAGAATAGACTCTGGGCGTGGTCAAGTTATCATTCTATTCAATTATACTATTTAAATAAAGCATAGTCGCATAATTAAACTAATGATTGAGTAAATAAACAACAGAGCAATGTAACAATAAAACTAATTAAAGAATCCTTTTCGGTAAAAGCACCTTGTACAGGGTGTCCCAAAAAAGGCTACCTTTTCAAATTCAAATTAGCATGTTAATTCAAGCAACCTATTGTATTCAATATCCCATGTGTATAAAACTGTGTGTTTTTACGCATTCGTAGTTCAAAAGCGATAATGAATTTCAAAGAACTACAATAGGTTGCTTGAATTAACATGCTAATTTGAATTTGAAAAGGTAGCCTTTTTTTTGGGACACCCTGTATAACACTGATATAGCCTTTGGTAAACGAGGTTTCAGTTACTTATTCAATAAGAAACACTATACATTATTCCCAGATGTATTCATATTAATTGATCTACCATTGAAAATCTGAAATTCTTAGTAAAGTGAAGCATTGAAAGCACCATGAAGCACCATGTAAATTCAGTCTGGCCGTTTAATACAGGTTAGTCCATTCAATGGGATTACGAACAAGTGGACGTGGTCGCTTAGGCCAAAAAATATTATGTTTCTGGTCAGTGGGTTTGTGCAGAGAAATGGGCGAGTATTTTTCTATTTTTTATAAAGTGTACAGTGACTTTTTATGCTTTTACTAAAACTTCGATAACTGGCCGTTTAATGGGTGGCCGTTTAATGGGTGGCCGCTTAAAACAGGGCCGCTTAATACAGGTTCAACTGTATTTCCTTAATTTTTGTGACAAACGTTCTTGAGCACTGAGTGCTATCGATTGAATCAACCATGAGTCATCTACGTCCCCAGGTATTATGATTGTTAGTTTGTTACTCTACTGCATGCGCAGGTACGCATGACCCCACGAACAGACGCAATGTCACGTCGCAATGTCGACACATCAGAGTTAAACCTGAGGAGAAGACAAGTCAAGGAACTGTGTGAAGTGTGACGGAAGGATCTAAATATCGATTACCTACAGGAAGAGAAATCTAAATCCAATGTCATGCTATCATTTCAGTTATCTCGACAATAATGACTTCACAAAATGCAACTGCTTCGAAATGATCTATTTGTCTATCGTATAATTAACAAAAGCAAAGCTGACATAAGCAAAGTGAAAAAATAATTAGTTTGCAATGATTACAACTATATTAATTAATGACTATCATTATTGAACTTGAAAAGCTTTTAGAGCGAGCTGTTTCTTTTTCATTTTATTCATCTGCGTGCGAGCAGTATCAATGCGATTCATCGTCATCCGCGGACTCGATAGATTTGAAGGAAAATGGCACGAACAAATAACCGTTCCCGTCGTAGAACTTGTTCATAAATTCCACCCTAAAGACAAAGAAAATGAATTCGTATACGTGGTTCCATGCAGTGTAGGTATAGTTACACGATATGCTGCGGGTTTCTAGGATCAAACTACCTGAGAAATATATCAAGAACTTCGACGTTTCGAGCGAATGCCTTTCGTTTGGAAGTTACTATAGCGAACTAACATATTTCGTACATTGTAATAGAATGTGCCAAACAAGTCATACGAACTACATACAATGTCAATAATACTCATAAAAATTATTACATCGAAAATAGGAGAAAGTTGAAAAAAACGTTCATCAGGATTGAGTGCAAAACACTGCCCACAGTACATAGAATTCTCAACAAATATTCCAAGCAAATATTACTTAGAACATATATATAATTCACATAATTATTTTCTCAATTGTTTGTCCAATTTCCCTGCAAATAACTGGGGCGAAAAACACGACAGCTGCAAATAACCAGTGTATGCAAATCAATACTTTACTGAGCATGCACACTTTTAAAAACAATTCTCAGCTGCAAGATATCGATTTGCTCATGCGCCTTTGATTTGCTCAATGAGCAAATATCGATTCGCTCATTCACTAACTTCCAGACGAAGGGCTCGGAACGTCGAAGTTCTTGTTGTATTTTTCAGGCAGATTTATCCTAACGACCCGAAGCTCATGCGCCTTTGGCTCTTTATGTATTGGCCGTAAATATGGCTCGCTTTGCAGAGTTGTCTGGAAACGATTTATCGTGTTCGCTTGACCA
This sequence comes from Trachythela sp. YZ-2020, assembly GCA_016169945.1. Lineage (NCBI taxonomy): Eukaryota > Metazoa > Cnidaria > Anthozoa > Malacalcyonacea > Clavulariidae > Trachythela > Trachythela sp. YZ-2020. The sequence continues at coordinate 212,120 of JADLSH010000346.1, forward strand.
AAAATGTCGAATATAGAAAAGCGACAAAAGCGGTCTAAAGTAAGACAAGTTACGGGCATCTAAAGTTGATCAGCTTCAGCTGACGCTGGGAAGGTTTGTATTGTACTTTGTACTGGCTCTCTAATACTTGAACTTGTGCATTTTAATGAGAGTGAAATAGTGAATAATATTGTAAGGACATATCTGGAGGAAATTGTGATGAATGAAAATATATGTAAAAGGAGAAACATCTTATCATGAACCGTTGTTTTAACAAAAGGAATGCATGCTTCTCTTATGTTATGTTATGTAATAATATAGATGAAAAAATTACTCAATTCTGATTGGCTAAGAGCAGTGCAATTATTTTTGAAATTGCACACTGTGCAATTACAGCAGTGCAAATTAACAAAACAAGATCAGAGCCTGGAAACGAGGCAAGAAAAATCAACATGGCGGCGGATATTAGCAATGTAAATTTTCACTTTTTGACGACTTTTTCTACACTTTCAATGGAAAATCGTACGTGAATACAACAATTTAAGTTCAAGGAGCACATAGACTGAAAAAGTTTGCTAACAAGCAACGAAAACAATGCTTAAACGGCGTAGGTGAGTGCACAAGTGTTATCAAAGCGTGTAATTTTTTCATGTATATTATTAATAAGTAATAGTATGGGTTCTCGTGAAATTTGGAAAAACAAACACTCGTGAGATTTCAAAGACGTCAAATTGCACTCGTCCTTCGGACTCGTGCAATTTTGATCGTCTTTGAAAAACTCACTCGTGCATGTTTTTTCCAAATTCCACTCGAAACCTTACTATTACCTATACTTACGTTACGTTACGTTACGTTACGTTATGTTATGGTGAAAATTTGGAATTTTCTGAAGAAATACATCACAACCAAACACAACAAACGTTTCAAAACTTACTGAGAAATATTTGCACGTATCTTTTAATTAAAGCAATAAAATACCAGGTGACTGTTGTTTTGTAACATTTGTACGGAATCTGTATATATTTTCACGAAAAGTTATTAAACTGCACCTTAAATTTTATGTTACAGAGCAATGTGATCATGCAGATGCCATGAAGTTATGTTATGTTCAATAAATCAACAAATATACAACTAGAGGGCATTCAGAGATTGCATACCTTCGCCAGCAAATTGAGGCAAGTATTCTTGCATAAATTATTGATGTAAGCAAGACAAACATTTGCAAATTTCCTCATCAATTTTTCATCCAAATTGAACCAAATTTGTCTTTGGCCTACAGTATGGCCGTTATGTTATGGTCGTATTAAAACGTTTGATATTTTTTAGTTATCGTGCTAACAAACAAACAAACAAACAAACAAACAAACAAACAAACAAACAAACAAACAAACAAACAAACAAACAAACAAACAAAGATGTAATTAAGACATGCACATGTATATCAACTTAACTTACCAATGAAGACGGAGTGCGTGAAGAAATGCCGACAATCCCTCCATGACGAGGAGAATAGCAACAGTCATCACTAAGACAAATGAATTACAAACAAATGTTGGCATTGCAGAATTTATAAATATATATTCGCATTGCAGCAACAATTTAGTGCAATCTGTAAAGACTCACAGCTTAAAATGCCTATACAGCCTAATTTTTTATTTGATATTTCAAGTTTCAGTTTTTCAATTACTCTTTTCGTATGGCCCACAAATTTATGGGCCTGAAACGTGTCGAAGTCAAACTATATTGATTTATACGACTTATACTGGACCTTTCTGCAACCATGTACGGCGCACCTATCTAGCATGATAGCAGTGTTTTTTGGTAGTATTTACTACAAACTTTAAATGACGTCACAGACTCGCTTCCAGACTCCGCCATTACGGTTTTTCACCAAGATAAGACAACTTTTCCTAACTTTGCTGCAAAATATCTTCCAAACGAAAAGTGTGATTGAAAAACTGTAAAATAACTTATAAGCTACTTTTTCATGCTCTATTAATAAAATATTAGGCACTTAAACTTATCTTTTCGTCAATGATTGTCACTGTTTGTACGTTCTTATACTCATCGTTGTCGACTCATTGTACGTTCTTATACTCATTGTGCATAGTGGCCTTCATTACTGCTTTCAACCTTTCGAGTAAGGTGGTAGCACAGCATTTTTTTTGACAACATGGGCGAGCCTCCAAAAAATAGGCGCGCATGGCTGTTTACTATACTTTAGGTATGGCATGCTAATTTTAACAGCGCATTCTATATAAACTACAAGTTCGATGCATGATGAAATTGCGAATAAATCTGCTAGGGAAGTTCGGGGAATGCTCTCCTGAGAAAAACATTGAAATTGCATGGAAGCTAAAACGAACATGTTTCGTGATGGGCTTCGTAGACAACAGAGATCAGTGTTCGTGACTCGTCCTCTTTAGTTTCACTGTGTTTCATTGTTACAGTACAACCCCGAGTAATCAAACTTTGCGACGGTGCTTAAAACTTACCTGCCCAAGCTGTGAAGATAGCGAATACAGCAATAACACCAAGCGGACCACTAACCCCTAAAGCCCTTGAAAACACCATATTCCAAAGAACCTCAGACAATTCTAAACAATAACGGAGACATCAGGTTACAAATTATTCTTCATATCTCTAGGGCAACCGCCAATAAACTTTAGTTAGTGTTTTCCCTGAGCCGGCGCGAAGCGCCGTGCGAGGGTACTAATTCCGCTCGGATATTTACACCCGGGTATGTGAAAACACAGCGGAATGCAAAGTTGTCCGCCATTTTTAGTGTACTTATTCGAGGGCGGCGTTTGTATCTTTCTTCACAACGGAATTTCCAAAGTTCAGCAGGGAGATTTAGACGGAAATGCACTATAACTTGGAACTTAAAAACAATATACAGGATAATAAATGTCCGAGGCTGATTAAAGACGTACCGTTGTTGTTTTCGGCTCGAGCAATTCCGTCTAACGGTGCTTCGATTAAGCGCCGCGTTGTTGTGAATAAGTACGGCGCTTATTCGTGTGCGGCGCTCTTTAATATTTTTGCTCTCATAACGAGGCGCTTATTCGGGGGCGGCGCTTGAGCGAGTAAATACGGTAGCTTTACGAGACCTTCCGATGTAGGGCGGCAACGTGACGAAGACGGCTATTAATAACAACGACATTCATAATATTGAATAAAATAAATTAATAATTGTAATCCCACGGCAGTTTACACGTCGTCCTCGCTATGTTTACGACGGCAGACAACATAGTTTTACGTCAAGCCACAACAAGTGGTACTCAGCAAATTGGCTCAGTACTCATGAAGTAGAAATCGTCTGAAGTATATAAACCCTCCCTTTACATCCTTCCTCAAACTGTATTTATTTCACACGTCAGTGGTGGATATTACACGACAAGTTCAGTCTTTACATTGATTTATTTGAATGAGTTTGTTGTGGCCGTCGTCGTCGCGTTGTTGTCCTACACCGTCGTAAGGTCTCCAGTAAAAGAAAGAACGAAACAGTATCCCGGGCTCACGGATCGAAAGCTTTGCTAAATAAATAGACGTGGTGTTTTACAGGAAAACATACATATCAATTAAATTTGTCGCCATGCTGATGCAAACCTACAAACAGGGACAAATATATTTGGTGTGCAAAATGTCCCAACATACCTGCATGAGCCAAACTCAATGCCCAGAGACGTAGATAAGACGCGGTGTTGGAAATACATCCCAGGCAGAACTCGATCGTCTCAATAACTTGATGAATAAACATTTCACCAAACTCGAACTGAAAATCGAAATTATTAATATAACGAAATTCATAATATTGCAGGAAAGAAATCAATAATAGAAGTCCAACGGGAGTTCTAAATGCCGTCCTGGCTCTGTTCACATGAACAACGGCTGCATTTCAAGCCGCGACAAATTGGCTCCGTAAGGCCCAGTAAAGCCTCTACCCTAACCTCCTCAAATTCATTTGAAGGAGCTCGTTTTGGCGTTGCCGTCATACATACTTAAGGCCCCTATAGTAAATATACCTCTTCCTCATCTTCTACGCCATGTCCATCTCCTGAGAACGTATCATGACTTACAGGCGCACTGCGTACATCACCTTGAACTAACTGATCTTCATCATCATCATCATCACCTTCGTCATGACTATCATCACTTGTCTGACGAATTTTTACAAAACCCTAACAGTGTAAGACAAAAACTGAACCGTGAAAGTATTTGTACGTAATTTGACCCTCCTACGGTAAAAGTAAAGTCAGAACGTGAGATTGTATGAAAAGTAAAGAAGCAATAATTTATACTGGTGAACATTTATAACATAATAATAAGCATAAAAATAATATAATTGTATAATCAATCAATCATCTAATTTAACAATAAAACATATAAAACAAAATAAAGAATTTACCAATCAATTAATCATTAATTAATCAATCGATCAACCAATCATTAATCAAGCAATCATTAATTAATAGATCAACCAATCAATCAATCAATCGTTAATCAAACAATCAATTGTTTAATGATTGATTGATTAATGATTGATCATCAATCATTAATCAATCAATCATTAATTAATCGATCAATCATTCATCAATGAATCATTAATTTATCAATCAATCATCAATCACTAAAATGATCCTTTGAACAAACTAAGACAAATAAGAAAGCCGCATTGTACAGTTAATACGAACGAATAGGCAAGAGGGTCAAATTGTATAGAGTAATTCAATACTCGCCTTGCTTTAGTTGATCAAGACACGTCCATCATCTTGATAATTACATTCAAGACAATCCGGAAGTATTTCTTAAATTGATTCAAGTCTATTTAATTCTAATTCTTTTGTACAAGTCAGTACAAACGAGTGGTTTCTTTACAAAGACAATTAGACAACGTTAACAGTGACCGTAAAAAACCCCTACATAATAGCAGAGGGATATGTCTTCGTAACGTCAATGACGACAAACAATATCCCAACTCTTTAACCAACTTGCGATGGCTACACGTGTAAAAAACACAAAGCCCGATCATTGTTCTTTAACAGAATTCAACAATATTGTTGAGCTGCTTATAAGTCGACAATGTTTGTGCCTTTAAAGAAATATTCATGCACGTATTGCTGGCGCATCGACTCATAAAGACGCTTTCTAATAGTGAGTTTATTTTTCATCGTGCGAAACAACATTTCTATTCTTAAAATTTAGAAGAATTGTATAGGTATCTAATTAGTTCAAGCCGAATGCCCAAAGCTTTCGATCCACAAGCTCGTTTTCCATTATAAGCGAACCTTTTCGCAGAAAGAAATACGAAAAGCAACGTGACTGCATGCTTGGCGAAAAAACTCGTCGCAGAAAATAAGAAACTGAACAACTGATCCTACTTTTTCGCCGCGAATTTCGTCGCTTACCAATCAGATTGCGGAATAATTTAACTTTTCAAATCCCAAATGGAAAACGGGGTTAAATGAGGTTACATGTTAACCAAAGTTAATAGCTAGAGAACCATGCGTGTTCCAGAAGTTGGGTGCCGCGACTGAGGTGTGCCTTGTGTGCGCTCGCGCAACATATGTTCATTAGTTGTTTGGCGCGCAACAATCAGTTCACTAGGGGTAATCTCTATAAAAATGCGAAATAATTATGTGCATGATGAGCCACGAATTGCTATAGTCGGCTGACTCGGTTGAGTCCTTTATAGTTTTAGGTACTTTCTCCACCATCATTATAACTACTATATTAATAATAAAGACTAAAGTTATTTGCCCATAACTGGCAGTTTTTACATTTCTTTTAACTTTCCATCAATGACTTATAACAAGTCTTACAAAATAGATGAAAAAATTACTCAATTCTGATTGGCTAAGGCAGTGCAATTATTTTTGAAATTACAGCAGTGCAAATTAACAAAACAAGATCAGAGCCTGGAAACGAGGCAAGAAAAACCAACATGGCGGCGGATATTAGCAATGTAAAAAATTTTCACTTTTTGACGACTTTTTCTACACTTTCAACGGAAAATCGTACGTGAATACAACAATTTAAGTTCAAGGAGCACATAGACTGAAAAAGTTTGCTAACAAGCAACGAAAACAATGCTTAAACGGCGTAGGTGAGTGCACAAGTGTTATCAAAGCGTGTAATTTTTCATGTATATGATTAATAAGTAATAGTATGGTTTCTCGTGAAATTTGGAAAAACAAACACTCGTGAGTTTTCAAATACGTCAAATTGCACTCGTCCTTCGGACTCGTGCAATTTTGATCGTCTTTGAAAAACTCACTCGTGCATGTTTTTTCCAAATTGCACTCGAAACCATGCTATTACCTATACTTACAAAATGTGCCTGCATGTTGTTTTGTTTCTGAACGAGGTCTCGGCTTTATTGACCCCCTGCATGTGCACCTTCTTGATTTTTATTCGTGCATGCAGCCACTACAGACTTTTGCAAATAAGTTTTGGAAAGCAATTCACGTAAGATATTCGAAAACTTTATGATGAAACGAAATTTAAAATTTAGTTAGCTATCATATAGTTATCATGATTACTTCTTCCACACAATTATCTCCGTTACTGTTAATAACGTTATCTTCGTTAAAAGTATGCATTTTCGACCATGATTTAACGATTAAAAGGAGTTTTGAGTATTTAATGACTAAAAGGAATTCCCTTAACTTTAGTGATCGCATGTTCATAGTTCATGCAAATATTTTTAAGTTAGGTCAAAGAGATTTATCATAACGGCACGTTAATATGGAGGTGAGTTACGCGGCTAAACGAATTTTTCGCAACGGCAAGATCGGGACTATTATAGAAACTTGATAGTTTTTCCAGGCGACTGTTTACAAATGGCACAACCGGGTAACTTTCTTTGCCGAGATCCCGGCAGAGCGAGCAGGGATTTCGGATAGGCGAAAATATACGGTAGTATTTTGCTGTGTAAATACTTTCCGCAGGCAACTTGGCAAGCCGAGAGAGAATGCATATGCTTGGCAATTGAAATATAATAATGTAAAATACATAAACGAACCATCAATGAAACTTTCCTGAACTTTTCGGCTCTTACATTCTCTTTAGTTATTTTATATTACTTCTCATTGATCGTTTAATTGATTGATTAACTTTTAATGATAAATTGATCGATCATATTGATTATTTCATTCAACATTTAAACTGCTCAAGCTTCTCACATTACAAACATTTAAACTATTTTCTAATATGATATGTTTGATGTTAAACATTGAAAATTCAAGCCACTTTAGTTTTTACATAGAGTTTAAGGCACATTATACTCTGGTACAATATTACTTTAAAATATACATGTTCAGCGAAAGAGAGACGAATATAACAGAGCGTGTAGAATAGGCCTAAAATGAATGAAAAAATGACCTGCCTGTGGGAAATTTAATAAACAACTAAAAATACATACCTGACGACGCATTTTGTTTCGTTGGAATAGCAGGTACAACGGTTTCGAAAGTAACATCCACGGAATACAGATAGCAGCCACAATTGCACACATTTTCTCAATATAAGGCTGAAGAAAATTAAGAAAGTATCAACAACCACAACGATAAGTTATATTGTAACAACCACATACAGCCACAAGTTATATAACCGCTATAAAGATGAAAGAAATTGTCATTACAGGAATATCAATATCATTTTCCAACTATACCTGTGCACCAAACAATTGATCTTCTTTAGAAGTAAGACTACTGATCTTCAGAAACATGTTGATGAGAACAATTAATAAACTTGGTGTCTAAATGTTACAAAAATATAAATTAACATATGTGCATATACAACACTTTGCACAGCAATCGTGCCATCTGCAGTCATGATTCGGTGATTGCATGGAATGTTCAAAGCCCATAAGTGTTCTCCGTCTCGTCATTTATTGTTTTCGCCGATTTTCAAGTCTATGTATGCAAAGCCAAAGGGCCCATTCTACTAATTTGACATTTTGTCGACAATAAGCAAAAGTATATATATGTATAGTATCATATATATAGCAAGTTGCCAAGTACAATTGGTACAGGCAATGACATGATAAAGAGTACGACTAAAAATTTAACAAAAAGAGTCATATTGAAAATTTTGGTAAAATTGCACGAGGCGTTATGTTAAGTAATGCAAAAATATGGAAGATGCGCGGCCAAAATAAGGCATGTAAATCCTTAATTGGATCAGCAATATTATACAATTACTTGTTTCATGCATGTGCTTCACAAAACGCATTGTTTTCTTTCTTGAATGCAAAATAAGACACAAAAATCACATTCTCGACACGAACTGCCTTAATTTTTGTAACAAATTCTATACGATAAAGCTCATGCAGACGACGAACGGAAAGGGAAGTTTCACATTTCAGTGGACCCTCCTGATTTATTGGCATACAGCAGTACAATGGCATGCGCATGTGAACATATACAAATGGAACATGCGCACCATAAATGTAAAATTATTATTATTATTATTACAGTTAATAAACAATGGTACTAACTCTCTTCAGATCAGAATTCACTTATTTTTTATGCAAATAATAAAAGATTGCGCAGAACAATGAGCAATGTAAATTCCTGACGCGTTCTTTGTGCAGATAAACTCGATCGTATAATGTAGAGTGAAGAAGATTCTCGTCATTTAATTGGCTGATTGTGATCACGCGACGTGGAAAAAAAATTTCCATTTTCATGATCGTGAAAATGGAAAGTTCCATTGTACGCTCAGCCGTGGATTTTTGTACTATATACGATTTTTTCCATTGCACGGTTTGGTTTTCATTAAATTCCATCCGTCAAAATCCTAATCGTATCGTGTTCGTAGCTCATTTAACCCTAATTTAACAATGGGGTCAATGGAATCTTTAAATGCAAACAAAATGGCGGATGTAAAAATATGTCTTTTACGATAAATTTTCGAGAAATGAATGCCATTATTTTATTAATTCTTCATTAAAACATTTTTGGGACTTTTTTGATTTTGGGACGTTTATTTGATTGTTATATCAATTGTGAACTTTATACATGTAACTCTGGTATGTATTTGTTTTGTATTTAATTCAATATAAAATCTTTCATAACATTGATATATTTTGGTGTCATATAAAACAAATAATGACTGTTTTCATTCGTGCAATGGTAAAAATATTTTCATTCCGTGAAAGATGGAATTTCCCATTCCACTCGGGTGTCGCCTCATGATATGGCAAATTCCATCTTTCACCTCATGAAAATATTTTTACCATTGCACTCATAAACATTCATTATTTGCATAATATTCTTCACATAATAATATAACAGAATTCTTGTTAAGATATTAATAATCCCCATATTGGATAAAAGTGTTGTAAATTAAATTTATCTGCATAAAAGTTGCTATCAACCTCAATCAGTGACCTCAACTTTTGGTTATTTTTATTGAAATTATAAAAGACTAAAACATTAAAAGTTTCGGTAACTTTTCAATTCACTAGAATTATTACCAAATCAACCTTATTCGTCAACTTTTGCTCTCTATATATTCGAGTATAAACGCGGCAATGTAATCCATAAATTAGGGCGCTAAATATATTGCATAAAAATCTGAGAATTCCTCAATCGAGCACTGCATTAGCTTTATATTTTTGTTCGTTAAGGCCGTTTTCCACTTAAAACGTATCGTAACGTATACCGTAACGTTTCCTTTTGTGTCGAAGTGATTAGTTCTACCCGAGTGCTCAGGAGAAGAGCGCTTGAAGTGTAAAACAGGCTTTAAACGAATAGCACCGCGCTCGCTCAACTAAATTGTGAAAAGATGAGGACTTACAGCACAGTACTTACGGTGGGCGAACTTGAATTGAAAAATATCCATTTGTAGACAATCAAAAATATCAAATATCCAAAAATACTGAGCAAGAAGAGCACCTAGAAGAAAACAGAGCAAAAAGCTTATTAATTTTTGCGGCATAGTAACAAGGTTTCGCCTTCGTTGACTATTCGCTCATAGACATATCGGCCTCGTTGTCTAATTGTTAAATGGAACATTCTGCGGCTCTCTTTGGTATAATCAATAATACTTTAACTGAATGTAAGTCGTCAGCAAGTAAAGTAAAGTTTAAAAAAGACTTAGGCAAGTTGTAATATTAGTGTCGCCATCTTAAGTGATTCCAGAAGGCAAACGGTTGGTTATTTTCATGAGTCAAATAAACGTTTCAACAAGGCGTGGCCCTTGATATTTTGAGGGCTTTTTCAACCATATTTCAACACAATTCGAAAACTGACGTACCTACCAAAACCGCGCGAAAAAATACCTGGACCGAGGTGGTGCGTTTGACAATAACAATTGCTGCCAAAGTCAATACGTTACTTACCTGAGGGATAAACAGTGTATAAATATTGACCGTCTGCTTTAAGTGCCTGCAATAAATAGAAACAAATTAAAGTACAATGTGTGAGAACTACTGAAATCCCTATAATTTTATCTAGGTTATTCCATTTTAATTTCTCCCGTACTGCTGCACATAAATGGCTTGTCTGCAGTAGCGTAGCCAGCCCGCCGATTTAGTCCCGCTATGCAAATTTGTTCGTGTTCATTGACGGTGAAAACAATGAATTTCTAAAGAAATGAATGATGATGATTTGAAATTTGCATAGCGGGACCAAATCGGCGGGCTGCCTACGCCACTGCTTGTCTGGTTGTGTGTTAGATCGGGGTTAACTTTCGTATTAACATGCACTATCGAAAAGGAAACACTAAGTCAGTTTCGATTATTTTTTTCCATCATTAGTTTTTAACACAAAAAATCAATGTGGTGATTGAAGCTGGTGATACTGTTGTATTCTATACTAATTTATACTAGTTGTATCTTTCCCCCTAACTCTTATTCTTCATCTGAGTTGGGTCGTTTCTGCACTAAAGAGCTAGGAAATAATGTCTGTTTGATGTAGGTGATTTTATGCTTAAAGCTATAGATATATAGCAACTCCAACATTGTCCGTTAGGTCTAAAACATGTACAGTATACTTTTCCTTTAAATTTCGCATCTACAAAAACCCTTCAACATTCTGTTCTATCAAACGAAATGCCCAAAAATTTAGATTTTTTACACTTATACCATACACTGGCTGCATCCTAGTATATATACATGAACTTGTGGTTAGCTCTTGACAACTGGACTCTGCAGCTCAGTGGTCAGAGCGCTGCACCGGAATCACAGGGCCACAGGTTCGATTCCTGCATGCCGGAGGGTCTGTAGTTGCATTTTTCGCAACTGCGTGTTGCTGGCTAGGTCTAAAAAACATGTATACTTTTCATTTGAAATTTCCAAATACAAAAACCCTTCGACATTCTGTTATATCGAGCCAGATGCAGGGCTCAAACGGCCGGTCAACTGTCAATGACCAGCCAAAAATGCCTGTTGACCGGTCACTTTTAAACCTGACCGGTCACTTTTAAACCTCGCCGGTCATTTTGACCGGCCACATTTTCATGCCTTCTGCTAGAATTTTAAATCCTTATGATAAAGATTTTCCCGAAAGCACTACAGTAACACTGATAACGTTGCCTTTTCACCTAAATACACGGTGATTGCTAACGTCTTGAGCGTTTAGAACGCCACCGTGAAACAATAAAAACGATGTCTCTGAATATATTCTTATGATTTGTTTCACTGATATAGTATATGCGTATATTAGTGACCGGTCAAAAACAGATTTTGACCGAGCTAAAATCAAGCTGACCGGTCATCTTGACCGGAGACCTTGATCGGCCTTTATTTTGAGCCTTTGATCGGCCGCTATATCCTATCATTGTTGCATGGTTTTTCTTCGTGTTCGGCTCGTGCAGTCACGCGAGAATATTACGTCATGCTAAATAGTCCGCCATTTTGGGTGGCATTATCGTGGATTTCATCGAAGTGTCGTTTTCACTTATATCTTGCGAAATAGTGAGAGTTATAAGGCAAGCTATATCCCGCTAGAATCCTTAAACAACGAGGAGTGTTTTGGTGTGTTGTTTGCTATATTAGCATGTTTAGAACTCGAGTTATTAAGGAAAGTTGGCGTACGTTTAATGTCAGCCATGTTGGATTTCATTTTAATTGGTTTGAATTTGCCCAGTGGAATTAGCCACCCAACGTGGCGGAAGCGAAACAATTACGACTTGTGACACCACTTGCAAGGGCTGAATATGGATTGAAAAAGTAGCTTATATTACCTGTAGTTAGCACAACTCAGACATATTCCAAACAGCATGTGAGTGACACCCAGAATAACAGACATCTTCATTTTCATCGAATTAGTGAAACTGATCTTGTTCTCTGCTATTTGCCATATCTGCACAAAAAATGTAACAGAATAAATATTTTATGCAACAAAAACTTGAGCAGCCATCTTGGATTCTTCAATTGGGCATCCTTCCTCTTAAGCCGATCCGGCATCTGTACTTTCTTACTGTATCTATAAACAGTCCTCTTAAGGCTCTTTTCCACTCGTCGCAAAAACCAACTCGCACGCTCGCTGCGAGTACTTTCATCCAATCACAATGCTCGACAGTTTATTTTAATTACATGCAAGAACTCGCAGCGAGTTTGCGAGTTGGTTTTGCGATGAGCGGCACACAACATCTTTGTGTCGTACCTCCCCACGAGCGGCACACAACATTCCATTCCCGAGCGTTAACCAATCACAGCTTAGCTCTTAAAAATCAAGAGCCGCCGCGCCAAATTATATATTCAAGATAGAAACAAAATTGCGCCACCGCTTTGTGGAATTTCGAGTTCGTTGTTGATTTATAAGTTATAACTTCTTTAATTTGCTTACTTGGTTTAATAAATCAATGGTCTGGTAATCATTACCGTTGTAAACTTGTGTTTCATCGTTTATATTAGAATATCTTCGTCGACGATATTTCAAAATAATTACACAATTCACGCAATCGTTACTAGAAAATTAGAGTCTTGTAGTGGTTTGTGTACATTTCACCACAAAGCGGCAATACGTAGCGGTTGAAATAAAATATAAATGCTTTCGCACACGATACACGTTACTAGATGCTTGTGTTTAAGAGTTGAGCTTTATCTTTCTTTGAATTCTTTTTAACTTTAAGAAAACATTTTACATAAAAACAAGAAAACTAGCGTTCCTTCGTCCATCCTGTATGTAAATGTTGAAATGCCGTATCGCCACTCCTTCACCTTGCAATGCTTCCTGCAATAGCTTCGCGCGTAATTACACAAAACGCGTTGTGATTGGTCAAGCTAAAACAATAGGGAATGGAATGTTACGAGACAAAGAGCGCCTGCGAAGGAGACTTCTCAAACTCATTAATAATTCATGAGCAAAACACAAAGGAAATCACCACCGTATCGTTGTCTTGATACCACGGTAATAAACACCCATAAATTAACTCAACTTTCGCGTTGAATTTCTCTTTAAATACTGGTGTTGTAGAGAGAGTATACTGAGAAGTCGTAGTCACAGATTAAAACAAAAAAAAAAAGTGAAGTAAACCGGCTAGCGCCTTGTAAAAACAAGGTAAAACAAGAGTTTTTTGTTTTTCTTTTCACTGTTTCAAATCACTGTAATAAACTCCTTCTCGTGTATGATATATTACTTCTTAACCGTAAGCGTTCGACTAAGTTTATACGCTACAGTGTAAAAATTGGTCTAAACAAACTGAAGGTAAATATGGTGTAACACCGGATTTTGGTGTTGATGCTTGGGGAGATGGAACATTTTGGGGGGAGGAGCAGCAATTCGGCTATGATATGGTGTCATATTTATGTTCTTATACATAGATCTGGATGGGCAACACTGTAAAGCCAACGAGTTCTAGAACACTAACTCCGCATATTGCAAGTATAATGAAAAACTCATCTTTCTAATTTTTGTATTTACACGACATCACTCGAAAAAAACAGTCACGACGTTTTCCGTTTCTTAAGATCATTTCTCATTCATGAGATATTGAATATTTTAAAATATGCAAATTCACTAACTTGTGACTTCAATCACTCACCAGAGATTTACAAAATGGTAATGTCTTTGTAAGTACTAGTAAGCATGCAGAATTCAGTGTTTGCAGGCCTTTATCCAGGATTCCTGCAAAACTGGCTGTCCAAAAAAACCCGTGGGTGTGGCCACCAATTTTCGTGGGGGGGGGGAGTGTGTAAAAAACATGGCACTTGAAATCACTTGTCAGATGCTCATAGTCCAGCTTGTTTTTGACAAAATGCTAAAATTACAATATTTTATGGCATATATGTAAACCATTTAATGAAAACATACCGGGTCAATTCCAAAGTAATAAGGGACTCCACGATAGTAGGGATAAGGGACTTTACGAGATATGTCATAGCCTGCAGGTACCAGCATAGGTTTGCCTTTGTCAAAACTGCAGAAAATTACATCAAATTTTACTTTAAACAGCAATGTATAAGGGTCACTAATGTTCATATAACACTCTTTGACAGCACAACAATTTGGATTGTATAAAATCCTTAAAAGTACGTAAGTTTAGCTAATGCAACTGCACTAGTTGCCTTTGTGATAGTAGTTGTTGTAGTCGACTGTAGTTTTGATGTAGTTGTTGTTATAGATTTTGCTGTTGTTGGAGTTGGTGTTGTTCTGTGGACTGTGGTGAAGAGTCAATGGCCAGTGGCGCATTAGGCGGAACGGTATAGGGGTGAACAGCCCCGATTCTCCTCCTGACGTATGTGATTTCACACAACACAGCAACACTAATTGCACTTTTCGCCTGGTAAGCCAATGGCCTTACTCTTGTCACTGTTGCCAGCAAATCCAGCAAATCACATTCGTCAAGAGAATCGGATCCGACAAATCGAATCGTCTGGACCAGCCTTAAGGTGGCTCACTAAACGTTTCTAAACTCAGAGATCCCAAGGATAGTACAAATTTCACATTTTCAAGCCTTTCAAGACTACATTGCCATTGCGTTATTCATAGTTAATAAAGATAACATGGTTAGGAAACTCGTCAAACTACAAAGCAGCTACCAATTGAATGAGATTTATGTTGAACGGTACCTGACCGTGCACATATCTTTTGCCTTACATTCATTAATATTTCAAAAACACGGTTCGGAGATTAAGCCCAGACATTTCTATTGGTCGATTCATAAAAATATAATATATTCACTAACCGTGACCGTGCACAAATGCAAACAAAAACATAGAACAAAAGGGAAAGCCGAGTTTCCTAACCATGTTATCTTTATTAACTATGCGTTATTGCACGAGGAGTTTGGGTTTTGGGCGAGGGTCGAGGGTGGAAGGTCGAGGTCGAGGGTGGAAGGTCGAGGTCGAGGGTGGAAAGTCGAGGTCGAGGGTCGAAAGTCGAGGGTCGAATGTCGAGGTCGAGGGTCGAAAGTCGAGATCGACTTCCTATACTCTTGTCAATTTACAGAACTTCTTTTCGTAAATATTAACACGAAATATTGATTAGTAAGTTAAATTAATGATATTAAATTTAGATTTTATAGTTGTTGTTAAATTGACAAGGCCGCGGTCATAACTATTTTTGAACTAGTTTCTGATAACTATTTTTAGTTATGACCGCGGCCGTGTCAATTTAACAACTATAAAATCTAAATTTAGTATCATTAATTTAACTTACTAATCAATATTTCGTGTTAATATTTACGAAAAGAAGTTCTGTAAATTGACAAAAGTATACTTTTTAAAAGTGTTTACACCATTCAGCGTTCTACTCAAATTCAACAGTACCAATGAAATCAATTTTTCGACCTCGATTGTCGACCCTCGACATTCGACCCTGGACCTCGACTTTCGACCTCGACTTTCGACCCTCGACCTCGACCTTCCACCCTCGACCTCGACCTTCCACCCTCGACCTCGACCTTCCACCCTCGACCCAAACCCAAACTCTTGCACGAGCTATGATTTTCCACTTTCTATAAATAGCAATGATATTTGTTTACTTATAGCCATACTACACGCACATTTTTATATCAGAAAATATGATATACTTCCAGTGGGGACTAATTTTCACAAAAACTCTAAAGTTGAATTTGCGAGCAAGTAGAACCACTGGCTAGTTTAAGTGGGATAGACTAGTCACTAGACATATCAAATTATATATTATTATTACAACGCCTGTCGCTACAATATGTATTGACTATATTCTATATTCTATATATTATTACTTTCTATAGATAGTATAGAGAAAATAGAGAATAAAAATTAGCACGGAATCGCGGATTCAATTTGTTAGCGACTTATTTATAAAAGACGGCAGTTGAGCACTTTTAATATGTAGAGAATATACATCAAATTAGTTTTGATTCAGGCGTACTGACTATCCTAAGGTGGGGTGGGACATTCTTGATCATATATAAAAATCTCATGGAGCCCAGTAAACTATATATACACGGAGGCCGACTTCTCCCCCGAGCCTGCGATCCTTTGGGGGGATCCCCCCTGGCTGTTGGCCAAACGGATCGCAGGCTCGGGGAACGAGATTGGGGCGGAAATTGAAGGCATTTTTGTGCGTCAGTTTCAGTCCCCTTGCATGCGCGGCAACGCGGTCAATGTTTTTGAATGACGGGGGAGTGATGTGTTCGCGATTTTTGGATCCTATTTCTGTTCTAAAACTTTCATTTTTGCAAAAGATTTCCCATTCAGCAGATATGTTATATTTGCAAACAAGTACCACAAATTTTTACCCCCCCCCACACACAAAACTGTAACTAAAACAAGGACCCACCCCATTGGACAAGCTGAACATTGTATAGGCTATAGCCCCCCTCATTTTTCCCACCCCGCACTATGGTATAAATAATGAACGTTCCCTTAATCGTGGAGAATAGTTTCTATCGCATTAGCTTGAACAGAGATGTCAAAGATTTATATACTGCATAAAAACAGTGAGTTGCGCAATTTACAATTGATATTACAAGCTACTCTTCTAGCAAAACAAAATAAAGAAGTATAACATCTTTGTACCGTTTGTACTTTGTAGCAAACATTGACATATCCATAGGCATAGAGTTGAGCAGTCTTTATATAAATTTACGCCAGGAAGCATTGCACGTAATACATTTTTACAAACTGCAGACAACACACCTATATAGCACAAAGTCAAAGGTCGCCAGCAAAATCCAACACAACATTATCTACGTCATTCGACATTTGAAGATTTCTGTTTTGTATATTTTGAAATAAATCGCCAACACAAAGTGCCATTTGCGGCGAAAATCGCACCTCGGATATACTTGTCTTGAGAATAGCCATACGCGAAAATGTACAGTATAATTATCTATTATCGTTCATAACTGCAGTGAGTGCAGTCCAAATATATATGCGCCAATTTGATCTTCTTTTCTGTAAAATTGTAAGTTGTTCTGTATTCTTGACGTGCACCCGCACCCATATACATCGTGGCAATAATAAGCACGATAAAAACGAATATTTATCAAATTTTCTTTCACATTTCCATCATGCAAACCGACAGAAAACAACATATAACGCCCAACTTTAGCGTGGAAATCATAATCTTTAAACGTTATAGACGGCCGGCCAGCCTCGAAAAAAATGACTGTCGATGGCATTTTTTCTTACAAGCAGGAAACCACACTAAATGTCATCGGAGTGTGTTCACTTTGACGGTGAAAGTGGCTGCCTTCCGTAATTTTTCTATTTATGTACCGAAATTGGAATGTTTTTATAACGACATTTCGATAGATGGGAATCCATTTAAAAGCAATTTTCGATATCATGGATTTATTGTAATTGGTTCACTACCTAATTAACATGTGCAAATTTCTCCGTTTCTTAATTGTCATAACTCAAAGTGACATGCTAATGAGAAAATGGTATTACTATTACACTTGTTAAAATACCTGTATGGAGGCGAGTTTCAAAATAAGGATGGATTTATTAGGACGAGTGGTTACCCGAAGGCTTAAATTCGCAAATTATTGCGTTTAATATTCGAATATTTACCGATTTTGAAGGTCTATGTGTTGTAGTAAAACAGCGTGTTTGCGCCAACATGCTGTTTTTCAACCATTTACATGCCAAAACTCGACTGGCTCAACAGAAATATATTGTGTTACATGGGTGGCAACCGGGCGTGTAATACTGATTCGTATGTAATCTAAACATATGTGATTGTTGCCTGTCTGTAACACAAGAAAAACATATTGTTGTGGCTTCTTTTTGAAAGGTGGTGTTTTGATGTATTTGCGCCATGTTTCTTATTAGCATATCATTTTGAATTATACGAAAGAAGATTACCCGAGCTTTACAAATGTTAATTAGATAGTCAGGCAATTAAAATAAAACACTAATATAAAATACAGCATTCGACAAAAATCCCATCCTTCGAAATGTTTTAGAAAAAACCTTCAAATTTTAGCACATAAATAAAAAATTACGGTTGGCAACCATTCTCACTCCCAAAGTAAACACTATCCTAAGACATTTTGCGTAGTTTCATGCTTGTAACAAAAAATGCCATCGACAGTGTTTTCTAGACACTTTTTTCAAGCTTGGCCGGCCGTCTATTAATAGACCTTCGAATTCTGCTTCACATAACCTAATATAAAAAATAGGTACGCTAAGTGTACATGTATCTGCTCATGGTGATCCCACTGTTGTCATGAAGGAATAATATTCTACAATTGTATTTGGCCCTAAATTGTATAAGTTACACATATTTTGTACAAAACAATACACTTCATTCAACCAGTAACTTGTAAAGAATAAGAGATTGATATTTAACCCATTAACTGGCAGTACCCTAACACTGAATTAGCTAGTATTCATGGTTGCATAAACAAGATGCTATTTACAATTACGCGTCAATGTTTTATTAATATCAATATGTTGTAGTATTTCTTTATACCTTGATCTTCGTCCTTCGATAGTTCGATTGTTCACTGTTTCACTGTTTAGTTTTTCCTTCAGAATTAGAACCACAAAATTTGGAATTGGTCGCAGATTTTAAAGCATTCTTTCTAGTATATCTTCGTATTTCCACGTTTTTATATGAATTAACGACATTTTGTCAATATATTTTGACATTACATAAGCGCCATGTTGAATTTAAGATCTAGCCTGCAAACAGGCAAAATTGAATGATGTAACGGTCTTGGGGAACATTACATCATTGTATTGTAAGCCACTTGCTGATTGGTTATCTATTTTATATAAGCTCGTCGCTGAATGGCTACAAGCTAACAGCTAACAACACGATGGCAATATATCTGCATTCGCAGATACAAAAACCCCAAGGCAAATTCTCCCCGAGCTTGCGTAGCATACAGGCGAGCTTGGCTCCCCCCGGATTGTTTACTCCATCTATCGCTCACTGATTGTGTGAATCTTTGCCTTACATCCCTATAGTTGCAAAACGAAACTTTGCACTAAAATGGAAGATTTCCAATTTAGATCCGAATTTTTCGACAATTATTATTTGTTGAAGAACAAAGAGAGTCGGACTTGTATAAAACAATAACTAAAGATCCATAACTGACGTTGCCATGGCAAAAATGACGTTGGTCAAATAACATCGGTGACTTCCATTTTTTATTTCATGAAATTCTTTTATTTAGTTTCACAATTTAAAAAAAATTCTGTCAATAGGTAAATGTAATTATTCGTTATAACGTATTGTTGCCAAGAAAATTTTTTTAAATCTTTAAAAATATTCAATATAGTAAAAGAAAGCATTTTATGGAATAAGAAATGTTATTTTCAAGTTAAATCACTTCAAAGCGAAAATATCTGTCATATTGAAACGTCATTGTTGTCAAGCAACGGCAGTTATGGATGTTTTTTGAAAAATTTCAAACTCCTTAGTTGTTTTATACAAGTCAGACTTTCTTTGTTTTTCAACAAATAATAATTGGCGAAAATTTCGGATCTTAATTGGAATTCTTCCATTTTTAGAAAAATGTAGTGAGCCACCTACAGTACATGCACTTATACAGTCCTTGAAACTCCCGAAATTTCAGGTCGGCAAGAAATTGCCGACCTAAAAGCGATAATTCTCAATCTAGGTCGGCAAATATTTTCAAAACAAATAGACAATATCCAAATTAAAATTTAATTTGCTTGCTGCAAATACGCGTATTTATAAACAGCAATTAATTGCAATAGCAAACAAAACAACTAACAAAATGTATGAACTCCAATAATATATACATATAGCATGACCATGAGCAAGCAAATTCCATTGACAGCCAATGACAATTTGATACTCGCAAAGCGTATTTTGACTACGCAAGCTTAAATGATCAAAACCTGATAATTAAAACATCATAGTTGAAAATGCGTATGTGAAAGATGCGTTCGCGGAAAAAAATGCCGAGACGTATTTGAAAGTAGGTCGGCAAAATTTTGCCGACCTAAATCTACACATATCGCTTTGCAGGTCGGCATTTAGGTCGGCATTGCCGAATGCCGACCTGAGTTTCAAGGACTGCTTATATGCATCTGCACAGAAGTCCTAGAGCTTCTAGGTACCAAAATCTTAGAGACCTCTCTAGCTTAAACAATAAACGGGAAATGACAAGCAAAATGAGATATGAGTAAATATAGCAAAGAAATTTAACTTACAAGTACGTGCTATTGCCTGTATTCCAAGCACTGCCAAAAATGTTGAAAGATTTCGAGAAGCAATCATTGTAAATCAAGCCAGTATATATGGCAAACGCACCCATCAACAACAAAATATAACGACCAGAAAACACGGTCTCAAATATCTAAAAAGATAGTAGAGCATGTGACATATACGAGTATATAGCAACCCATAAACTGAACATGTTGTGTGAAGGGCTTGCTTAAACAATAGTCGAAAGTGTAAGTGACTCGTTATTTAAAAATATCTATATTATTTAGTATGTTTCATTGTTATAATCAACCAAATAAAAAACCTGTACTGCACCCATACACGGTATACTCAACAACGGCGACAAGTGTTAGACAGAATTTTAGCATTTGCTAAATGAGAGGTCGCGACTTCGAAAAGTATTGTTCAAAGAAATTACAAAAAAACAAAGTGCCAATATACTTCTTTAAAAAATGCAGTCGTTATGTAAACAACGACACAGGCACAAAGACCCACGATAAACTATTTTCAACAATTTTGCTGCGAAGAATATTGTAAACCCACTATTGGCTTATTTGGCTAGAATGAAGTTTACAGGACATATTAAATCAGACATGTACTAAAAAATATACTTGTTATTTTGCTGTATATATCAACACAGGACAAGTAAAGGGCCATCTGGCCTAGCTTTTCTACCTAACTGTAATCTAACGTTTCACAAATATTGTTTAAATCATGGAAAAGCTGATATACAGTACACCACAAACCTCTCCACCGGGTTTCGTAATAGCAAGCTTCTTCTCGTTCCGTACCATCCAACACGCAAAAAGAAACATTATTAAACCATGACCGCAGTCCCCAAACATGACGGCAAACAGAAATGGAAATGTTATGATGGTAAAAAGAGCTGAAAACAGATACAATATTGCGGTAACTGGTCAATGTTTGAAATTACAGGAACAACTGAGTATTTTTACAAAATTCAAAACAACAGTAACTCCGAAAATGAACATTTTAATTCATGCATATTCTCTAGATTTCTACTATGTTTATTCGTCATCATGTTTGAAGGCCTGTTCACACGATTCGATTTGTCAATTCGATTCCGCTCTTGACGTATGTGATTTACTGAATTTGCATGCAAGAGTAAGGCCATTGGCTCGCACCTGGCGAAAAGTGTAGTTGTTGCCGCATTGTGTGAGATCACATACGTCAGGACACAGAGTAATCACATACAGAGATTCGTCTTCATGTCGGCACCTTTGATGTCGGCGTAAGGGCTTTTTCGGCAAAGTCCGCCATGTTCTTAGCCAGTCCAGTAAAGAGAGGCCGTCAGCATGAATTTTTTACGTAAACTGCGCATGTGCAGGTACTGGCTAAGAACATGGCCGCCAGTAAAAAACACCTTACGGTTTTTCCGCGAAGATGAACCTCTGTATGTGATTACTCTGTGGTCAGGAGTCATCATCATCATCAAGCATCGTTCCTGATGATGACTAGAATATAGTCCAAAGCTTAGAGAATATTAATTACGATGTTCATTTTCGGAATTATACGTTATTTTGGTCTGAAAGCAAAAGACACCCAGGGGTCTGAACTCCACGTAATGCCCGTGGGCATTAGGAAATGTTTAATGCCTTGGGATAAAAACTGGGCCAAAACAAGGAAACGTCCTACGGTTTAACAAAAAACCCCAAATAATCCACCAAGAGTCTCGTAAAGTGTAGAAAAGTAAACTTAAGGTATGCCATTGAAAACAACCTTTGTTGCCTTTAGTCAAAAATATGGTAAGGCCCGCAAAGTTCTTAAACCAGGTGAATGGCGCTAAGGTGAAATGGCGCTGTGCGGGTATCGCCCGTGAAAAAGGTTTACTGGCGTTGAGGAAGGTTGAAAGTGAAACACTGAATATAACATTACAAAGCAGTAAGTACTAGACTAGTCAGGCTAGTATTATAGTAGCAACAGTCAGCACTCAGTCAGACTAGCAGTACTGCAATGGCCAACTGGCAAGCCTACCCAGGCAAAAGCCTACATGTCGGAAAATTTCCAGCTTTTTTGAGGAAGAATGGGAAAACCCAAAATCCTACCAGGAGGAAGGCGCAAGGTTGAAAACGTTTTGCAATTCTGTATCTAAGTAGTTATGATCAATGAAACTGGGCAATTTTGAAACTATTAAAACATGCACGTTGCTTCTGCTAATCCACAAATCCCAATGAACTTGTAGAACTAAAACATACAATCACCAATAGCCTAATACAATTCACATGTACATACCTGGATTAACCTCTTGGTAGCTTGCGACACCATAAGCATCTACTAGATTTTGAAAGCCCTCAGTAAGTTTGTTGTTACGATTAAATGTTGGTGGATCTTCTTTTGTTGTCATCCGGTTAAGAATTGATGGCACTGAAGCTCCACTTTCCTCCTATAACAAATATAGAACTTATAAGAATTAGTCATTCCAAATTTAGAACGAGGCTCGCAACTGGCAGAGTTTTGAAGTATCAAAATGAAGCAATTCACTCCACTACATAAAGAACATATTAAAATTAACACGTATACAAAGTTTGATCATGTATGAATAACTACAGGGTGTCCCAAAAAAGACGTATATTTATTTTGTAGTATTTCAATATATTTTGTAGCTTTAATTAATGAAGTTTCAGGTTTTTATATTGGATGGAATAACCAGGGTGCGATAATTCGCGTACCAACGTACCGGAGATACGCCAAAATTATGGTCTGGTACTTCTTTGTTTTTAGGCAAGTACCACGTAGGTACGCGAGAATTTGCTATTCGCCTACTTATACATTTTCCTTCTAGCAATAACTAGCAAACCTTCCTCCAAGGTATTCAAAACCGTGAATAACTTTAGCTGTGTACTAGTTAACGTATTTATTAAATACATAAAATTCAGGAGGGTTTAATTTTTTCCGTCCAAGACCGTGCATATATAAAAACGCACGACTCGGAAGTAGCCTTAGGTACGCCTTGACTCTTAAGTTTGTACCAGCTCAAGTACGCGGCAAAAGTTGTTGGAGTACCAGTCAGGTACGGCTAAAAATATTGAATTATCGCACCCTGATAACTATCATATTAGGCCAATACATTGATATTTGCCTGATCAAAATAAGTAACCGTCAGCCTTATAGAACCGCTTAAGGTGGCCACACCAATTTTGCAACCCGTCGAAATTATGGAAATTGGGTTAAACGTATTTGAATACTTTTAGATTATTAAAGAGAATTCCTACCTATCCTCTCTAAAACTGAGACAACAAATCATGTGTTTTAGACAAGATAGGTAACCATTTGCTTTAAAAATCCTTTCTAAAACATTCGAAATACATTTAACCCAATCTCTATAATTTGGACAAGTCGCAATATTGGTTATTTATTTTGATAAGTCAAATACCAATGGATTGACATGATACGTTTAATCCAGCGCAAAAATTTGAATATTCGATTAAAGCTAACGAAATAATACCACAAAATATGATGGGGGGGGGGGGCATTTTTTGGGGGACACTCTGTATAAGCTTTGAAAAATTGCGAAAATTATAACCCATACTAATTTCCCCAACTTTTACAATCTGCATATTAAGCAAAGTTTCACACTCTTTCTAGTATTTGAATTTACTCACTATAATTTTGGTACGATATTTCTGGGCAATTATTTTTAAACTTCCGGCGTAAATTATATGTTTCCACCCAAAATGTTTGATAAGACAATAAGACGATCCTTCCCTCGTTATGTCTGAGGTGGCACATGCATGCAATTGCGGGATAACAGGATCAAACAGCTACTTGAAAAATATAACGAGAACTTCGACGCTGTGAGCGAAGGCCCTTCTTCGTCTGGAAGTTTAGTATGGGTGCCGTGTGATAGACACAGTCTTCCTGGCAGTTTTAGTGTTACGTAGAGTTTGATGGACCTCAAGCATGGCTTATAAACTCACTCAATTACAGTACGTACCGTTCCTCGTTTAAGAGCATCTTGTATTTGATCAAGATCCGAAACAGGACACCAACATTCAGCGATAAGACATTTGTGAGTCACATCCAGATTAAACATATTCATTGTGTGGTAAATCGCCTTAATTTTCCTCACCTACGTAAATCATATACAGAAGAAGTATTTGTATACGAAAGAACACGCTTAGTCGAGAAGTACTAATGAAATTTCACGCACGTGTAAAGAATAAGATTTTGCCAAACAGCTAGCGGTGTGATTTTCCATTAAGGCCGTTTTCCACTTCAAACGTAACGTACTGTACAGTAGCATTTTCTTTTGTGTCCAAGTCATTAGTCGGGGTTCGCGCTGGTCTTGAAAACTTCAATTCAAAGAGTAATTAAGGAGTTTTCAAGGAGCAAAATAGCATTTTTCAAGGAGTATTTAGGATGTTTTCCATCAAGAAAGGACATAAGGACCCCCAAAATTGAACAATTCCTTAGGTTACTCTATGTAACAACAACACTCTACAAGTTGTATCAATTTAACCTCTTGCTTTTCTCAGTTTCTCGCGTCTGTAGCATCACAATTATTTTACTAACTAACAAAATGTTTTATACTATGGATTCCATTTACGTTTTATCGGAAAATATTCAAGGAGTATTTAAAGAGTAAGATTCAAGGACTTTTCAAGCGCCCTTGAAAGTCAGAATTTCATTCAAGTAGTATTTAAGGACTTCAAGGAGTAGCACAAACCCTGTTAGCTTTGCCCGAGCACACACGAAACAAAGCAATACGCTACGTTTCGATACGATACGGGTGCAGCGGAAAACAGCCTTTATAACAGTGTTATTCTTTTGAATACGATTGAAATCTAAAAATTCAAGTATTTTCGAAGAACCAAACAAACTTTGGCACAGTTATTTGAAATTTAAAGTTTGTTCGTTCACGGCAACAAGGTTTAATATCATTCATGTTTTCGCTCGCTACTCTGGTTTCAAGTAAATCAATGCAAAGCCCGGTCAATTGTATTCACGATCCAGCGTTTCGACACTCCTGTCTAGTGCCTTCATCAGGGATGATCTAAAGAATCGCACTAAAACAACTCTGATATTATACCTATTTCACATAGTCTTATATTCTACTTATATACATACATCGCTAATCTATATATATAGAAGATCTTAACACAGTGTAGCCTACCTTAATAAACCAGTTATTGATGCTTTTAGCAACAGTACTTAACAATCTACGACGATGTTCTTCAGTTTCATTCAACACCTAAAACAAAGACGATTTTACGATTAAAGGAACATCATCAATACCTGCATTAAACGTGAAATCCAAGGATATTATTATCCTCTACCCAGGCCCTTTTTTCAAAGCTACTACCTCGCTGGAAAAGAGCCTGGGTAGGAGGTTGGGATATTATCAAATAAAGACAACGTGCAAGGGACAGTCTTTTTGAATTAAAACAAATTAAGAGTTTTTTCAACGATGACCAGGATTGGAATTAATTGTTGTTCACTTTGTGGAACGAATACGATGAAAGCTGGTTTATACCATCTGGGTTTCTTTGATCAAAATCTGACAGCGCGTGTAAATCACGTTCAATGATACAACAGACACTTCGCGAATTTGCTCGAATGCACACGAAACAATAGCTTGAAATCGAGGCGGACAATGTAATCCACTGTAAATAAGCATTTTTCATTGCCAGCCAACCAAAATCGGGAAGTGTCTATTACAATTCATTATTAAATTTTCAAGGGTGAACAAGCCTGAACAGTTTATAAAACATACACACAAATTTTGCAAGAAAACATTTATCGCACTTATTTAAAAAATGTTTTCTACCGAAATAGGTAAATCGAAAAAATGGTATTTTTATAATAAACAGTAGTAAATATAGATTACTTCATGGTTGGTGAGTGCGTACGATTTTTATTTACGAGTTGTAAATCAAAACGCTGAGACGATAATTCACGACATGTGAGAAAAATCGTCCGACCAATCAAAACGCTGAGACGATAATTTTCACATGTGAAAAATATCGTCCGCCGTGAGGATACGATTTTTATCTCACCTTTCTACTGCACGGAAATCTCTATACTTATATAATAAACAATGTTGTATTTAGAACATAAAAGAAACGTATTATTGCAAACTTAATATTACAAAATTTACGAGAGTGTATTTTATGGCAAGTATTCTATTTCTGTAGGATAATAACAAATATAGTGTGAGAAATAGAACCTAGAATGTGCTTTTCACTTTTTCAAATGTATAAATGTCTTAAAATTACAGTATATGTTCACATCAAAAACGTCCAAGGTGTACCACACAGCGAATGTCCATAAATATTTGTTTACCACGAGAGTACAAAACAACAAAATCATAAATATTCCTAAATTTTTGTGCTTGTCTCAATTGCTGATAACTTTCTTTACTAAATTATTTTTTATTCACATGAACCACTAGATCATTAATGTTCAAGCAAGCACACGAGTTTTCTTACCGTCTGCAGATCTTCAATTCTAGTCATCACCCCCAATGCCATCTCTCTTCTTTCTTGAGTAGTATCAGGACATGGGTACATAGTAGCACGAAACCTATTGTGAAAATACCAAAGTTGTAGACGTTCTCTTTGCATAAACAGTACAATACCGGCATTAATTTCAGACCGCCATACATGGAAGGCTGACTTTAGTCAATGACGTAATAAAAAAGTGAAGCCAGAATGGCGGAAATATAAGGCAATCATGTGCGTCAGTTTCAGAACCCCTTACGCGCGCGGTCACATTATTTTAGTTGACCGCGCGCGAAAAGAATGCCTTCAACATGCATCCGCCATGTTTGGCTTCACTTATTCAGCTGGAGTCTGCCTTCCGACTATTTCAGGAAATTTTATCTCAAAGTTTGCACTGATGGCGATCCAGCCTCCTCCGCAGGCAACTCTCTTGTAAACGGCGGATTACACAATATTTGGCAGAACTTAGACTGAACTTGGCATGAATTATGTCTCACGATCCCCCTGTTACCACCCAGCTCTTGCCCAATATTGCGTAATTCTGCCGTTCGCCCCCAGGGTAGTAGAAACAATCGTAATTTCAACCCCTGATATTTCTTAGACCTTGGTTAATCTTTATATTTTGTTTTATGCAACAGATCACAATCACATTAACTAATTTGCCAGATTATATTTTCTAAGAGGATTATATGATCGGATTAATTGATTTCTGTCATTAAATCTCATCGGTTGGCTTAGGTCAGAATTTAAATATGACTGGTTGAAAATGACGCGACTTGTGCTTAAATCGCACTGCTAAGAACAAATCAGATTGCGAGAATCACCATTGCCCTAAAAATGAGTATGATAAATATGAAAATTGTTTTCACTGCAACATAATGCTAATGTTAAGGCGTTGTTAGCGGTTTGCTGTTGCTAATGATAAATCCTTCATAGCCATAAACATATGAAAGTTTCAATTACCCATCACAAATTTTCTTTACTCTTGACTTAAGCTGCTCTCCTTGAAAGAAGACGATGAAAACACATTTATGAATAACGAAGCCAGTAACCGGATCTTCCAGCGGTATGTCGATTTCTGCTTGTTTGAAGAATACATTGCCACGACAAGCTCTCCATAGGAGGCGTTCGAATGCAGGTACGCGTTCCCGATCAATCACCCCACTCACAAACCTGCAGTAAAATAATCAATTTTTCATGTTCATTTTGTAACGTGAATTAACTTCAATATTAAAAATATATATCGACAAGATATAGAAAAATTATGGAAATAAGCAACTATTTTTTGTATATACTGTTTTCAATATATACTGTCACTGGTGGGTTTCATAAAAGCGCTACGGGGCAGCAGATGATGGTCAACTTCAGCAAATTTAACTATACATTCTACTTAATTCTATTTATATGACATCAAAATAGAGACCTCGGCATATAGTGAAGAATTAACACTATTCTCTCACTCTGAAAACAACCGGTTGACCACAATATGTCGCACCATATATAGTGCTTAGTGAAACTCGCATATACTTCCATGGGGTAATCCATAATTGTCAACATCAATGCCCCGTGTTGCGCCCCCCCCCCCCAGTAAACTATTCCCTCCAGTAAACTACCCCCCAAGTAAACTACCCCCAGTAAACTACCCCTTAGTAAAGTACCCTCCCAATAAACTACCCCCAGTAAACTACCTTTTCTCCAAAATATAAGCAAAAAAAGGGGGAAATGACTTATTCAGAAGAGTGTTATGATATTCCTATAACAAAACCTTACTTTTATACTAAAAACTCAGATGGGTTTACTGAAAATGCAACTATGCAAGAAATCAAGCCCCATAGACTCAGGAATACGAAAATTTCCTGGGGGAGGACCACCAGACCTCCATACAAGTTCGCATAACTTCAATTTACCACCTTCTTGTTTGGGACCTTTTTGTCGATGCCACCCCACCCACTAACGAATTCTTAAAAAAGGCCCTGGTCAATATTTTCACAAGTGTGAAAACCGTAAACTGGGGGGAGAGGGTTAAAGTCCAATGTACGCTTTTTATTCATTGCTCAGGTTCAACATTTAAGAGTACGCTCAGGGAGGGTGAAAAAAGAGTACTCTGTTGTACGCTTGCGAAAATGTTGATAATTACGGATCACCCCTAACCAGACTAAGTTCCGACTTATTAAATCTTTATGACCATCCCCCCAACTACATAGGCAAATACAGTAAACTAAGAACTAACCCAAGTTGCGAGCCAGCTTGCTCCTGTTGCTCATCAAGTAACGTTGCCAAGTCATCAGTTCTTCCTTCATGCTGCGGTTCATATATATGAAGTTCAGCCTGTATTGCCATGATACATGGCAGCATGCACATAATATCCATCACATTTTTTCATAATGATAATCAATTGTCAATCAATACTGTCTGTCGTTAATTACCAATAATCAGGGATGGACCCAGCTTGATCTGATAGGGGGGGGGGGGTGTTCAGCAGGGGGAGGGTGCTGAGCGGGCGCTGGTCATAAAGCAAGGCATGGCCGGCGACCGAAGCAGGGTGAATCATCATGGAGGACCCCCCCGCAGGGTCAAGGGGGTTAGCTTGTCAGAAAAAATTTGTGAATCTATTTTTGTTTCTGATAAATGCCCTGTCAAATCCAAAATTTGGATTTGACATCTTGGTCATTTTGTCAGAAATTTTTTGTAAAATTAAATTGCCTAGATGTCCCATCAACGGCCAGACATTTTCTTTTTGTTTGATAAATACCCTGTCAAATTCAAAATTTGGATTTGGGAGTTGGCACCCCTCCTGCACCCCCCTTGGCCAAGGATAGGAGGAGTGCGCACCCCCATCGCTGCCAATAATTACAAACAAAAACATACAACATTTGTATCAGATGACCTCTCCTGAATAACACTGGCCAGCATAACTTTACTTAAAATAATCAAACTCTTGGACCTTTGGTTTTCCAGTTCAGCCCTTGAATAACGAGCTTCGAAACAGCTTATAAATTAATGGTAGCTGTAAATCAGCAATTGAGAAATCAAGCACACTGCAGTCAAGTAACGAAAGTGATATTTGGAAGGTGTCATCTAATACTTGTTAATTAGGGGGGAAATCATGATACAATATACGCACACAAATCATTTATGATACAACACAATTTACAAACAAAAGTATATATATTAACTATGCCCTGGTCAAACGAGGATGGGTGTGGATGAGAGTAGGCAAGTCTCATGTCCCGGTCAACAAGAGTTGCATGAGAGTTGATGAGATTTGACTGCATGGATCAGAATTCAATATATGATCGGTGATGATCGCGTCTTCATCGGCCGCTAATTATTTACAGACCTCAAGATAGAAGTTATTGAAATTCATAAGTCAAAAACGGTCGGCCATAATGTCCGAGCAAGACAACAATTCGTCGGCCATTAAAACAATTCGTCGGCCATCTCAGCAATTCGCTCGGAAAATGGCCGATGGCCGACCGTTATATTGAACTCTGGCATGGATACTACCACGCGTAGCAAAAGCTCTCATCAAAATTTTAACCAGCTCAAAAGTTGATGAGAGTTCAGGGGTAAAACACGAGAGAGAGTTGCGTCCTCGAAACAGGTGGGAATTTCGCCAGCGCTTTTAACATTTCATGTTGGATTGGCAAACACGGCCTGATCGCCCGTGCAAACTTGACTATCTATGTGATATGTATGTATTTGGGTCATTTTCAACAAAAAATTGTGAAAAATCTAGTCGAGAGCCTCAAAACGAAACAGGGATAAAAACATTCTTTGTTTATCATAGTTCACATATATACGCATCCTGTTTATTGGTTTCAAAATTGGCATTCATAGAAGTTTTCAATAGTATATTCAATAATTGTCAACCCGAAATATGAAACCACGTGGAAGACTTTACGAACGTCTTACGATCATAGTCCGAGTGCCGGCCGACGATGTAGAAGTTTGTATATGAACATTGAATATGGCGTCCTTTGCAACTTTGCCCAATTCTTCTATTTTTTCTTGCAATGATTTCTTACACAAGGGGCAGAGAGTGAGACCTCCTAAGCATTCGTCATGGAACGAGTGCCAACAACCTTCCAGATTTGACCAATCACCACTTTCTACTTTGCAGCACCGTAGATCACACTTCATGTCTTCATCAGGTGGTCTTTCTCCATGGAAACCAAGGGGCAAGACAATTTCCTTCATTCTTTTCTTTCCAAAAACTTCAGGCATTGTAACCGTTAATTTTCTTTGATTTTTTTCTTAGACAAGTGAAAAGAAGAGTTGGATGGGTTGTTTCTAATTCCTGAAAGAACATTTGCTAAGAATCTGAACACTTCAGTTTAAGATACTTCAGTTGGCCATGGGAGAATGAGAAGTGCTTTGGAGGTGTAAATATGGACCGGAAATTCATTTGCTTGGCGTTGGACCGGAAAATGCTTTTTGTTTTTCGTGTGAGTAGTGCAGCAGTATCTGAATGTTTAGTTTGGGCCCTAATAATACTGTGAGTGTTTTCAACTGGGTATTCATCTGATATTGTGAGCCATTTCCTGAAGAGGTCACATAAATCTGGGAAACTTCCCTTCCAGTGTAAAATGTTGGCAATCCAAACTAATGTTGCCTTGTTATAATGCCTCCTTTTTAAACATGATCCATATTCTGATAATTCCATTGAAATATTCACTAAATGTGACTGGGTAAATTGACAAGACTAAAAGAATATAATTGTACAGGAGATTCAAGAGTGTTCCATATTGAAGGTCTTTGCATTGGGCATATACCTTTCTTGTGGTGTCCCTAATAAGTGTCCATCCGCCGTAAACAAGTTCTAATAGAAGACTAATGCACCAGGGTTTTGGTTTCTCCGGAAACTTGCTAGATGGAAAAAGGTGTTGGTAGACAGTTTTGAAGAATGGGTTGAAGAATGGGTGGAAGGATAGTAGTACATGCTCCTTACTATTTAGAGATATATGGAGGGGACCCATTAAAGGAACGACAGAGGCCATTCGTGGGACACTGGTGATTTGGGATGACATTGGTGGATTTAATGCGGGGTAATGTTGGTCATGAGTGCTGTTGCCATTTGCAGTTCCTATTGTTCCTATTTGCAGTTCCTGGTGCTGAATTGCCTTTATCAACTGTATGTAATCAGGGACATGTTCATATACCAATTATCTGCTGAAAAATTGACATGGCCAATCACCTGGTTGTATTAAGATAAACTTTTCCATATATAATTTCAAATTAGTGTTAAGTACAATGTCAAATGATTGTTTGAAATTTTCTTTTGATTTCAGTTGAAGCTCAACAAAGTCGACCAGGCGCAGGTTATCCATTCTCCTCATGGTACGAACAGATGTACTTTCACAATATTCATGAACTGAAAGTCGCTGGCGTTCTGATTCCGGCTGGAAAAATTGTGTTACCATCCAGTCTGGCATAGTAGATGCATATGTATTTGCGATTCGAAACAATTGGTTATCGGAACAGATAACTTGTTTACAAGAACCTATATCTACACCTTGCTCATCATGAAGGCTGATTATATTGGAGGGACACCTTGTTGCATTGACATTCTTAATAGCCTTTACAACAATTGTACACATGTTAACAGCAATTGATGGATGGTTACCTCTTGGTCTCCTGTGTGTGTGGACATTGGTGTAATCATCAATTATTAATACCAACAACCATTCATTTTGTAAAGCGTCCAGGAGAAAACTATTTAGCCGCTGTAAGCTTTGTGTAGTTAGCAAATTAAGGGTGACATCCATGGTTCGTCGACAACAGGTATTTCCCATACGATTCTCAGTGTCAATTCCCTCTTGGTTTATGCGATTACTATGGAGGTACAGGACATGGTCAACTTGTATGGTATTACATTGCTGACTTAAACAATAACACGTATTATAAATGAAATTTACAACTTTCTTTTCATTTAGCTGAATTCGAACTCGCTTCTGTGAATGCCGGGAACTGGGAACTGCTTCAAGGATTGTATCAAATGATGTTGGGGCACCAGATAAGAAGCAAAATGTTCGAAACTTGTGTGGATCATAAACGGGTGATTGGTTTCCAACAATAAATGTTTGGTACATTGCTTCTTTGATGACTACCAGCTCAGATTTAATATCACATCCTAAATTGTAAGAATGATAATTATAATAATTAATAACTCACAGTGTATACAGGGCTGCCGAGAGATAGGGGGAATGTGCGGCCTGGGCCCCAACCTGATGCTAGACCCAAATTTAGATGGTCACCCTTCTGCAAGTTTATACCCTCTCTCAATTCAGGTCCCTTTCTATGTCCACTTTCAAGTTCATACCCTGTAGAAGGGGGGGGGGGGTGATGGCTCCTAAATATAGCATTGTTTCTGCTGTTTCAACAGTATGATGTTGTGAGGGCCCCTGCCAAAAATGTTGCCCTGTGCCCCACAAATCCTCTCGGTGGTCCTATGTGTATATATTTGTAAGGGTTATTGTAGTTAGAAGAATTATTGTGGTAAGGGCTGATAATATGGAGAGTTTTCAATCCAGTTAACCAAGCTGAAACTGTTTAACAATTACACAAATTCGAACCGGGGTGAAATCTCAGCCTGGGTTGAAAATTCTCCATGTAATCAGCCCCTAACTCTCATAGTGTTTGGGTAGAGCTGACTGAGATGGACAAAAGATTACCTGTTCACATTGTTGCTACAATCACCAGTGTAACAGGGTTCCTTAGAAATTTGGCTGGGGGAGGGACATATTTGCTGTTACACCAGCTCATGCAAACAGCACCTTAGTGGGGTGCCCCAGTAAACTTGGAAAATGTAAAAAAAATAACGTTTTGTTGATAAGTATGATTGTAGAAAAACACATTATATACAGTATAATATGCCTGGGAAACACTGTGTTTATGTTGCTCACTTTCAAGCAGTTTGTTCATGTCTTGTTCAATTTCCTGGAACATATTTGCTGGTAAAAGAACTCCTTGTGGCCCACAAAGAATGTTGCCAAACCTAGTGGTCTCCTCGTGCCATTCTTCTTGGTTCATTTGGCGTTCATTTGTGGCCGAGTTTACTCGCTTCGGTTGCAATTTACGAGGTCTCTTTGGCCGTCCAGGCGGTCTTAAATTGAAATTTGTAGACTAAAATATTGAGAAAAAAATATGAATGGCTACCCTGTTTAATGGACGAATGTGTGCCTAAAACTTCAGTAAATAGTAATGCTTCAAGTTAAATTTTGTTTACTCACTCTGGTTGACGTTTTTCTTGATATTTTGGATTTACTTAAAGCTCGGTAACAAGCACTACACAGTACGCCGTTGGGGTTGTCAACTGGTCCAAAACAACTTGGTCCAGAAAAATCCGGGCTGCTTGAGTTTACTTCGTAAAATCTTTCCGACGTTTTCTTTCCGTTAGAGTGCTTTCGGCTACAAATGCAGCATGTTACTTTCGACTACAAATGCAGCATGTTACAGCAAAACTTGACAATGTAAACAAGAGCTGAAGAAAAATAACCGGGAATACAACGAAGAAAGCGAATTTTTTCTTTATATTCATTTTGTTCGTTTTGGTTTTAAATTTTTAAAGCATTTAAATTTTCCCGCGCCACTCAGGGAAAACCTTTCTCGCGCGTGACCCACGCAATCACCCACGCAGTCAAAATTCCCACCTGTTCGTCCTCGATTGACTGGGGCTTCAACATACTTAAACCTAGGCTGAGGCGGTTAATCGGTTAATTATTAAGAAAAACCAGTTCTGTGTGTGTTGAAATAGAAATGAATGAAGAACAAGTTTTGTTAACGTCTCAAATGTATTTCAAAATTATATCCAACGTTCTAAGAGATCCGGTGACAACGAAGCTACGCGGTAAGCCATCGGAAGTTCACGTGGTTCTAGAGAGACTTCTCAAAGAAGCTGGGTTTTTTTCAATCAGACGAAGAAATGGACGATTCAAATGCATTCCAGAACGGTCAGCAAAAAAAGAAAGTATGGCCTTGGAGCATTGACAAGTATAAAAAGGCCAGAGAATGTACTGCCGTCTGTAGCACGGTCACCACACCGCGCGATCGTTTGTCCTCTGTTATTGACGGTATTAGGGACTTTAAGATACGCGGGGAAAACATATTACACTGGTTTCCACACATTAGCGACTGTTTTTTTTCGTCACGTCCCCGTCATAGATTAACAATTAGAGACCTTACGATGTAGGACGGCAACGCGAACGACGACGGCTAAAACAAACTGCTTCAAATAAATCAATGAAATAGAACTTGTCGTGTATTATCAATCGTATGAATTCACTTCAGTTTGAGGAAGTTGAGATAACGGCCTTTTGGTTTAGAAGATTTCTACTTCAGTACTGAGCCAATTTGCTATACCAATTCTCGCCGCTTGAAATGCAGACGTTGAACACAATACGTAAAAATCTGTAGTTTACCGTTGTAAACAGAGCGAGGATGACGTCTAAAATTCCCGTGGGATTTTAATTATTCATTTCTATTCTAAAATACTATAAATTTCATTGTATTTATAGCCGTCGTCGTCACGTTGCCGTCTTAAAATCGTAAGGTCTCTATTCAGTCACAGGAGCGTGTTTTCTGTCATAATATAATTGTTCAAAAGACTCGGTTGAGTCGGTTACTTCGGTTATTTCTTTACGGTTATCGGTTTCGGTTATTTTTCAAAACCGCCTCAGCCTACTTAAACCTTCCAGGTGATAAATGATCAAGGACGGGTTATAATTTATAAAATTAATCGTTTCTCTTATTTAAATTTTTAAAGTTGTACTGTACCTCTTCAAAGAACACTTGTGTCTTTCGCAAGATATGTTTCAACTCGGTCAGCTCCAACAACCCCTTTTTCATTGCCTCAAAATTTCCATTACTGTCCTTCATCTCATTTTCGAGCTGTTCGAATTGAGCCTAAGAAATAGAATGACGGGGTTACGCTAAATGCATTTCCCAAATAATACATAGCTCGATCGGTTCACAACAAGTTGGTGCAAAAAAAACATTTAATCTACAGCACTTTGTGAATAAACGTCTTGAACGTCAGAATAAGCAGAAAATGATTTAAGATACACTCATACACCTTAAGAGTCATACACAAAACTATAAATTGCTGAAACAAAACATTTGTCAGTGCCGTAACTCGGTAGTGGCATGCACTAAGCAGGGCGAAATTGATGTTATTAAATTGCATGTTTGCATTTCAGAGCATAATTTAATTGTAAAAAATTGATTCAGAAACATGGAATACCCCATATTACCACATTATACTATATTTAATTTCCAACGTTCAAGTAGAAAGCTCATAAATGGTTTTTAGATATGTTCAAAAATTACTCTTAGGCGTTTATATATGTACTGTTAATTATATAATTAGTTATAGCTACCTAGATAAGTTATAGATAAGTTATTGTATGTATATGTAAAGAGTAAATTGTACTTGTACTTCATAATTATATAATATATTTTAGAATAGAATAGTTGATTTTAGATTGAGCAAAGCTAAACTGCAAACTTGTAAATTAATTAACCTTCGATCTCTAAATAAAGTTTAATAATATTCAGGGTTCTGCCCACGGTGGGCGGCGCCGGGCTACAGCGCCCAGCACTCAGCATTGCCGCCCGGCACTCACGCCGAAGCGGACTCTTCCGCACGGCACTTGAAAGGTTTCAAATATGCAGTACGGAAACCACAATGTTGTACTGTGTAATAGATATTTTATACAAGTAATTTTGTGCCGTCGCTCGAAACGTCAAAGTGCTGGTAGATTGATTTCGCAGTATTTCGTAAAGACACTACCCACACTGGCACCACACGTTCGTAACATTTACCACCTATTTTTCTTATCTTATTTTCAAAGTAGATCTAAAATCGGGCTAACAAATGTCATTGTCATTGTGTCTCTATGAGTTCAAGAGAAATAAACGATAATGAACATTGATGATACCGTACCTCAAGGTCAATCATTTCCCTGGGATGGGGAGCGGCTGGACTTTCGTGGAAGGTCCCAATGTGAATATCTCCTCGGACAATTTCTTTGTGAAGAAACCCTATAAGAGGTATCAAAACAAGTTGAGTGAAATTTAGGTGAAAAAAGAACATGCAAAGAGATTTCAATCTTGATGTCAAAATCAGAGAAAAAACATAATTGCTGCAAAAATTTGTTGAAGTCCTTTTGACATGATTGACTGAAAGCAGCATAAAACTCCAATAATGAAGTAACAGGAAGAGTCTGTACAAAACAAATCATGAATTTTTTATTCCACTCATTCTTAGTGATATCTAAACATATGTCTGGCATATGCTTAGAAAAGCAACACAATCTTCCTCAAATCAGCAATCATTATACAACAATCCAAATGTTTTCAAAGTTCAAAAGCATAACAAAACAACATAATAGCAAAACCGGCACACCCGTTCGGCCAATTTATGGTTTAGGTCCATGTTATTTAACGAAGCCAAACCAGATGAACGAAAATAATGAGCCCATAGACCATACAATCATTGACTGTACCAAATATCGTGTGTATACTGTTGAAACCTGTCTAACGCAGGTTTCTTGTGTCTTTAATATGTACCAGTTTAGGTGTTTGCATCCACTCAACAAGGGTGTCGTCTTAGTAGAGGTTTTATTTACAGGATTTATATTTTATGTTAGATTCAAATCGAGACCTTAGATACTTTCCACTAGGGTGTCTGCTTAAATGGCGGGTTCACTGTATAAAATTACAGTCTGTGATTAGCACATTTGAGGCCACAATTGTGAGCTATTAGTAGTGTGCTCGAAAATTGCAA
Organism: Trachythela sp. YZ-2020; assembly: GCA_016169945.1. Taxonomy (NCBI): domain Eukaryota; kingdom Metazoa; phylum Cnidaria; class Anthozoa; order Malacalcyonacea; family Clavulariidae; genus Trachythela; species Trachythela sp. YZ-2020. The sequence goes on from JADLSH010000346.1 coordinate 249,937, forward strand.
GATCAATTTCCCAATGCCAATTAATTAACCCGATTAGCTGACAATGCGCCCAGATGCGCCCTACTTTAGTGTTTTACTCTGTCTAATGCCAGACGATTTTACTCGTCAGTGGCACGGTACTGATAATGGGTTAACACCAGATAATGGCTTAACATTCAACACCAGAAATTTCAAGACGTGAAAATCACAACCTAAAGAATAACTATTAACCCATTGAGAAGCAAAGGGTGGATCTGGGTTAGGGTTTGTCACCTAAATGAATACAGGGACTCCCATTATTCCCGAAAAAATCGCTCTGTCATTGAAACCCAGAAATTAAATCCAAAATCCTACACCCCACTTAAACAGCTGGGCTCCAGTATTTGACAGAATAGAATGCCAAGGAGGCAGTGGGGGTGGCTTTGCCCTTTACTGCATTGAACAGGGCTTACTCAGTTTGCGTTCCATTTCATCGCATCTTCGAACTTCATTCACAAACTTTCTTTGGAAGGCATTCACGTCGGGATTCAACTAAACAAAAGAGAATCACAAATGTTAAAACCACAACAACACTTAGTTAAAAACATATGCATTTGAGTCAAACAATACCAATCAAATTTGAATAAAAATACAGTCCCATCAACCAATAACATACAGTTAATTTTCTTCGGGGTTTTTCCCATTAAACCGGTTTCTATCTCAACAAACGGAAAACCGGATTTTTACTTTCCTGAATTTTCATACAGTATTCACAAGCACAAAGTGTGCAGTTTAACCAATCACTTGATGTGTATTTGCGACAGCCTCAAATTTATTCGCACGCTCTCAATTTTGTATCAGCTGGAGAATTACACACGAAACCAGCTTCAATAATATTTCAAGTCACACAAACTGAAAGTAGCAGATTTTAAAACATATTGATAGTGTTATTGAACCAAAGAAGATTATTGAACCAAATACTACCAATATAATGCTTGATCTATAGAAACTAAAAGCAAGAAAGAAGCATCATAGCAGAAATCTTTCTCGTGAAGACGTGAATGACATTGCTCTCATTGCATGGATTCTTAATTTAATTGTGTCAAACCCGCTCGCGCTATACCTAGGCAGTTTTTATATAATATTATTTGTGTTGCCTAAATTTTGCAATAATTACCACTCAAAACATCTTGACATTACAACATACATTTTATATATATTATATAACATTCATATTACTGTAAATTATATAAAAGATGGGGATAACGGGAGAAGCAAAATTATATAGAATTGTCGCGGTTTAGGTAATATAGTAAAATTGACATTTAAACTTGGGTTAATTATTAGTAGACATTTAAGAATGACGCAAGTGGGCGTGTTGAAATTTGTATAATTGAGAGGGCGTGAGCAGTGAGCTCTATATATATATATATATCTGGAGTGAGAACTTGTCCAAAAAGTGAAGCCAAAGATGGCGGAAATTGCCAATCCCTTTCTATTGTTTTCGACCGCGCGGTTTACACAAGCCGGCAAGGAGTGTGCCGAAATTTCGTGTTTTTACTCCGATTTAAACAATAATATCATGATTTTATGAATTAATAACTTGATTAGCGATACGATCTGTTGGAAAAAATGATATGAAAACTGTTTATGACCTTCATGAGTTTGGACGTCAATTGCCGCCATCTTGGCTTCACTTGGCCTATTGGCCGAACATTAGAAGTTCTTACTCCAGATATATATGGAGCTCACTGGGCGTGAGTTGTTGTGGGGATTGTAAAAAGCGAAACAGTTGAGAAAATAATACAGTAGATATATTTTGAAACAATCGGTTATTTGTGAGTTCATTTGTCGTGGTAGAGCGATTCCCGACAAAAGTGGCGACCCCGAACAGGATTTTAAGAACAAGAAATATTTGATAAACGTATTTTTCATTGTGAAATTGTATTGTTTGTGTGACACGATTCGAGATTTGAGAAATATAATTAATATGGCGGAAATAAAGCAAATTATAAACAAAATCGAAGCGAAACTACGTATGCTTGAGTTTACGCGAAGTGATACACCGAGAATCCGAGAGAAAAACGACCTAAAGAGTTTAGAACGGCAGGAGAAAGTATTTGGTGAGTTAATCGACAGTATTCACGAACAGAAATTCCTAGTACAAACAGCGAAAATTGAACAAGATGAGAACCCGGAAGTAGTTACACAATGGACGCTTGAGAGATCGAAGCAAAGATTGCTAAGTATGAAAATGTTATGGCAGAGTTACATGGCGATGTGGAAATATTACGGTTTAAAGCTCGGCAAGAAGGTGAACTGAGGGAAGATGAAAAACGAAAACAACGTTTCGAAGAAGAATTAATACTAGAGGAAGCGAAAATAGAAATAAAATACGATATTGAGAAGAAATTTGAAGAAGAAAAAAGTAAATCGGGCAAAGAGAATCTTAGCAAAGTTAAGTTACCTAAACTAGTTATAACCAAGTTTCAAGGGACTCCATTAGACTGGCAGCGACTTTGGAGCCAATTTGAAACAGAAATCGACAAGACTGAAATATCACAAGTAGCAAAGTTTTCCTACCTTAAAGAGTTTTTAGTGAGAGTGTGTATAGATGGGCTCCCTTTTACGTCCGAAGGCTACGAGCGAGCTAAGAATATACTTAAGACGAAGTATGGCAAACCGAGGGAAGTGTCAAATGCTCATGTACAACAGATAATATCGTTACCAACGGTACGTGGTTCACAGCCTGGTAAAATTCATGAATTCTATGAGACCCTGGTGACAAATGTCCAAGTACTGGAAACACTCGGTAAGATCAAAGAGATAAATGGCTATGTTCGTGTAACCCTTGAGAAATTACCTGGGGCCGGTTGTATAAAAGTCTTAACTACATTTTAACTACTCGTTTTGTAGTTAAATAGTAGTTAACTCTAAATTTCGCGATTCTGATTGGTTTAATTTTGCACTAACTATAGTTAACTTTAACTACTTTTTTAGACAACCGGCCCCAGATATTAGAGCTGACCTTGTACGTCTTGATGTTGATTGGCAGGACTGGGGTTTTAGTCAGACGATTGAAGCCTTGCGAAAGTGGTGTGAGCGCAACCCGATCTGTCCAGAAGATCAAAAATGGAAGTCCAAGCTACACAAAGAGAAATCCTTTCATGCAAACCAGAATGAATGGAAACAAAGACCTTGTGTTTATTGTGAGTCTACGCAGTCTAAATCAGTTGACTGTAAAACAGTAACAAGTGTCGCTGAGAGGAGGAAGGTATTGAGCTCAAAGCAGGGATTATTTTAAGGTGCAGTGATAACGAATTTGTGCAGTAATAAATTTTTCTTTAATATATAAAAATAGATGTTACAGGTGTTAGTGCATATATTCCCATAACCAAGCATTGCTTTTGTACCTAATATTCAGTCTCCCTGTATGGAATATATAAAAAATGTGCTGAAAATACAGAAAATCAAGCTTCAGATGCTCAAAAATAGGAACATTAAGTTCGATATTTTCAAGTTAACCACCTCCTAGTTAGCTCCTTTGACGTAGGTTCCTTAGTTCCATGCTGTTTGACATGACGCTACATTCAATTGCTATCCCATTTTTGCTCCTTGTGCAGTGATAAAATTTCCTTAAAATAATCCCTGACTCAAAGAAGCTGTGTTTCAACTGTACTGGGGCAAGACATCGGGCATCAGAGTGCCGGAGCAAAACTACCCGCCAGAAATGCAATGAAATGCACCACACGTCTATTTGTGACAGAGGGACGGAGCAGATCGTGGTGGCTTCAGTGAAAGGTGAGGTGATTTAACCAGTAGTGGTGGTACTTGTTGACGGAATTAGGTGCAGAGCATTGCTAGACATTGGTTCAGGAAGCTCGTATGCTTCAGCAGTTCTTATGGATCGGCTTTCAAAACGACCAACTCGGACTGACCATAAAAGGATTGACACGATGATGTGTTCAACAACACAAAAAATCGAAGTGTATAACGTGAATGTTTCTAGCGTTACCGAGATATTTGTCATGGAAACAGAAGTTAACAAAGTTGATAAAGGAGTTATTTTGTCAGTTCCAAACCCAAAGTATGCTGACAAGATAACCCAGTATCCTCATCTCGAGGGAGTTGTCATGGATGATACAGATACCAAACCTGTTTTACCAATCCATTTGATCCTGGGGGCAAGTGAGTACTCTCGCATAAAGGAAAAAACAAAACCAAAGATTGGAAATCCGGGTGAGTCGATAGCAGAGTTAACAGCATTTGCTTGGTCGATGATGTCACCAGGAAGGAGGCAGATATTGGCAGTACCTATCTTACCAGAACATTATTTGAAGACTATGGACAGTTGTGCAATTTGGATGTTCTGCGTTTGGAAGATCGAGCACAAGGTGACCAGCAAACGGTGTATGACGAGTTCAAAGAACAGCTCACTCGAAGCGACGAAGGGTGGTGGGAGACCGAATTCATTTGGAAACAAGGTCATGGTCCTCTTCCAAGCAACGAACATTTTAAGAAGATTAGATAGTCTGGTCAAGAAGCTTCAAAGAGATCCCAACCTCCTAAATGAGTATGATGAGATCATTCAAAATCAACCACGGTGTGGTTGAAAGTGAACCGGTGGAGAAAGAATTCTACCTATCCCATAAAGCGGTCGTAAGAGAATCAGCAGAATCCACCAAAACTCGTCTCGTGTTTGACGCATCAGCTAAACCCAATGAGAAATGTCAATCTCTGAAGGACTGTTTAGAGACAGGGCCGCCCTTGCAGAATATTCTGTGGGACGTGTTGGCGAGGAATCGGTTGAAACCCGTTGCGTTGGCTGGTGACCTCAAAAAGGCGTTTCGTTAGATCAGAATTCGCCCAGAGCATCGAGATATGTTAAGGTTCCACTGGCTCAAAGGGAAAACATCAGAGATAGAGATTCACTAGAGCTCTGTTTGGGTTGGTGCAATCATCATTCGTGCTAGGGGCAACACTGAAACAGCACCTGGAAATTCTAAAGGAACGATATCCAAAAGAGGTCAAAGAAATCGAGAAAAGTTTATATGTCCATGTTATTATCACGGGGGGAGACACCAAAGACGAAGTACTTGATCTGAAGGAGACAACCGTAACGTATTCCAAGAAGCCAAGTTTAAATTACACAAATGGCACTCCAACGAGTCGGTGTTAGAAGCGAAAAGTGAGCCTGATGATGAGAAACAGAGTTACGCAAAGGATCAGCTCGGAGTTAAGCAGGGAGAAACCAAGTTGCTGGGACTACCGCGGAGCAAAAACAATGATACGATATCTGTTTCTTTTCCACAACAAACGAATGCAATGACCAAGACAGAGATGTTGCGATTCCTAGCCTCGATATATGACCCACCCGTCTTGGTTTCACCAACAACGCTTGTGGGAAAGCTCATGTATCGTCAAGTTTGTGACCAACATCTATCCTGGGATGCAAAAGTGTCGGAGAGTGTTGCAGGAGAGTGTTGCAGAACAGTGGCGCAAATTCGAGAATAATCTACCGGAGAGAGTAGAGGTACCACGAAGTATCACATCCATTCAAGAACCGGCTAAAGCAATAGATCTGCATGTGTTTGAAGATACACGCGGAGTTGGGACGTCAGCAGCAGTCTACGCTGTAGTTCACCAAGATTCAGGACTTAGCCAAGGCTTACTGACAGCAAAGTCTCGCCCGGCAAAGAAGGGCCTGTCCATTCCCAGATTTGAACTTGATTCAGCGCACATGACGGCAAACCTGGCTGAGAATACAAAGAATGTCCTTGATGGTCTTCCAGTGAGATCTGTTACAGGATGGCTAGATAGCGCCGTGGCCCTATAAACAGTTCGTAGCTAACAGAGTTCGTAAGATTACCGAGAAGAAGTTTATCGAGTGGAGGCACCAGGGGTTGAAATTGGGAGAATATTTTAGTCGCCCAAGTGGCTGCCAGGGAATATAAAGTCTGGTCGCCAAATTTAATACCAGGTCGCCCTATATCAATGAAGGCTTATTGATCAATAGATTTATCAATCATTCGATATTTACCTAATAATTATATCATGCCGACAGGCCGTGAGAAAAGACATAATTTCTTTACGTTTCTGAGATAGACAGTATTAGGAAAGTCTTTGGGAAGTAGTTTCTTGACTACACTTCTGTCACAGGTATATTTCAACCTTTTTTGCTCAGTCGCCACAAGGGCAACCTTTGCAAAAAATCTGGTCGCCAAATGGAAAATTTGGTCGCAATTGGCGACCTGGTGCCCGGTTATTTCAACCCCTGGTTACCACTGACCAGAGTCCAGCCGACGTTGGAAGCAGAGGTTGTCTCGGAAGCAATATTCCCAAGATTTGGTTGAACGGACCAGAGTGGTTACCCTATCCCAACCAGTGGCCAGAGGCAATTGTGAATAAAGCAAGCAAGGAGACTGAAGACGAAGCCAAACTTAGCAGAGAGTTTTTTACAGCTGTAGTGGAGATTAATGACGAGTTTGAAGAATTACTGTCAAAGCATTGTTTTTGGTCCACAGTTCGTATCATTGCTCGGATTACAAGGTTCCTAAGTAACTGTAAGTGGAAGAAATCAGAGAGAGAGAGTTACGGGTCCTCTGACAACTAAAGATATAAACCAACAAGTTGAGTGGTGGATCAAGACGGCTACAGCAATGCAGACGAGTTTCAAGAGGACAAATTAAGAACTCCACTGGGCTGTACGAGTGCCGTGGCCGAATCCAAGAAGAATTTCCGTTATACTTATCACCTGAGGCGCGTTTATCGAAGAAAATTGTCGAGGACGCTCATATTATGACGCTGCACGGGGGAGTTGGTCTCACAATGACATTGGTCAGACGTGACTATTGGATCCCTCGGTTGAGGCAGTTAACGAAGAAAGTTATCAATAATTGCTTTGGATGCAAGAAATTCCGTGCCACCGCTTTCCGAAATCCGCCACCGGGAAATCTCCCAACAGATCGCACAACTGGATCCACTTCTTTTCAAGTAATTGGCGTCGATTACGCGGGACCAATGGAGTACAAGATTAGTTCAAACAGAAGGGGCAAAGCTCATATCTTATTGTTTGCGTGTAGTCTAACTCGAGCCATCCACCTTGAGCTGTTAAAAGACCAAACCACCAAAGGTTTCATAAGAAGCTTGAAGCGCTTTATCGCAAGACGTGGTAGACCTAGCAAGATCTATTCCGATAACGCTAAAACTTTCGTGGTCGCGGCAAGATGGCTCAAGGGGATCATGAAAGACGAGAAGCTTCAAAATTGTCTTACACACAATAATATAACAAGGAAATTCAATTTAAGCAGAGCTCCCAGGTGGGGAGGACAATTCGAGAGACTAGTGGGACTTGTAAAACGAGCATTGTACAAGTCAAGCGGACGTGCTAGTCTCACATGGAACGAATTTGAAGAAGTGATACTCGATGTCGAAATCGCACTTAACAATCGGCCATTGTCATACGTGGAGGATGATGTTATTCTATTACCAGAAGGAGACATCGAATCGCTAGAAAATGGAAATTTGAGAAAAAAGAGCAAGATATCTACGGCGTTGCAAGGACGCATTGTGGTCCCGATGGACTGGAGAGTACGTGAAAGGCTTTAGAGACTAGAGAGAGACACAATCTTAATCACAAGACCACGCAACTTTCTGTCAAGCCTGGTGACGTGGTAATAATAACATCAGATGAGCAGAATCGAGGCAAATGGAACATCGGCGTGGTAGTGAAGCTGATCAAGGGAAGAGACGGTGTCGTGCGTGCAGTTAAGCTAAGAGTAGGGAAGTCATTTATTGAGAGAGCGGTGCAGCAGTTATGTCCAATGGAGCTATCCTGTGATATACTAGAAAAGTCGAAGGAGGTCACTGAACTTAATCCTAGAGCAAGAGAGGTTACTCCTAGAAAGGCAGCCATAGCTGCTGGGAAAAATATTAAGGAGATTGCAAATCAAGAGGAACTGACTACTTGAACTAAACTGTACTTTTTGTAACTTCTAATAGGTTACAGTTTGGAACAGTATCATATTTAATACCTACTGTAATAAATAGGGGGAGAGTGTTGCGGTTTAGGTAATATAGTAAAATTGACATTTAAACTTGGGTTAATTATTAGTAGACATTTAAGAATGACGCAAGTGGGCATGTTGAAATTTGTATAATTGACAGGGCGTGAGTTGTTGTGGGGATTGTAAAAAGCAAAACAGTTGAGAAATAATACAATACATATATTTTGAAACGATCGGTTATTTGTGAGTTCATTTGTCGTGGTAGAGCGATTCCCGACAGAATTAAAGTTAGCAAACTTTTTCGCAATCAAAAAACCGACGCATTGTTCTCAGTTTTTTGTCGTAATTGTGTTATATTTTTTCCAATTTGTGATGAGTTCTTTTAGTCATTTATAACTGTACAGCAGTTATTGCCAGTATATGACTATTATTCAATACTGGAATCACGTTAATTTCTGAATACAGGGTTTTTTCAGGATTTTTTCTTGGGTCCGTTTTGGCAGAGAAGATTGAGTTTAGTAGAACAGCTGGGGGTCTGGGGCGGCTCCTCCCCGGTGGGGGGGGAGGCTGATACCTGTACCCAATAAATGTAGTTGAGACGGGGGGTATTATTTGAAGTGAAAAGAGTGCGTCCTGGTCATTGTAACTTTCATAAATAAGAGAAACATTAAACCAACATTTGTATAAAATTAACAATATCATAAACTGTTGAAAATATTATTTACTTTAATTCCAAAAGGACCATAAGTAGAAAAAGCAATTATTCAGGATCAGTCTGGTACTAATGGGGTTAAACTTGGATAACAATGGATCAGACCGCAATGTGTTAACGCAGGGGCACTAAGGGACACTATAAACTGGTTAAAGATGGCGAATGCGTAGTTTCCAACTGAAAAATGAGTTTCCACACGTTACAAATTTAACTCAAACAAACTCAATTCAAGATTGAATCCCTAAAAAATCCCTGAAAAAAACAATGGAATAATTAACCGGTTCTATATGTCAGACGGTTAACCGGTTTTTATTTTTTTCAAAACCGCCCAAGTTTACATCCAGTCGACTCACAACTACTAACATCAGGGTTCCCAATAGAATTTGGAGTAGGAGGATTTTTGAAAGAATTAGGCACCTAGGAGTAGGTGGGTTTGATGGGCATCTTCCCTGTGAAGATTTTGAAATTTGGACCCTCATTTTCAGCTATTTTGGAAGGTTGTTTTGGAAAATATTAGATCGTTATGAAACTAAATTTTCCCATTAATTTTAGAATGTTTCATCAATTTGATCATTATGACACTAGAATGAGTTGCGTTCTTTAAAATAACTACGAAAGTCAGCAAGAAACATTATATTTTTATTGAACAATTAATAATGAATATTTCATATGAATTAATTGTATGAAGTAATATGAAGCACTTGCCTTTGTGACAGAACGTTTTTTGTCATATTATTCAAACATTTAACAAAAATATCGTGTAAAATTTATGTATTATAAGCAAGAAACCTTTCCCTTGATATTTCTGTGGTAAGGAGGAAATATTTTGGTTTATAATTTCACGAAACAACCGGTGATTGTCTACACTATAGGCAGAAAAATTTGCCAGGTTCTGGCTTCTATTGGGAACCCTGCAAACACACAGTCGAGTAGGCGAGTAGGTGCAAGGAACACACAACTATTTAGAAACGTTGAAAATGTAAACCCGGTTCTAACATAGCAAAGCATGCTTGGACGCAGGACCACAAAATCAATTTTGATGAATGCGAAATCCTAGACAAGGCAACATCTCGACACAGAGCAACACTGGAGTCCTGGCATACAGCAACAACATTGAATTCTGACAACAATGCACAACATTTGCCAGAACAATATAGACAACATTTCCCATAACAGATCATAATTCTATATTCATGATAACATTCGTTTTCACTAGAGTTTACTTGGGCGAAACTTTTTATTGTTTAATATTGCATGTCATTGTATGTCACAAGAAACATGTTTAGAAACAACCACACTTGCAATTCGATGTAGTTTCTTCTGTATTCAAAGAAGTCTTGACAATGAAATGCAGTGATGTAGATAGGAAATTATATAGCAATGCTAATCATAAATATAGAGAAGCCATTTGCCTATACTGTGACAAAACAAGAGGAGTTTGTAGATGGAAAATTATTGAGTGTAAATTATATATATTTATTAGACCTAACCAGGAACAGCTGCGAAAAATGCAACTATAGGTCCCTGGCAGGAATCGAATCTGCAGCCCTGCGATTCCGGTGCAGCACTCTAACCAACTGAGCTACAGAGTCCAGCTGTCGCGAGCTCTAACCACAAGTTCGTGTATATGTACTAGGGTACTGCAATGTTAAGTTGTGGGTAAATATCTGCTTCTGGGGTGAAAAGTCAAGCAGAAACCCTGCTATACATTGTTTGCTGAACTTCATTTCATTACCATTGGGAAGGTTTCGCCTAGATCTTGGGTGTGGGAAATTTAAAATTCTACGCGAGGGCGTGCAAAATTGTTCCCAAGTGCTCATCAAGACGCAGTCAAGGGCACAAAAGTAGCCAAATACATTTTAAAAACAATGAAAATTAGAGATTTTGGAGCAGATGTAGGACTGGCCTACATTTAAACACTTTCCAAGGTGACATACAGAACAGAAAAGGTATTATTTATCAAAAATACTTACGTCCTTGAATTGCACCAAACCCTAAAAACGAAAAGCAAAACATATTCGATTAAATATCAACATATTTTATAATATCAAACATGGCGGACAACTAGTGATGCGAAAATTATTGAACATACACCTTACCAATTCTCCTAAGGCGCTCACACAAGCATATGCAGCTTCAGATTGAAGAAATAACTGAGCTAATGTCATCTCCTCCGATCGAAACAGGGAAATATCCTTTTTATTGATTTCCAACCCCATATTTTGGCGAATTTTTCACACAAAATTTTTTCCCTTTCTTGTTCGGTTTGTCCTCTGACGTCTAAATCCTGTCACGTGAAAGAACCGGAAAATCCGACGGTAGCACAACGGAAAACGTATACACGGATATGCGGAAACGGAAAACGCGGACATGGAAACTACGGACATGGAGAACGCGGACATGAAAAACGCAGACATGAAAAACGCGGACATGGAAACTACGGACATGGAGAACGCGGACATGAACAACGCAGACATGAAGAACGCAGTCATGGAAAACACGGACATGGAAACCACGTACATGTAAAAAGCGGACATGGAAAACACTCGTCCAAGGAAAACGCTGACACCGTGCAGAATACAAATTCAGGGCGCGCCGTAGCCACGATATTGAGCTTAAGATGCTCCAAATCTACGACGCGGACTCGACTAAAAAACAGTCGCTAATAATCGGAAATCAGTTTTACTTGTTTTTCTCGTGTCTTTGACTTTCTTTACCAACAACAATCCATAATTTTTACCCGTGAAGTGAAACTGTGAGAATAGCGGCAGTTTTTCGTCACGTCCGCGTCGTAGATTTGGTGTATCTTAAGCTCGCTAAAGGGTTAGGCCAAGTAACGTTAGGGGGGCCCGGGTATTGCCTGCATGCATTTTGGGAATATACACCGTGATACACAGGAAAACATTAAAAATAACAATATTTTATTGATCGCTTCATATTTATGAAAGCGCCATTGCAAAAATGGCCGAAATAAAAAAAAAGACCGTAAAGGTTACAAGTTGATATAAGACTCGTTGGTTACAAGTGGAGTGCCGAATAGTAGTCGGATAGTCCTTCAGATGTAACATCGATGAGAAAAAACTTGGTTAGGGGCTGTTTATATGGGGCAAGCTAGCTCGGGTACCCGAGCTCGCTCGGTTTTGGCTATTATTTCCTATTAAATTTCATGCTCCGTTTATACGGAAACCGAGCTGGCGCGCCTAAGCGAGATCCCGCCTCGACTGACCCGAGATCTCGCTTAAGCGGGCTGGAATTTTCCATATAAACGCAATGACTCGAGCTGGCTCGCCTACCCGGGCTGGGAATAAATGCTGTGTTTACGCGAATATATTGTTATTAAAGACATTTTCTCGACCGATTTCGATCTTAAAGGGTCTCTGTGATCGTTTCTGTGGGTTATAACTGAAAAACTTGGCCCAGGCTGTTCAATGAGGCCGGGAAAGGTTGGGTAAGGATGATCGCGTCACTTCTCAAGCTTTTTTGTGCGCTTACTCGTTGAATATACTACACATTTCCGGAATAAATGATATAACAGAGTCCATATCATGTTAGCTAAACACGTAAGGAGTAAAAGGATTTCTCAAACTCATTAATAATTCATAAGCCAAACACAAAGGAAATCATAGCCGTGTAGTATATTTGGAAATCAGAGGAAGAAATTACATAAATTAAGGGAACTTTCTAGTCGGTTTTCTCGCAAAATACACGTTCGTTTGAGAAGATAGTTCAAACACTCGTAAGGAGGACTTCCTCCGATTTCAAAACACCTCGAAATTCGTTAAAAAATACTCGGCTTCACCTCGTATTTTCAACTCTTCTCGGTGTTTAGAAATCGGAGGAAGTCCTCCTACTCGTATTTGAACTATTACTTAAAAAACTCCAGATTCTAAAGTTTCTGCCCTGCGATAACACGCGCCCGAACTACATATAATTTTTCGCTAGAAGTGGAGCCAGAACCCTGCACGGCGTTCACGTCCCTGCATGGCAAGCGTTCAGCGGAGATGAAGAAAACTAAAGCGCATGGGTGCGATACTGAGGGAGGGAGGGGGGTGCGAGACTGAGGGAGGGAGGGGGGATGCGAGACTGAGGGAGGGAGGGGGTGCGAGACTGAGGAGGGAGGGGGTGCGAGACTGAGGGAGGGAGGGGGTGCGAGACTGAGGAGGGAGGGGGTGCGAGACTGAGGAGGGAGGGGGGAGGGGGTGCGAGACTGAGGGAGGGAGGGGGGTGGGAGACTGAGGGAGGGAGGGGGGTGCGAGACTGAGGGAGGGAGGGGGGTGCGAGACTGAGGGAGGGAGGGGAGGGGGGTGCGAGACTGAGGGAGGGAGGGGGGGGAGAAAACCCACGACTTTCGGCAGAGCCTTGGCTTACTCCTTTCACATGAGTGCACATGATGAGCAAAGTCCCAGCGAGAATCGAACGCAAGACTCAGAGGTGAAAGACGCTTGTTCTGACGACTGCGTCACCGAAGCCCCTTCCATAGACATCCAATATCTAGCCATGATCGTGTGCAATACCAATATCTCCTAGTGCTAATGGTGTTATGATGTTGTTCAATACCATTTATATAATTTCTAACACAATCAGTGCAATTACTTACTACAATTCTAGTATATTGATTGATTATAATTGTTGTTTATAATTGATTGATTCAAGCAGTCTATTGGTTAATTTACTAATTAATTAACGCAGTCTTAATTTACTGATTAATGGTTCAGGCATGGTCCAACCATAACTTACTGAAATCTTAAATAGTCATGTTAACTCCAGTTCTCATCCAGTATCCACCCTTTCCATTACCTGTTTACTTATATGTATAATTTTCAGAACCAGTAGGCATATCAAATATCTTGGTAATCAACCTCATCTCCAGAACCTACCAGAAAGCACTGGGGATGTTGTAAGATTACTATATACCAAAAATCCTCTATTAACCCCTCCCCCCATACATATGCACCGACCTTGTCATTTTACTTTGTCTAATGGCAGAGGATTTTACTCGTCAAGGGGATCTGTCCATGTGTGTTGGGCGTTAATTGGTTAACCGGACTATCTGTCCATGTCTCTTGTTAACCCATTAAGCCGCAATGCTCCCTAATGCGCCAACTTTGTCATTTTACTCTGTCCAATGCCAGACGATTTTACTTGTCAAGGGGAAGGTGTTTGGCGTTAATGGGTTAATATCAATGCTTGAAAACAATGGCATGTCGTTTTCAGAATTTAGTTATTGTTTTTGAACAATCTTTTTCACATCACTGTCACAATTTAGAGTTTGCAAGACATACATTTAGGTGTGCAAGTGTGCAAACATGCCTAAACTTTAGTCAAGTGTGCAAGTAAGTTTTGGTCTTAATATTTAAATCTGCCAATAATACGCAACAAATACAAGCTGATATGGACATAAATATAGTTGATCAAGTGTGCAAAGTCATTGGACAAAAACATTCTCGAATGTGCACTTGCCATACTCTGGAGTCTGGCTTCCAATCCAATTAATAAACATAATTAATACACATGTGTTTGATTTGAAAATGAAAGGGCTAAAAAGTGAGGGGGTGGGCATTACTCACAAAAAATCCATTATTTTCTCATTTTGTCTATTAAATATCAAAGAATATACACAGTAAAGTCCAAAAAAGCCTATAATTGTGATTGCCTGCATGACAGGCTATTAAACCTGTAGAAAAATGCCTGCTGTGAGGCTTTGCAACACGAAACATTACTTTTCAGTCAATAATGAATAATGAATAATGGGCGCCTGCCCGCATGATTTTTTGGAAAGGGCGCTGACGTGAAACTCAAATTTCATTGCAGATGGCCTTATAGAGGGGGGGGGGGGAGTGGTTAAATAGAGGATTTAGGTATTTCGAAGCATTTAACTAACTCGAAAATTTCAGTAAAACAGTGAAATTTTTCACAGACAAGGAATGTCCACCACCTCCACCAGCATTTCTTTCAAAACTGTAGAAGTCTCCAGGCTCTGCTAGCTTAACCACAGGATCATCTACCAACTTACATGAGGAAGTTTTCCAATTATGTTCTGCTATACCAAACATATTATTGTTTTCAGCAATAACCTTGTTCTTCCCCGAATCACGTCGCATAAGTTTGACCATTAACCGACCTTTTCTATTGCCCCCGCCCTGGTCCTTCCACTTAACAGATGCTCTCAGGCTTTTCACTTTCCCTTTTAGATCTGGACCATCAAAGTAAAATTCCGGTGCCCAGTGTCCACTGCTTGGACCATTTATTACGAATCCTTTACCAAGAAAGCGCATGTAATGAGGAAGAACCCCGTACAATCGTTTGCATGTCAACGACAATCGAACACATTCAGCAGGCGAAAGATAATCCGCAATTTCCAACAGTACAAGTTCTGGCAGGCTTTCCATGGTCACAGAATTGAGATAAGCCATGGTCTGGTGGTCATCGATTCTCGTCGTATATTTCACCTTCACGTAACATGACGTACAATCTCGTTCCCCGAGCCTGCGATCCGTTTGATCACTCTTTGCTTAAGCGCCCTGCTTAAGGCCGGCGCACACGAGAGCTATGTGCTTAGCAAAATGTACGGTGGCCCAGAGGTGCAATACACAAACACAAAACCGAATACACGAACGCAAATTCAAATACACGAACACAAATTCAAATACACGAACGCAAAACCAAATACACAAATGCAAAATCAAATACATGAACGCAAAACCAAATACACGAACGCAAATTGAAATACACAAACGCAAATTCAAATACACGAACGCAAAACCAAATACACAAATGCAAAATCAAATACATGAACGCAAAACCAAATACACGAACGCAAAACCAAATACACGAACGCAAAACCAATACACGAACGCAAAACCAAATACACGAACGCAAAACCAAATACACGAACGCAAAACCAAATACACGAACGCAAAACCAAATACACGAACGCAAATTCAAATACACGAATGCAAAACCAAATACACGAACGCAAATTCAAATACACGAACGCAAATTCAAATACATAGTTCAAAATATACAAGTAAACAAAGTAAAAGGGTTAGTATCTGCAGGGTCTGTGTATACAATACGTACCGCATTCGTAAAGGACGGATTCTCCGAGAATGGAAGAAGCGATCAGATACTATTTCAAAAAAAATTACCAATATAAAACAATAATAGACTTTTTAGATAAGTTCCATGATATAAAAATATCCAAGAGAACACTTATCAATAAACTAAAAGAATATGGACTGAGCCGAAGAACACATAATGCAAATCGAGACCAGGTAAGAGAATGTATCCAACGAGAACTCGACGGCAGTGGTCAACTGCTAGGTTACAGGGCAATGTGGAGAAGACTACAGTCTAAGTATGGTATACATGTTCCTCGTGTAATGGTGCAAACTATTCTGTGAGCTCGATCCAGAGGGATCGAGATTAAGAAAGGCACATCGACTTCAAAGGAGAGAATACTTGAACCCTGGCCCAAATCACTGTTGGCATACTGACGGCTACGATAAATTAAAGCCTTTCGGTTTTCCTATACACGGATGCATTGATGGTTTCAGTAGACGTATCATGTGGCTTGAGATTACTAGAACTAACAATAACCCTCATGTTGTTGGAAACTACTTCCTTGACTGTGTCAAAGAACAACAATGCTGTCCTACAATCTTAAGAACAGACAAAGGAACGGAGAATGGGATGATGGCTGCTGCACAAAGCTTTTTACGCCGTAATCATTTAGGGGCGGACCATTAGAAAAGTGATGGGGGGGGTGGGGAAAAAGCAAAAAAAAAAATCGCGCAGGGGAAACAGAAAGAAAAAAAAATTCGTACGCCAAGAAAGTTTGAAAAAAAAAATTCGTGCAGACTTTACAAAAGGGAAAGCTATAAGGTTGAAATAAAAAAAAAATTCGTGCAAGCGATCATATTAAAAAAAAATTATCGACACAAGCAAAAAATTAAAAAAAAATATTCGTACAAGTTAAAAAAGTCCCACCCCCCCCATCACTTTTCTAATGGTCCGCCCCTTAGATGCACTTTCAGGAGTAAGAGCGCATCAATACGGCTCGTCTCATAGCAACCAGCGAATCGAGGCATGGTGGGCCATGCTGCGTCGCTCATGGTCATCATGGTGGATTAATTTTTTTAAGGATCTTGTTGCAAAGGGGACACTGGATTCCAGTAACAAATTGCATCTCGAGTGTCTCTGGTTTTGCTTTATTAAGGTACTGAAAAAGGCTCTAAATGAAATTAGAGAATCGTGGAACAACCACTACGTTAGGAGGTCACGCTATTACACAGCAAATGGCATTCCAGATCAGCTTTTCTTCTTGCCAGAGTCCGTTGGTACTACAGATTATAAAAAGATGTATCTACAGCAAGATTTGCAAGAAATTGAGCGCCAAGTTAACCTACCAAATGAAGACGAAACTCATGATGTCTATCAAGAATACTTTGCGTACAGTTCTGCCATGCTAGAATTAGAAGAGCCACACAACTGGAGAGAAAGCCTGGCAATGTTTGAACGATTTAGTCGGCCGGCCAAGAGTTCAAAATAGGCTCCTAAAATATTTTGATGGCAAATTTATGTTAGAAGCTGGCAACAACCATATTCATACTCAGGTAGATGTAGGGAATAAGGTTTGAGGTGTTGCCAAGTCGTAATCTTAAATTTTGAGTGAAAAAATATGATATTTCTAAGCCTCCTTCCCGCGAAATCGCGGTAGTTTAACTTCAAACGATTACCGACAATTCTGCTGCTATGAGACAGACTTCTTTGCTCTGATTGGCTATCGGAATTGTTCCTAAATTGGTCAGCCAATGGGCGAACGTCGAAAAGTCCTGACGCTTCCGGTTTTTGCAACATACGAGGTAAACAACATCAAAGATATTCAAAGTACAAGAAAGAAATATGCTATTTTAAAGATTTTTCGTGGTAATGCGATCAATATTATCTATACCCAATTGTTCTTTGCTTAGTTATACTGATTTAGACCCTTTGCCCGCATTTGCTTGATTATCGCCGCTGCCTATGGCTATGTCGTGTGAAGTCAAATATAGTTTTAATACAGCCAGTACAATAATATAGTGCACAAAATATTGTACTGTCTGACCGGAAAAAGTATGACTATTTTATTCAATCGATACTATCTCATTTCTCGACTTATTGAATACTATCAGAGAGTATTCTTATAATTTCAACAAGATTTTACCGCACTGTTCAGTTCAATTCTTTAGCCTTTGGTTTAGCGTAGCAGCAAGTTGCAGCTGTTTGTCTCGGACTGATATCAAATTCCTGTGTTCGATATTTATTAAAAATAATATATCATTCCCAATGATAACAGGTCTCGTATAAAGCCATTCTAGAAGTCAGAACTTTAAAAATTTCCGTGCTTGAGTTTGTTCACGAACATTATTTAGAACTTGACAAATTGCAAAGTACATTTTTATTGTTAGTTCCATTCAAAAGCCGAATATGTTTCTAACAGTTATCACTAAAATATAAAAATATATATACAATATATATACGTTCGTGTTTATAATTACAGGCTACAGCGATAGACATTGAATAATACAGGCTAGCCTTGATATAGGTCAGTGCAAACATATATGCAAAATATGAAATATACAACAATCAAAACAGACGCGAGTCCTACTGTAGTTCGTTAGACAATCAGGTAAATCGTTAAATACACTTCCATTTGTAGACTGATATACAATGTGAGAGTATGGTTTCAAACATTGACTGAATAAAATTCAACAAAGATTACTAAAGATTGGATACAGTATAAAATATTTAAAATATTTTAGCTCGACACAATTCAGCACCGGACAAAATACAAAACATTTTGGCACGATACTTAGTAATTAAGCAAATGTTGGAGAAACGGGGGCTGTATCAGTATAGATAATATTGATCGCATTAACACGAAAAATCTTACCTAAATATCATTAAAATCGTATAAATAGCACATTTCTTCTTGTACTTTGAATATATTTGATGTTGTTTACCTCGTATGTTGCAAAAACCGGAAGCGTCAGGACTTTTCGACGTTCGCCCATTGGCTGACCAATTTAGGAACAATTCCGATAGCCAATCAGAGCAAAGAAGTCTGTCTCATAGCAGCAGAATTGTCGGTAATCGTTTGAAGTTAAACTACCGCGATTTCGCGGGAAGATGGCTTAGAAATTTCATATTTTTTCATTAAAAATATAGGATTTCGGCTTGGCAACACCTCAAACCTTGTTCCTTACATCTATCTGAGTATGAATATGGTTATTGCCAGCTTCTAACATAAAATTGCCATCAAGTTGCAAGATACGATGACTTGGCCGGCCGTCTAATTGACTGAAGTAGCCGAGTGACATGAACCGTTAATTCTTAGCGATTTTTGAAAGAAACCTATGATAATCATAATGAAACCTATGAGATACTTGCAAACAAGTATTATAAATTTAAAGGCAAAAAAAGAACATCAATATACTTTAGACTTAGTTAATACAACGCTTTGGCGCAACACATTCACAGACGGCGCTTCTTCGAAAATTCCTCATTACTTCATGGCCTACATTTAAGTTGCACTTGCACTTGGCTTTTGTCTCATGAGCTTTCATATATTATTTAACTCATCAGAAATCTATTCGATTTTGAATTTTCACAATAAAAATTTCGCTTTGCGCGAAAAATATTAATAAATATAAATCCAGCTTGAGACAAAGATTATATTCTTGTTTACATGCACATTACGATTAATCGGACCAATTTTCAAGTACCCTGAGTACGAGGTTGGGGTTGTTCCTTTCTTGATATATATTTAAACCAAAACGTTAAAAGGTGGAGTTACTAATAACCAGAGGTTTTGAGCATAGCCCTTCATCAGATGCGATTAATCGCAGTATGTAAACGCAACTTTAGGATATTTATATCTTGACCGAGTAATTAACTCCATCTGTGATATTTCCTAGTAAGAATCAGCGCTGCAAATAATTTCAGCAACTTGAAGGTCATGATGACCAGGAAAATTAAATTACGCTGGTCAAGTACAAAATCCTACCGGTCAAACATTAACAATTGTTCATGACGAAAAACAAGAACATTTTCCTTCAGCAACTTAAATATTACACATCAGTTCTTATTGTAGTGTCTTTGTATTTCTTAAGTACATTATATTACTATACTTGATATTACTATACTTGATATTATATATAGATAACTATTACAATATATTATTGTTTATGAACATTAACATTAACAGGAACGTTGTAAAAATAACTGCAACGAAAAGATGTTTGAGAAACATCATAAACCAAAACACTTCTTAGAGTTAAATATTGGCATGGAGTTATATAATTAAACAACACCTCAAAAGTAGTCCGCTACATATATCCCATTCAAACGATATCGAACGACCAAGCACTTTTTTCCTGAAGAATAGCAGAGAATTCCTCCACCAGTTCGTTATAGCATTGGTAAGTACTGGGGATCTCAAGCAACAGACCACAAGTATGAGCGATTGGTCGACGAGCCAAACCATCCAGTTGAGTAAAGGAAACTTCTATCTTCTTCCCTGGCAAAATAACACTTGCGCCGGTCGTAAACTGAAGAAATGCTAAAACGTTTCCTCCAAGCGACTTAATGAACCGCTTCAAATGATCAAAGGTATTTCGCTCAGCATCGTTGTTGGGAGAGGCATGTAGAATTTTAACAACCTTTTTAGATGTTGGTTTTATTTGTTCGTAAAACTCACATAGATTTGCTGCACTCTGGAAGCTATCGTGTGTTGAGAGATCGCAGGATCGGGCTCCAACAATTAGCTACATATCGAGGCCTTTGGATCAACTCTTGATGAGCCAGTTGACAAAATATGCTCTGAATATTCTCTTCGTTAGGACCTCTGTAGCATTTGTAGCTACTCAATAATTCCATCAGGTCGGAGTTACCAGAGAGGTTGTCTGGATTTTTCAAGCAGTTATACATTGTGTCCTTCTCATCTGCTGAAATGTACGTTCTGAAGCTTTCCAACAGCATTTCTTCTGAAATGCTGTCTTCACCCAATATGCAACTGCAAATAAAGGCTGGAGACAAGGCAAGAGGGAAGATTCCTTCTCTGCAATACCCATACAGTAAAAGTCTTCCGATAGCTTTCCACTGTTGCTTTTGGTAATCGTGTCGAATTACTGGAACCTTAGACGAAGCACCAATTGCCAACGATTGCAGAAACAGAACCCAGAATTCGGTAAAAACGTCTCTCAAAACTCCTGTTCCTTCACCTGCTTCCACACGACCGTCATTATCTACAACTTTGACAAATACCGATGAATTTAAAATTTTGGGATCTGAGAAGGCATTTATCAAATCCTTTAAGAGATTTGAACGATGGATAAGCAGGTGAACAGAGTCAAATATATGCTCATGTTGGTCTGCTATTATTTGTTCCAATGGGCCACCTTCAGCTACACACTCTTCTTGCAATGTATTATTAGTTTCAACTAAAATAAAAAGGAATTTAAACAACAACAGGAATTTAAAGATGTCTTACAAAATGTGAATCTGTTCACATACATTTGATAAATGTATAATTATTAATTAAACATTCCTTGTTTCAAGCGTTTGTGCATATTTACCTGATAATAAGCTCTGGGTTTATATTTGTTCAAATTACTTTTTTGGGGCTTATCATTCGGGAGGGGATATTTTCGACGGATTATTCCTTTCTTAAATTGGGGTGTAGTTATTTTCACACACAAAAACTTGCGAGGAAAATTAAAGTTCTAGCAAGCATGTTTTGGTTAGGAAACCGATGGGGAGAAACTCAAATTCATCAGATATTTCCTAATTAGTGTATTTAAAGTTTTTCCCACACGAAAATATTCCTTGAAATTTTTTTTTACATAATTTTACAGATACTGTGAATCTGTGATGGTCTTGACAAAAACATTAAACCTTTTTTTTTGTTTTTGTTGAGGCTATGACATCATATAGGCATGTCAACTGATTAGTTATACATGTTGGTACAGTATGGTATTATTAAGAATAACAGACCTTCAATAAGCCATTGCAAGAAATGAGGATCAGGTAAATCTCCCCCTGGCAGTGGTTGAACTTGGAATGGTGGTAATGCTGGTTCTCCCCCAGACAGTGGTTCAACTGGTGGTGGTTCTACTGCCAACAGTGCCAATTCAGGTTCTTCCCTTGACAGTGGTTCTTCTGTCAATAGTGCTAATGCTGGTTCTTCAATATTTGTTTGTTTCACAATCAATGGTTCTTCTGTGACATCATCTATTAATTCATTTCCAACTAAAAATAACAAAGGAGGATATTTACCATTATCACAAAAAGGTTTCAATATTTCAAGGTACATACAGTATCAATATCTGTTGTCAGACAGCATTGCTACAGTAGTCATCACTGAAAGCAATGGTATAATTAACACCTGACACAAATTATTGACACACGTTATACAGGGGCGTAAATGTGGGGGTGGTACACCCCCCAGACACATGCTCCAGTCGGTCTCGAAATGAGGGCAGTCGGTCTCAACATTATGCATCGTTTAATTAGATGCGATTCTAAGTTCTAACAAACAGTGACCGTACTGACCAATTGACCGACTAAATAGTTTCGGAGACCGACTTCAATCATGACAAGATATTAAGATTATGATGAGCGAGTTTACTCGTAAATCGTATTTTAACGTAATACCGGTAATTACAAGACTATGTGCACATGGTAACGTTTTCGAGTGTTTTCGTTTCTAAATGCATGCCTTGTCAGAAAACGTTGCGAGAAAAACAATCAATTTGAACAAGGCGCCAAAACGCTTAAGTTGAAAACGCCACTACGAAAACGCTCAAAAACGTTACCGTTTGCACATAGTCTAATAGTCTACAAATATACGACTCAGCGAAAATCCCGCTTCGGCAACTGTTGGACAGCGTTCTTCATCATTAAAATAACAGAATTTTTCGATATGATTAAAATAACAGAATTTTATGTGCCGCGTGCGTGGGTTGCATACTTGCGAAGACGCTGTTAATGCTAATTAGATAAAGCGAGAAACATTATTTCACAGATTCACAGTACTTTGTACGTTCTTGTAAAATTCTTAATAAATAACATAAATTACGTAGTACTCAATTTATAAGTGTTTTCTGACCATCAAAATGCTGCAAAATTTTCCCCCAAAGTCCAGGAAATGGCATTTCAGGGACTCTAGATTGAAAAGTTTCCTGGGGGAGCATGCCCCGGACCCCTAAAACCTCGTGCCTGCGGCGCTCGGCTCATGGCAGCGCCACTCGTATTAGGGACGGTGCATCAGTCGGTCTCATTTTGGCCATACATCCTCAAACAAAATCGATATGTACGCCCTGACGTTATAAAATAACAGTAATTACTAAATTCAATATAGAAATAATTACATAATATAGTACATACTTTCATAATCCAGCATTTTGCAAATGTACAAATTCACTCGGCTATATGGCCTTCCAAGTGACTCCTTGTACTTTTCAACTGAAAATGATTCTTTTGTTCCTGGTAAATATAACACTGTGTCCATATCTGGATATAACAGAACCCAATTATTATTTTCTTCATCTCTAAGTTGCTTGTTGTGAGCAAGTTGCTTCTCTACCCCAGCATTTTTCACAATAACATGAGAATCTGATTTTTTAACATCGATTGGAAGAAGAGACCCTCTTTATTCTAAGGTGCTTTCCCTCCAACTCCACAATTCCAATGTTAATCTACAATGGATATGCACAATCTGGGTTAATTACACTGTGTTTTAAATGTAACTATTTCATTATGTAATATTTAAAACACGAGCAGCAGGTTTTATCATATATAAAACACAAGACGTATAATCACAGACGTAGTAGAGTGTTTTAGATGTGATATGATATGTACTGCAGTATTTTAAATAGCTTCAAAAACGAATCGGTTTCTTCAGCACATTGGCGAAGTAATTTCGAAAATAAACACTATCTGAGCTGAGGAAATCAAAGTTAAACTTATGCAAATCAGGAGAAATCTTTATCAGATATAAAACACTCATTAATTAAACATGGCGTTCTTTCTAATTTTCTTCATGATTTATTAATTAGTTTTGAAGTTTGTTTAACCTTGCACAGTTGTGGAGAAAAAGTCAATAATTCAATTGGTCTGTATGTACTAGAATACAAATATATGCACATTCAAAATCTCATTTAAATTGTTGTTCATTGGTTCTTCAATGTTGATTCATTGTTGATTGGTTGTTCGTTGGCTATGAACATTGAAGAGCCAATTAATAAACAACCAAATTTTATTTTAAAAATTTGTCCAGTAACAGGATGCGGCATAGTTGCAGAAATTTTGTTTGACAAAACACCGTAAACTTTCGTTAATTTATCAACATTTAAAGCTGTACTTTGACAAGAAAAGTTACAGACAGGTTAGTAAAATTAATAAACTACGGATATATTTCGTGTGTGTATGGGAAATAGTTCAAAGACTTACCAACCTTATGTAATTTATACTATACGTCAATTCGCTGCGTTTTTATGTAAATTTGTACGATAAGTGGGCTGCCTATGGTAGAGATGGTTTAATACTATTCATGCCCTTAGTTTTATCAGAAATGAATAACATTTAGCCATGAGCAAGTTACAATTGCATTTTGACCACTATCCTGGGGGACACAATTTGTTTCCCAAGATGGCAACCAAAACAAAATGCATTTTGATATTGAAATACAATAATAAGTTCTACTAAAACTTGGCATGCACAATATCATACAATCTATTCATCTGTCTTTTGTGTTTTGATTGTAAATATTGTCTTTAAAGGATATTTTGGACATGTTGACTAAAATTAAGATGATTAAATAGCAATAATGTCCAGCATTCCACTAGCTACCACTAATGTACCAAGGTGACAGGGTTCGAATTAACGGTGTGCAATTTACACATCATTTTGGCCAAAATTATGCACAGTAGCCCAGGCTCTGTGTGGGTATTTATTTATTTTATTATATGGAAACTGGAAAAAGAGGACAACCTTTTAGGCAACCCATTCAAACCGGAAATTTTTCGAGCGGACCAACCAGAAACTGGTGTTCCATTTACTTTTCATCTAGAATTACCGGAATTTCCATGTAAATGGTAAACAACCATAGCAACCTACAGTATTTAGTTAGTTTCACGAGTTACCACAAGGCAATTTTTGGGGATACTAGCCAATGGGGATGCAGAATCGGCTTGCGGGAAGGTATGGTAATTGCCCTCAAAAACCTGGTCACACTAGTACTAAATTGGAAACTACTGTACCTTGACAGTCTCATCCTTCTTCCCTTTCTTTGTTGACATAAAACGATCAATCTTTTTCTTTTGTATATCGAAGAACTACACATCTTCATCATCACACTTCCTTTGCATATAATCTTTAAAACTTAGTGGTTTGTTATCATTTAAACCATTTGCATGGCTTGAAGACCCAGTGGATGGTTGATTATTATTAATAGAAGACGTATTTGTTTCAGACCTTCGGCAATCTGCCCCACATATTTCGCAAAATTAGTATTTCCATTCCGCGAACTACCACATGTTGGACAGAACATCTAAAACGATATAAACACCATATTTCATTATAAAATGTATTCAAATTTTAAATGACACTATACGCTTCGGCACATGAAGCAGTTACTTACCGTTATATTCAATTATTCTCCTCTTTATTAATTTAATAGTATTGTTTTCGTCTGATCCACGCTTGCCACTCAGTCATGTGCCTCTTGTTTACAAGCTTTCTTCCTGAGGCCAGACGGCCAGCTGAGCAGACTGCCTGAGCCCGCTTTACCTGTGGTCTGCGGTTTCGCATTTTGAATTTGCGTTCGTGTATTTGGTTTTGCGTTCGTGTATTTCAATTTGCGTTCGTGTATTTCAATTTGCGTTCGTGTATTTGGATTTGCGTTCGTGTATTTGGTTTTGCGTTCGTGTATTGGTTTTGCGTTCGTGTATTTGGTTTTGCGTTCGTGTATTTGGTTTTGCGTTCATGTATTTGATTTTGCATTTGTGTATTTGGTTTTGCGTTCGTGTATTTGAATTTGCGTTTGTGTATTTCAATTTGCGTTCGTGTATTTGGTTTTGCGTTCATGTATTTGATTTTGCATTTGTGTATTTGGTTTTGCGTTCGTGTATTTGAATTTGCGTTTGTGTATTTCAATTTGCGTTCGTGTATTCGGTTTTGTGTTTGTGTATTGCACCTCTGGGCCACCGTAAAAATGTCATTCGTGACCATTGGCGCAAGCCAGTTGCTCTCGTGTGCGGGCGACTTGTCTAGCGATTTTGGTCATTCGTGACATGTAAGCCAAAAATCAAACATGTTTGATAATTTTGGTCACGAATGATCAAATGCTTCGTGTGTGCAAAAAAAAGCAGAATGAATAGCAACAACTCTTGTTCTTCTAGTTCGTCTTCTGAATCGGCCATCTTGAATTATTTATTTTGAGGAACGACGCATGCACTTTAAGAACAACCCGTAAGCAAAGTGCTTTCGTTCCCCGCACACACGAAGGATTTGATCATTCGTGACCAAAATTATCAAACATGTTTGATTTTTGGCTTACATGTCACGAATGACCAAAATCGCTAGACAAGTCGCCCGCACACGAGAGCAACTGGCTTGCGCCAAGGTCACGAATGACATTTTGCTAAGCACATAGCTCTCGTGTGCGCCGGCCTTTAGACTTAGATCACTTATATCTATGCACTGAGCAGCCACTGAGCCACTGAGCTAAATATATCTGGAGGACGTGCCGCTAATGTCACCCTGGCAGGGCGCGCGCCGTAGCCACGATGTTAAAACATCGGTGCGACAAATCCGCTCGAGACCAAAGGGTTAGGCTGAGTAACGTTAGGGGGGCCCGGGTATTGCCTGCATTTTGGGACTATACACCGTGATACATAGGAAAACATTAAAAATAACAATCAAATGGCCGAAATCAAAAGACCCGAAAGGTTACAAGTTGATAAGACTCGTTGGTTACAAGTGGAGTGCCGAATAGTAGTCGGATAGTCCTTCAGATGTAACATCGATGAGAAAAACCTTGGTTAGGGGCAGTTTATATGGAGCGAGCTAGCTCGGGTACCCGAGCTCGTCCGGTTTTGGCGAGTTCCCACGTTTGCTATTATTTCCAATTAAATTTCATGCTCCGTTTCTACGGAAACCGAGCTGGCCCGCCTAAGCGAGATCTCGCCTCGACTGACCCGAGATCTCGCTTACGCGGGCTGGAATTTTCCATATAAACGCAATGACTCGAGCTGGCTCGCCTACCCGGGCTGGGAATAAATGCTGTGTTTACGCGAATATATTGTTATTAAAGACATTTTCTCGACCGATTTCGATCTTAAAGGGTCTCTGTGATCGTTTCTGTGGGTTATAACTGAAAAACTTGGCCCAGGCTGTTCAATGAGGCCCGGAAAGGATGATCGCGTCACTTCTCAAGCTTTTATGTGCGCTTATTCGTTGAATATACTACACATTTCCGGAATAAATGGTATAACAGAGTCCATATCATGTTAGCTAAACACGTAAGGAGTAAAAGGATTTAAAAAACTGCAGATTCTAAAGTTTCTGTCCCACGATAACACACGCCCGAACTAGATAGAATCTTTCGCAAGAAGTGGAGCCAGAACACTGCACGGCGTTCACGTCCCTGCATGGCAAGCGTTCAGCGGAGATGAAGAAAACTAAAGCGCATGGGTGTGATACTGAGGGGGGGAGGGGGAGGGAGAAAACCCACGACTTTCGGCAGAGCGTTGACTTACTCCTTTCACACGAGTGCACATGATGAGCAAAGTCCCAGCGAGAATCGAAGACGCAAGACTCAGAGGTGAAAGGCGCTTGGTCTGACGACTGCGCCACCGAAGCCCCTTCCGTAGACATCCAAGATCTAGCCATGATCGTGTGCAATACCAATATCTCCTGGTCCTAATGGTGTTATGATGTTGTTCAATACCATTTATATAATTTCTAACACAATCAGTGCAATTACTTACTACAATTCTAGTATATTGATTGATTATAATTGTTGTTTATAATTGATTGATTCAAGCAATCTATTGGTTAATTTACTAATTAATTAACGCAGTCTTAATTTACTGATTAATGGTTCAGGCATGGTCCAGCCATAACTCACTGAAATCTTAAATAGTCATGTTAACTCTAGTTCCCATCCAGTATCCACCATTATTTATATGTATAATTTTTAGAACCAGTAGGCATATAAAAATATCTTGGTAATCAACCTCATCAAAAATCCTCTATTAACCCCTCCCCCCATACATATGCACTGACCTTGTCATTTTACTTTGTCCAATGGCAGAGGATTTTACTCGCCAAGGGGAAAGTGTTGGGCGTTAATTGGTTAACCGGACTATCTGTCCATGTCTCTTGTTAACCCATTAAGCCGCAATGCTCCCTAATGCGCCAACTTTGTCATTTTACTCTGTCCAACGTCAGACGATTTTACTTGTCAAGGGGAAGGTGTTGGGCGTTAACGGGTTAATATCAATGCTTGAAAACAATGGCATGTCGTTTTCAGAATTTAGTTATTGTTTTTGAACAATCTTTTTCACATCACTGTCACAATTTAGAGTTTGCAAGACAACATTTAGGTGTGCAAGTGTGCAAACATGCCTAAACTTTAGTTAAGTGTGCAAGTAAGTTGGTCTTAATATTTAAATCTGCCAATAATACGCAACAAATACAAGCTGATATGGACATAAATATAGTTGATCAAGTGTGCAAAGTCATTGGACAAAAAATTCTCGAATGTGCACTTGCCATACTCTGGAGTCTGGCTTCCAATCCAATTAATAAACATAATTAATACACATGTGTTTGATTTGAAAATGAAAGGGCTAAAAAGTGAGGGGGTGGGCTTAACATATTTTTCTTCTTAGGCCATCTGCAATGAAATTTGAGTTTCACATCAGTGCCTGCACCACATTTTTATCACAGCACAAAAATTCCATTACTCACAAAAAATCCATTATTTTCTCATTTTGCTACTAAGTCTATTAAATATCAAAGAATATACACAGTAAAGTCCAAAAAAGCCTATAATTGTGATTGCCTGCATGACAGGCTATTAAACCTGTAGAAAAATGCCTGCTGTGAGGCTTTGCAACACTAAACATTACTTTTCAGTCAATAATGAATAATGAATAATGGGCGCCCGCCCGCATGGTTTTTTGGAAAGGGCGCTGACATGAAACTCAAATTTCATGCAGATGGCCTTATAGAGGGGGGGGGGAGTGGTTAAATAGAGGATTTAAGTATTTCGAAGCATTTAACTAACTCGAAAATTCCAGTAAAACAGTGAAATTTTTCACAGACAAGGAATGTCCACCACCTCCACCAGCATTTCTGTGAAAACTGTAGAAGTCTCCAGGCTCTGCTAGCTTAACCACAGGATCATCTACCAACTTACATGAGGAAGTCTTTAACTTATGTTCTGCTATACCAAACATATTATTGTTTTCAGCAATAACCTTGTTCTTCCCCGAATCACGTCGCATAAGTTTGACCATTAACCGACCTTTTCTATTGCCCCAGCCCTGGTCCATCCACTTAACAGACGCTCTCAGGCTTTTCACTTTCCCTTTTAGGTCTGGACCATCAAAGTAAAATTCCGGTGCCCAGTGTGGACTGCTTGGACCATTTATTTCGAATCCTTTACCAAGAAAGCGCACGTAATGAGGAAGAACCCCGTACAATCGTTTGCATGTCAACGACAATCGAACACATTCAGCAGGCGAAAGATAATCCGCAATTTCCAACAGTACAAGTTCTGGCAGGCTCTGCATAATGGTCGATTCTCGTATTATATAATTTATATTTCACCTACACGTAACATGACGTACAATCTCGTTCCCCGAGCCTGCGATCCGTTTGGCCAAGGGCCACAAGCTCTGCCAACCTGTTTCCCAGGGTCTCACCTTCGCACACCCCCCTGCTGCGGAGAGACCCTGGTACTGTCTGGTCACGTGAGTCAGAGTCGTCTGCTATACTCAGTAGGGGTAGGCGATCCAGTCTGTTGACATCGCGTTGATAAACAAAACAATTAGCCCATATATGGTAATGAAACTGTTCTTCTAATTATAGAATTTCTCTTATTGTTCTGACTTTGTTTAACAATTTATACTAAAATTCAATTTACTGAAGATTTTCCTGATAAGTCTGACTTAGATTATTTGTTAACCGAATAAAATTAGAGTTCTAAATATATTTTTACGCAAAGTCGAATGCTGCTAGCTTTTAACCGAACGGAGATGTCGGGCAGCAGAGCCTAAGATTTGTAAACAATACAATTACAAGTTTCAAATTAAATCCTTCAAACGAGGATATTAATATCTGCTACAGCATTGACATTGTAAACCAACCGCTATCATTTAAAAGATCCGTCTAAAGGACGCTCCATCGAACGACGGTGTTTTAGTTTAATATCTCGCATATTATCTATCGTCTACAGACTACACATAAAGATCGAAAATGCGGTCATAGATTCCGCTGTAAGGAGAACGCTTAAATTTATATACCACTGATTTTATACACAGTTTCAATATATTTAATATTTAATACAATACGATCATATTTTTAGATCGAACAAACGCGACAACGAGTGTATCAATTTCGTGAACTATAAATATTATATGGCTGTAAAATTTCCACACCTAAAGCTTGAATTATTTTTACAAACTGAATTTTGCATACAAACTGACTTTGGGTCAATAATAAATGAAAAAGTATCGAAAACAATACGAGTAAAGAAAAGTAAATCGTACAAGTTAATTAATATGCATACTCATATAAACTCTGCCCAACGTACCCACCCTAACGACAAATTAATCTACATCCCAAAATCTGGGATGTCACATGACCAGACAGTAACAGGGTTTCGGCGGAGCAGCTGTTGGGGGGGCGTGGCGGAGGTGAAACCCTGGGAAACAGGTTGAAGCTCTGCATGGAAGCTCTGCATGGATAATTTGGGATAATCCGAGTCAGACAAACAAAAAATTGTATGTCGACCGAACTGCGCATGCGTTCGCAAAACTCAAAACAATTTCTACAAAATATTCTGTTGTTTCATATATAAACCATGAAAATATATTTTCAGCGTTTTTTGGCTGCAAGAGGAGTATAAGTACGACAGAGTAAAGATAATATTGTAATCAAAAGAGTCGATATGGAGCAGTGAAGAATGTCTTATATCGAAGGAAATGTTACAATTAGGCCGATGGAATTAAGGTATCAGCTTACCGTAACATGAAAAGAAAATTATGTGCGGGATTTTTTCATTATTCATTATTCATTATTTTCATAAATTGACCGTAACCACGCCCAAATGAGGGTTATGAAAATAATGAATAATGAATAATGAAAAAATCGCGCACATAATTTTCTTTTCCATGTTACGGTAAGCTGATACCTTAATTCCAAGTACAACTACAGAACGAAAGCCCATAGCATTTAATACCGAACAAAAGATAACCGCGGTGATGTCAATATAAGTCTATTTACAAGTACAAAATGTGCAAATGAACTCTATTAAAACATTATTAAGCGAGTTTCAAGTTCATTTTTCAATTAAGAATTCCTTCAAGCTTTATTATTTCATATATTTATAAAATATAGCCTCAAATTGTTTTATATGTTCATATATTTCAAACGGGTAAGAGACAGAAAATTTGCAATTCAAATTGGTTACCAATATATTGATCGCCATGCTGCTTGATATTAACATTGTACCCAGGCTCTTTGCTCGGTTCAATGGTTCCAGATTTAAAACACTTGATATGATTGGTTCTCATAGTGCGACAACAGCCAACCATCATGATTGTTGTAAAATGGAGCCAGGCTGGCCCCATTCCAATGGAAATACCATCTTGAAAAAAAACCAGAAAAAATATATGACAGGATCTTCATACTAGCGAGCCAGCCTGGTTGGTGAACTCAGCCAGCCCAGCTCCATCGAACAACCTGTAAGCTTCATACTTGACGTAGCCCTGTTGACTTCTACCAGTGATTAAGAACTTTGAAGATGGGGGCATATATATCACCCATAGCTTGCTCAAAATCCTTTGCAATGTTGGACTGTGGCTACAATCGTGGACATAACTGGTTGAGACTACCTGGGTGTGACGAAGTTTGTTTTGTCAATGTATACTAACTTTGCAATATTGTGAGGTATGGTCTCAAACATTATGTCCAAGATTGTGTCTACTTTGTGTGTGTCTACCCAGGATTTTTCCTTGGGAGCAATTCATGTACCTTGGCACATAGTACCAGGCATTGATTCCAGCAATGCACAGTTGCCACAGTTTATTAACACAATGGCAAAATTTGTACTATCATGGTGTTAGAAATTATTTTGTCACAACACTATTTTCAGAATGGCCGCTTTTCTTTAATACTGAAAACGTCCATGTATGATTACAATATTTCTCTGGACATAGACCACTTTCATAATTCAGATGAGTTTAAATACTCTTTTATGTGCATCTTAATAAGCCTCATTGACCTCGTTCAGGTTAATAAATTCTACTCAATTTCAGTCACAGAAACGAGGCTGATAAGGCTTATTAAGGTGGATCGATACAGTTTTCAAAAATTCAGGTGTCCAATACTTTGAAATTTTTAAACTCCGTATTTTTAGGTTTCACTCACCAGGTATCGGAGTTTTCATATATTTTGATCTTTCTACTTTCAAATTATGTTAGTTTTAGTAACACATAGTTCATTGCTATGGCAACATACGCGTACGAAATTCACTCTAAAATAGCCTATCGCCTCGTGTAGTTGGGAAAGAAGCACGGTGACCCCCAATTTTCTTTCGTGCATTAGTTTACTTGCAAGACGGACTAACAATAAGCAAAATATAAAAAAATTCTGTAATGCCAATTTTTTGAAAAAGGCAAAAATGTCGTTTTCTTCAATAAAATTTTTTTGGCATTACAGAATTTTTTTATTTTTGGCATAGTGAAAGATTTTTGCGGTACAGCATGCAAAATTTGAACATAGGTCACCGGACAAAATAATGAGATATAGCGCATTGTTTTTCAAAAATGGAATTTTTTAATGACGTCAGCAATTGACATGAAAACGGTATATAACACGCGCAATGACG
Source organism: Trachythela sp. YZ-2020 (assembly GCA_016169945.1). Taxonomy (NCBI): domain Eukaryota; kingdom Metazoa; phylum Cnidaria; class Anthozoa; order Malacalcyonacea; family Clavulariidae; genus Trachythela; species Trachythela sp. YZ-2020. The sequence goes on from JADLSH010000346.1 coordinate 282,776, forward strand.
CGAGATGGCGCGAGCAAATGCTCACGTCAGGTCATTTTAGAAGTTCTTTCGTTAACATTCCCGCGCGCACAAATGGTCACGCGGATTTGTTCATATAGTATGATTAAACTCATCTGAATTATGAAAGTGGTTATACCATGGACGAGTTCCCATGCAGGGGTCATGACCTGATCCAGGCTGGCCTGTGAGCAGGCTAGGTCCTGGTCAACAACTATGGAACCAGTTTGACTATATTTTATGGGAAGCTGTGTGATTAAGTTTTATTCTGTTGCTGTTAAAAAAACATTGAAAATTATTCCAGTAAATTATTATACGAATTTGCCCTCTGTACAACAAGAGGGAGCATGTATTCTCCTATTAGGATTGACCCCTGCCTATAAGCCACAAAACTGTGTATAGAAAATATACATGGTACACTTATTACCAACATGTATGACTAATTTGTTTTATGTTATTAATACAAATATGCAGGCTAGAATACAAGATAAGTATTTAACAATACCCGCTGAAGCAACTAAGAAAAATATAAAGAAGTACCTTTCTTTATATTTTCCATGTAATATTACAGAATATTGTTCACCTTATCACTGCATGCTAAAATTACTCTGAAATACAAAAACAATATTTGCACACTCCTAAACGGCAGCCATCTTGTATATACAGGGTGTATAAAAAAAACGCAACCACTTAATATTCTAAAATATTCACTTTGTTTTCAAGCACAATAGATTTTAGGCCCCTGGGAATTCGGCGGCAATGTTTTCCTCCGATCGTGCTGTTCTTCGCCTGCCAGAATTACCTTGTTGAGATTAAGGCTCGTTCCTTCACTCGAATATTTCCTGACGTTCCTCAAGATTGTCGCTTTGTGAGGAGGGTCCCGATCAGGAAATCTTGCTCGAAAAAGGTTTTGCACTTGTTTTGATTTCGGTTGTACTGTAAAACTATGAAAATTCGTTGTTCGGTTGTGATCTGCATCATTATTAGTTTAGCTGATTTGTGCGATTAGAAGCCATTTTAAATTCCCAGGGGCCTAAAATATTTTGTGCTTAAGAACAATATGAATATCTTAGAATATTAAGTGGTTGCGTTTTTTTATACACCCTGTATATTTACCCGGTTAATAATTTATTGTTGCATTATTGCGACATTCCATTCCGTATCAACGACCAATCATATTCACTTCCGGTTATGGATTATCCCAGAGCTTGGAGAAGAAAAAATCGCGCTAAGCTACTATAATTATAGAGATAAGTCCTCCCCAAGCACCCTCGCGCGCTCGTTCAGCTTAGCCACTGATCTCCATAATGGAGCTTAGGTACGAGGCTGGTCTCGGCTTTTAAAGGCGAGATCTCGCCAAGCGGGCAGCCAGCTTTCTCATATTAACGCGATGTAAATATTTTTAGTATACATAGCTATAGGTAGACGGGACGTCTCGGTAAGCGGAATCATATGAACAAGTATACGAGATGAAACAACATGCAAAATTACATGCAATCGATCATTGCATGTACAAAGGGTTGTCATGATCAGCAACGCAACGCAATCAACGGAACGCAAACATGTACAGTTAAGCGCGATCAGAAGCACAAGATTGAACAAAGCCTGGTCCTCACTAGCAATTTTTCACAGCAAACCTGACCGATAAGTGATCGAGCGAATGGTATATCAACCTATAAATTCATTTGGCTTCACAAACCAATCACATACTATTACATGCTGTTTTTTGCAAGCACTATTTTGCATATGCTGGAGTAAATGAAACTGTCGCAGAAAATTGATTTGGCAGTGCGAGCGGAATTTAACTTGGGACAGCAAAAACGCCAGAATAAAGCAGGAAAGCGTCTTTCTGCTTCGTAATCCTCGAGACAAAAGCATGCTTTGTTTTTTTTGCTTTAGGGCGGAAACTGATCCCGGCATTGAAGTTGTTCTGTCATGTCATGACTCATGAGTGTTTACTCACCGCATTCTTTTCTCCGCACGAATGCTTAGCCCTTCACACATGGAAGTAGCCGAATTGTTTTGCAAATTGCTAGCACTTGCAAAATTTGCCTTTCTTATTAAGATTGCCATTAACAGAAAACAGGCATTTTGCGCATGAGTTCCCGCGAAGGGATGGGTTTGTTCATTATTGCAGACGTACAGTATAGAGATTTTGTTCGACGTTAGTCATCAAGCAAAGCACAAGTCATAGGAAAATTTGCAGACAATTCAATTTCACGGGCAAGACTGATGCGATTTAATATTTCAAATTTTAGTTGAAAATTCTTTTTACCCCGAAGTTTGATAGATTGCGTGCTAGATATTTTTATATATTTTACGAAGGTTTTCCTTCTCTGTCGTAACCATATATTCAACTTGGATGCGTTATAGATAAAAAATGGAAGCAGATCTACTTGGTGCACTTCAGGAATATTATAATGTGATCATTTAAGACGAGTTTATAGGGCAATTTAAGTCATTGGTTTTGGCCTAATATTTTAGAACGTTATGATAGAATTTTATCTGACCAAGTAAAATGTGCAGTTAATAAAACCTAGTATTAATAAATGTGCTTTATTAGTACTTAGACAGACCTTACCGCTTATAAGCGCAGTAATAGGTAGGATTTCTGATGCTAAACCTTCTCGCTCTGCCGGCAAGGTGGAATGCATTTGATGCATGCATTGAAATAAGCTGTTCCATGTGCGGAACTCAAATATTGTTTACAAATTCTTTGCGATCCTACAATAAGGGTCGTTGTTTTAAAGACCTTTCGGTGGTACCGTGGCGGAGAAGAGCAGTTTATATGAGCGTAATTAGCTAGCAGGCAAACTGTACCAGAGCCGAGACTTAAGCTCCGTTCAGCGTCGGGCTGAATTCCGAACACTACTCGAATTTTCACGATTTCATCTTGGTCTTACCCGAATTCGTCCGTTTCATGCGTCCTGCACGAACATAAGGGGATTTAAGTCGTATGAATTTGAGTACTGATTCGATTCTTTCCGGTCCGGTGTGAATGGTTATAAGAATAAGTTTAGTTGGGAAAGTTAAGAGATGAGCAAAAAAAGCATGGACAAACTAAGAAATTATTTTCTTCGTAACCGTCAGCGGGAAAGCCAGGTATTGAAGTTGTTATTTGCAATGTCTGTTCACTATCCGTGTGGTTTGTTTCTGCAAGAATGCTTCATATACTTCACTCACGCAAAGTTCTCAAACTAGAGACCTTAAGATTGAGGTTTAAAATTTTTACTTCAAACCTCAAACTGCAGTTTGAGGTTAGACGTCAGAGGTAATAAATTTTGAGGGGATTAAGATTGAAGTACAAACTCTGAGATGTCTTTGAGTACAACTCTGCCATCTTGTCTTGAAAGCTGTGCTTTATAGTTTTTTCCAAGCTTGGTTTATTGTTATTTGTTTCAAAATAAGTGCAATATGAAGCTAAGATGATGTTTTAAACATTTATTCTAGTAAAACTAAAATATAGGTTGATATTTTCGAAAAATATCCTGAGGGATTATTCATACGCGAAAACAATTTCCACACGTTGAAAACCTGAAAATTTACCGCAAATTCGACCGCGGGAGTCTAGTCACGTGATCGCTAGCGGTTTGCGGTTTGAGGTATTCGTAAAAATACGTCAATCTTAAGGTCTCTATTGTTTTACAAATTGCTGCGCACTTGCAAGATTTAAATGCCTTTCTCATTAAGATCTGCCTGGCTGTTATTAACACACAACAGATACTCTGTGCATGAGTTTCCACGGAGGAATCGGTGATTCCGGGTACTTTTATTGCTATGTGCAGCCGTCCGTACACCAGGTCTGCCGGCGCCGGCTTGAGAGGATAGGATGGGCCTTCGTCGTCTGCGTACACATATAACTACATAAGTCAAGAGTCGATTGTTTAACGTAGACTCAATTTCAACCATCAAGGTGAGGAGCTCTTCAAAGTTTAGCGACGTAAAAATTTGAAATAAAACTACGTAAAATCGTCAAATTAAGCGGAAAAAACCCGAAATGTGGTTTCTTGACTGACTCCTGCATGCATGGTAAGCGGACTGGCGTGTTCATAAATTTTTCATCCCGCCTACATATGGTATCGGCTCACACAGGCGGTATCTCGCCAAGCGGGCAGCCAGCTCAAGTTCTCATATTAACGCGATGTAAATGTACATAGTTAAATTACTAGGAGGCGAGACCATAGGTATAGACGGGACGTCTCGGAAAGCAGAATCATATGAACAGGTCCTCAATTAAAAAAAATTTTCTGCATCTCTCTCGATTGAAATTAAGGTAGAAGGTTTGAGGGGGATTGATATTTCGAGTGAAATAATATCCATCCACCTAAACCTTCTACCTTAATTTCAATCGAGTGAGATGCAGAAAAAAACATCTTGTATAGTTTACCTGATCACAACCCGCAGTACCCCCATCTATATATATATACATATATATATAGTCAAATCTGCAGACATGCATGTTTCGCCGTTCAACGGCTCGTCAGTGCAGCTTGTAACGCAGTCTAGATGCGAGTGACTTCGTATTTATACACCATACTCTTGCCCTCACCAAGCGCATGTGGTACAATATATATATATATATATGAACTTGCGGTTAACGCTTGGCAACTGGACTCTGTACTCAGTGGTCAGAGCGCTGCACCGGAATCGCAGAGCGAATCGCAGGGCCGCAGGTTCGATTCCTGTCGGAGGACTTGTTCAGGTCTAAAATATTGTATATATTATTTCACTCGAAATATCCATCCACCTAAACCTTCCACCTAGTTCCTCAATAAGTGTACGAGATGAAACAACATATACAAAATTTGCTCATTGTACAAAGGGTTGTCATGATTAGCAACGCAACGCAAACACGCACAGTTAAGCGCGATCAGAAGCATACGATTATAAGAACAAAGCCTGGTTCTCAGTAGCAATTGTTCACAGCAAACCTGACCGATAAGTGATCGAGCGAATGGTATATCAACCTATAAATTCACATGGCTTCACAAACCAATGACATACTATTACATACTATTTTTTGCAAGCACTATTTTGCATACGTCTGGAGTAAAGGAAACTGTCGCAGAAAATGTCGCATTTGGCACTAGTTAGTTCATGCGAGCGGGATTTAAGTTGGGATAGCAAAAACGCCAGAATAAAGCCAGGAAATTATTTTTGCTTCGTAAACCTCGGGGCAAAAGTATGCTTTGTCTTTTCGCTTTAGGTCGGAAAATCCCGGCATTGAAGTTGTTCTGTCATGTCATGTCATGTCTCATGAGTGTTTACTCTCCGCATTGTTTGCTTCGCACGAATGCTTAGCCCTTCACACATGGAAGTAGCCGGCCGAATTGTTTTGCAAATTGCTAGCACTTGCAAAATTTGCCTTTCTTATTAAGATTGTCATTAACAGAAAACATGCATTTTGCGCATGAGTTCCCGCGAAGGGATGGGTTTGTTCATTATTGCAGACGTAGTCTACATGCAGTGTAGAGATTACATTCCGCTTTAGTCATCCAGCAAAGCACAAGTCATAGCAAAGTTTGCAGATAATTCAGTTTAACTGGTAAGATGTGATTGAATATTTCAAATTTTAGTTGAAAATTCTTATTAGCCATTCGAAGTTTGATAGATCGCGTGCTATATATTTTTATATATTTTACTTGGGTTCCTTGTCTGACGTCGTAACAATATATTCAATTTGGATGCGCTATAGATTAAAAATGTAAGCAGATCTAGTTAGTGCAATTTATAGGGCAATTTAAGTCATTGGTCTTGGCCTAATATTTAGGGCATTATGATAATTGATAGAATTTTATCCACTAAGGGACCGGTCATTAATAATGGGGGGGGGGCGGTGAGTTAGAAATTCCGAACATATTCGAGACTGCCCCCAACAGCAAGACATTTAATTTCAAGACGCCCCCAAATCGATATCGAATATTTCAGACCGCCCCCCCCCCAATATCATGCTAGACGATCTTACTCTATATTATAACACTAGACAATTAATTTACTTGTCAAATAGCCACCCCTCAGGGATAACCAGCAGTTATTTCTCTTCTTAACCCACCAAGCCAAAAGCAGTCCTTTTATTAGTTTATTCTGTTTTATAACGCCATATTATTTTATGCTATATATTAAAGCTGGGTGATTTTACTTCAGGGGATACCCCTTGGGGTTAAATGACCAGCTTGTAGGCTACTGATATATACAATTTTGTTGGGAATATTGCAGATTGATATTCCTAGTATTAAACTTGTTGATTTCTAAGATGCTCTTCCTGTATCCTAAACTTTAGTGCTAAAAATAATGTTATTATAAAACTTGTATGAAGTCATTTATATTACATCTATTGATTTATACTACATGGTCAATGTTTTGCTGTATGGTCTCATCAAAACACTTCAAGTAGCCCCCTAGCACATATTTTTAGAATTGAGGCTGACTGCCCCCCTTTTCTCACCCACCGCCCCCTCCCATTATTAATGACCGGTCCCTAAGTTAAATGTGCAGTTAATAAACCTACTTTGTAGTATTGATAAATTTGCTTTAATAGTACTTAGGCAGACTATACCGCTTACAAGTGCAATTATAGGTAGGATTTCTGATACTAAACCTTCTCACCCTGTATGGTGGCATGCATTTGATGCATTGAAATAAGCTGTGCCATGTATATACATGAAAATAGAAAACTCAAGCCACGTTCAGCGACCCGGCGGCTGAATTCCGAACACTACTCAAATTTTCACGATTTCATCTTGGTTGTACCCGAATTCGTCCGTTTCATGCGTCCCGTGCGAACATAAGGGGATTTAAGTCGTATGAATATGAGTACTGATTCGAATTTTTTTCGGTCCGGTGTGAATGGTTATAAGAATAAGTTTAGTTAGGAAAGTTAAGAAATCAATTTCTTGCCTTGGTTTGCGTCGAAAGCTAGGTATTGAAGTTGTAGTATTATTCTGACTTGTTGGTCCCAGTTACACGGATTTTCGTTAAAGGTAACACCTAATAACTTAAGTGAAGTTCTCTGTTGTATTGTAGGTGCTGGTCTGCTGGACCTAAAAGAGGTTTATTTGTTTTGCCTCTAACTACTATCTCCCTTGTTTTACTTAGATTTAGTGTCATACGGTTATCTATTCTCAATGTTTTCGACTTCCTTCAAGGAGGGGTCTGGAAGGTTTGACTTAGGTACACCGAGAGCCATATCATCAGAAAACTTAATTAGAAATTACGAGACTTACCTAAGTTGAAGTTTGATAACAATTCTAGCAAATCACTAAGTTCTGGAGGGTTTACATGAGATGCGCACGCACCGCCGTGGATCAGTTTTTAAAGAGATTTTGTGGTCACTTGAACAAGCTAAAAGCAAACCTGCTAAAAAGAGAATCAACCAACATATATAACAGCTAATAGACGCTGGGATGGGAATAAATGTGTGGGAAATTACGGGCATGTAAACCCTCCAGTACTTAGTGATTTGCTAGAATTGTTATCAAACTTCAACTTAGGTAAGTCTCGTTTATAATTTCTAATTAAAATGACAACACACTCTGCAAAGAAATATTATATTTAATATTTCCACCCTACACCATACACAATAAATACTATTATCTTTCCAAAACAGCTAAACTCATTTGGTTTGTTACTGCCACTGGCTTGTTGTAAAATCGTCGAAAAATAGACTCATCTTTCCAGCCTGCTGCGTCTGGTGGAACGCTGTGCTTGCATCTTTTACCTTCATACTATTACTCATCTCCCTCGCTTGCACTTCACTTTTTAGTACAGATAATAAGCACTTGCACTTCACTTTTTGCCAGACATCTTTCGAAACGCTCTTCAAGAAGTTTCAATGCAACGCTGTAATTTGATTATGGTAATTCCTGAATAACTCTAGCAGCTGGACCCTCTAAGAGGCCTTGCAAATGGTTAAACTTGTCAATTGGTGAAATGCTTGGGTTTTTATTAACTGAACTGTCAAATCGATCCCAAAATGTTCTAAATTTTGTAATCTCACCATTAAATTTCTGTAGAACCAACTTGGGTAGCTTTGGAGTCAGAGTAAGACTGGTTGGATATGCTATGCCCCCTTCTACAGATACATTAGTTGGGTGGGCCTCAGTGTGAGATGGTGGATTCTGCTCAGAAACGCTTCTTGCAGTAGCGACGAATCCGTATTCGTTGCGGGGGGTGCATCAATAACGGAAGACAATATAGGAATGTCCAAACACTCAATCGCGATCGAATTGTGTCAAACAGAATCTTCTATTTCCTTTCCAATTTTTTCAACCTTACACAAAGAAAAAATTTCATCATCCATTCCTTGTAGTAATTTCTCTTTTTCATCGAAAAGATTGTCTAAAGTTTTCATCGATTAAACGTGAACTATTCAACGTGGTTGTCTCGGGTCTCTCAACAATTCATTTTGCCTTTAAACGCTCAATAGTTTCTTCACTCATTGTAACGAATACTTCATATATCAAACAACCATTCAAATCAAACAAAAACAATGTTCAAACGAGAGAAATATTGCATCACGCTGGTGAAAAGCGGTGATTCCTTCCGTCCAGGCCTCAAGGAACGCATTGTTTAGTTTTACTTATTGACAGATAGTTCAAAGATCATTTTCATCATTGGGCATGCTTTCACGTGGGCAGCCCTTGATATTTCATGGTAACCCTTCCTACTAACAAATTGACCAATCATAACGGGCAATATAATACAACTTGATTAGCGCATAACTTGCAGGATGCTAACAAGATCATATCATTTATACTCAGCGCTTCGCTTACTCAAGTTATTGAAATAATTTTCAAGATGAAAGTTTACCGTTTAGGCACGCGAACTGCTTTGGACGGCGTTGTCAGATGGTATGATGCGGCGGTGCGCGATCTAACGATGGACATATTATCGTGTGTATACAACAACAGGCAGTGTGGACAGCGACGACGCAGCGAATGTTTTTCCGTAAGCAATCGAAAGCATCCCAAGCAAACGAAAGCATCCCGCCTGCATTATTACACACTTTATTTAAAGACGCTAGCCCCGACAACTATGTAAAAGTTGATTTCCACGGGAGGCGTCAATATAAAAATATTACATAGTAAAAAAAAGGAAGGATATAAAGAGGACATGCAACTATATACATAAATTATATACATTATCAAAACTGAGAAATGAAGGCTACTGAAGATTACGGTGTGTCCCAGGTAGAGATATGACTTGGTTATTAACATCGAATATTTTGTTTGATACAATTTTTAAACGAGGAAACTGATTGAGCTAGCTTAGCTTCAAGCGGAGGTCATTCCACATAAAAGCCCCGCTGTATTTAAAGCTTCTTTTAAGAAATTCTCTTTTTGGCTTTGGAAGGGCCAGATCGGTTTGGGAATTTCTAAGATTATAATTATCTTGTAAAGTATTCCTACTTAAGAATGAATCTTTCAGGGTCGGTGCAGCACTATTGCTCAAGACTTTATATACGAATGTAGCCTTAGATAAGTACCATCGTGTTTCCAAATTTTCCCAGTCAAGAGATCGGAGAACGTCAGCAGATCTAATCTCATAACTGGCGCCAGTTATTATTCTGGCGGCCCGATTTTGGAACTTTTGTAATTTATCTCTCAGGGTTTTGTTACAGGTGCCCCAAAGAGGAGAGCAGTAATCGAAATAAGGCTGTACGAGAGCATTATAAATTGATATCAAGGTGTTTGCAGGAACATAGGGCTTAATACGCCTCAGAACCCCAATGCCAGCCCCGGCTTTTTTGCAAACCATTTCAATATGGTCGTCCCAACTCAATGTTTCATCAAGTTTAACTCCCAAACACGGGATTGAATGCACTCTAGGAATCAGTTGGTCATTAATCATTACGGGAAGATCATTGTCAATTTTAGCAAGGTTGTGATAGGATACGTCATAATTACGTGCATAATTAATACGTCATTGTTACGACCCGCAAACAGGCTGGTAGGAATTAATAGTAAGTTAATATAAATAGTATTTTTTGCCGTTCTTTTCAGCGAGCTTGCCTGTGGCGTAGCGGGTTAGGGCGTGCGTCAGCTGGGGCTATACTGTATTGTAGGTTCAAGCCCGTGCCCAACACTTTTTCTTAAATTTTTTTGTTAAGTTTTTTAAGTTTTTTCTCTCGATAATTTTGACTTTCTAAGACTGGTTAGGGTTACGAAAGGGGTTAATATTGGGGTTGGAGTTTGTTTATATTTATAAGAACTTTAAATTTGTAGTACAAATCATGCCGGGTATTGTAAGTATACAGGCGAATTCAATTGATTGCGTTATATTTCGTTTTAAACCAACATAAAAATTAATGTCCGCTATAACGAGAGTTGACTGTATATGTCTATAAGCCTAGATATATTTAGTATGTCTCGTTTCGGTTAATGCGCATGCAGCTGGTAATATATTTGATTGACGTATTTGAATCCAAAGTTCGATCATTGTTTTGAGGCCGTAAAAGCTCGGCAGCTTTGTCACACACTATATACACCCTATAATCTTATGATTATAGGAAAGAATATCATTCATCCATCCATGATCGCTAAATTGGCTGCGCCTATCTTGTTGCATGAATTATAATGATGATAAAGTTAGTTACTTAGTTCAAATTTCAATCTATTTGTAAGATGTATACCATAGGCATAGTCCACACATCAGTATATATCGAAAACTAAAACATACCCCGACAAAAGACAACAGATAAACTAGGGAAAGTATACTTTGATTTGCTATGCTATATCAGCATTCACGACACTTACTGTACATGCACTTACGTTATTTTGGGAAATAGTCGGGAGGGGTTTGCCTAACTGTATACATAGCCTATCTACTCGTGAATGATATATAATTCTGTTACTATATATTATTCGTTTTTACTGAAATGGAGCTAATCTTAAGCTCCAAGTTATAGATAGATATAGTTTGGCAGTATATATATTTCTATAATTATTGTGATTCATCGACTATATATCACTCCAAAACTTGCATTCCTCACGAAATGAGTTTGGCGCAAGTCTGGATCTGTTTCACTGATTGCCTTCAAGTTTTGAACTATACATATTTTAATTAGTTAATCTATTTATTTTATTTTTTCCAGCAGTGGGAAATTGGCATTGATTTGATTTGTATTCAGTTCCTACCTTATTTGGTTAGGGACATAGCACATATTTAAATTAAATGAAGTATACAGGCAATATATTGTGTAGGCCAATTCAATATTAGTCAGTCATTGTGAATCCAATTGATAACAATAGTTCATCCTTTGAAAGCATGCCAATACAAGATTGAACCAAGGTTAACAGCTAGGGAACCTGTGTCGTTACGTCAGCGTATCACGTGACCGGGGGGTGTAGCAATTAGCATGTTTGCGTAACCGCGGCATTAACGATCTAACCACAGCACAGCTGGCATCGACGTTACGGTTTTTTTTTGTTCTCCATCGTGCCGCTCTTAAGGTGTTAGCTCTTCCGGGGGGTGGTGTTCAGCTCAAGATGTCGTATGGATCTCAACCTGAGTCCAAGTAACAGTACTCGTTCCAGTCCACCCCTTGGTCGTCAGGGAATGGCTACCTCTGGCAAGGCTCTGCTTTACGGTCAGAGCAGTTCAGTTCAGTCAATCAGTTCAGCTTAAGGTGTGACGTGAGTAGGGATGATGTTTGTCATAATATGAGTCACACCCCAGAACCCCTTCTCCCACAAAATATGTTTTGTTTGAATTGTGTTTTTATAAATATGGTTTTATATATATGGTTTCATATCAACAGCTTGGGTCATTAAACGAATATAATATATTTATGTAAAAAAACAGCAAAATTAACAATAACAAAATTTAGGCTAAATTAGCGGAAACAAATATATCGCCTAGAATAATACTCTACGTTACACACCTTGCAGTGCACAAAATGTACGCTCTTCAACCCAATTTTTACATATGTATTCAAATACATGGCCAAATATTTTTAGAATGTAGAATTTGATCCAACTCAGTTGAATTCAAAGTTTAATCACCAATCTGGCATACTTGCTAGGATAGACATATAGCGCCAGTTACCAGGTAGGGTGTTGGCTAGTAAACTAATAGGCAAAAACAGTCTTGATAAATGCTTTCATCTTGAAATATAACTATTCCATTTTAGTTTTCGGAGAGATGTGTTTTCTACATAAGTTGACTGCATTATTTTTCATTGTGTTCTGTCACCACTTCCTCCTGATCTCATCGTATCCATACGAAAATTACGATGGTAAGAAGCTAAGCTAAGTATTGAATGTACAAGCATACCATAGCTACATACAGTATAGGAGTATAATTATAGCTAATGAGAAGTTTGCACCCAATCAAATTTCAAAGATAACGTGACATGTATAACCCTGTAAACCCCAAATAAATGAATGATGAAAATTCATATTAATTACAAGTAATATAGTGGAACCATGCAATTGCAACCATGAATGTTTGCAACATTAACTAGTTTCCAATGAATTGTTTTATTTCACAACTTGTCTAGAACATTTGCGCCCGTGTTGTCTGAATGTACAATCATTCGACTTCGACTCGTGTTGCATATTCAATACATCACGGCCGTTCATGTTGTTAACATTACATGAAAATTTTCTTGATCTATCTAACCAGTATCTTTAACAATTTAATATATATTTCCATTCCATTCAGAGACTGTTCAACTCTGTTGCTTATAATGTATCCTTAAATTACTTAGCCACAGCTATTATTGAACTGGTAATACATCATCGACAGTGCATAGTATGGTTTTAAATTGAGTTCTGTTCACCTATACCTCTTTAGAAAAGAGTCCTAGCTTTCTTCCAATGAAAGAAGGTTATGCGAAGATAAAGGCGGGTGTACTGAACAGGAAAAGAAGCCTTGATAATACAGGTGATGTAATTTCTCTACATAAAATATAAAATATAATTTCTCGGTTGTGATCGGCTGCAACAAGATTGGAAAATTTTGCAATCATATTGCAAACATCTCTAATGACAGTGCGGAATCTTTTAATCACAGTGCAAAAATCTGTAGTATCAAATTAGCTGATTACATGCATGAAAAATTAACTTTACATCCAGAAGTGTCCATATATATATATAAAAACAATAAGGTAATTCACCATCCCCCATACGAATGTTTTTAGATCTAATCAAAGGATTCGAAGTCTTTGACAGCTTTTTCAACAAAATGAAAGAGAATCCCGTGAACAAGAACGAGGATATGCCACGATTTAGACGTGAAGGTAAGCATTTCTATCATTAAATATATTAATTTGCTTGATATATATTCTTAGTTTCCTTTTTGTTGAAATCGATGTTTTCATGAATAGCATCTTGAAATCGCCAAGTAATAATTGAGTAGAAAGGGGTCATAAACTGTTACAAAGTCAAAGTGCTGCACTCTCTATATATAAAAACAAGTGGGTTTAATTACACACAAAGGTCTGTTTAACTACACATGCATAAGGGTACGTCAAATATCACACCAAGGTTTGCAAGTTTTACACATCTTTCTACACATTTTTAGAAAACGCACCTTGGTGAGTTAGGAAACATACCATGGTGGGTTACAAAACACACCAAGGTGTGTTATGGAACACGCTTCCATTTTACACACCTTTCCTTACAAACCATTGATGAATGATAGATGTTTTAAGTTGCACGCCTTCTTAGTGAAAGCACGTCTTGGTGTGTTTGACAACACACCTATGACTCTTTATGGAAACACATCTCACACGAATTTAAAAAACACACCATGGTATGAGAACGTACGCCTTTTAAGGTATCTCCCAAATTTTACTCCAGTTTTTCACACAAGGCAGGTGGGTTTAACACACCCTGAGGTATGCCTTTTACAACAGGGCAAAATTTCACCAATTCTGTGCAAATAGCAGTTTCTACAATTTTTTTACAGACTATTCTTTTCACTTATAATTAAGATCTAGTCTATACACGACTGCTGTATTTTCTTGCTTGCTTTATTATGGTGGATGTTTCGTAGGACCCAACGAATTCTGATAGGGAAAAAGGCATAGCCTGTTTATCTACTTATGTTATCAATGTAAACCTCCATTTTATTTAATTTCGAAACACAGTACTGCATAGTTAGCACAGCATTGCTCTATATTGATTTGTTATGGCTCGCAATATATGTAGATTCATGCATGTACAGAACAACTTTTATTGTCACTTTCTTGCTTTTGGTAATGCATGTCATTTAAGCTGTCTTAGATGTTATCAGCTGTCTTTGCAAACGGAGTCAAAACCAGGTACAAAAATAATTGAATATCCCAAGCACGGTAAAGAACTTGTCTCTGCCTTGACATTCTGGCTCTCGGTCGATTCCGATACCGGGATCGGATATGTGATTGAAGTACTCAGAAATATTGTCATTGCGGGATTTAATCCAGATAAAGGACGAGTTTTGCCAAAGATTGATAATGGTTTGATGTAGCCTGACCGGCCAAGCCAGGGCCGGTGATAGTTTTGTGGCTCACCTGAAATTACTATTCCAACATTGATTTTGAAGCAAAACGTCTATCTTATGAGGTAATACGTATTTAAAAAGTAAATAGAGGCGTGTTTAGGTTCACAATTGTCAAATAGTGCTCAATATACTACAAAGGTAGAGCAAATAATGATTCCATTTATAGAGAAATCGTAAGTAGTGAATATTTCAAGGCAAGTCAATAAAAAATAATTGTACTTCCAGATATACCATCGATTGAGAAATGCTGTGAAGTTATAAAGGAATATATTGAAAAGAAAAATGATGCTCGTGATGTTTTGTGTTCCGAGAGTGATCTTGAACAATGTTGTAATGACTTTGCTGATGAAATAAAGAAACAAGAAGATGCTTACAACGAACTGTGCAAAAACAATAGTACCGAGCACATTTTTCCAAGTAAGTCAATTGGGTCTCTTTAAATCAAATCTAAATCTAAATTGCATATGACACGAAACTGTCTGTCATCGTAAAGAAAAGATGTTAAACGAATTCAAAAATGTTATCCATTATTGATATTTAAATATTATATTATATTTACACAGGAGCGCCTTATCACTGAAATTCACTTTCATGAACTATAGGATCCCATTAAGTCATAATTTGGGGGGAGAGGGGCAAATTCATTGATTGGCTCATGATATATCGGTGCTTCGTCCAAAACAAAACAATACTAGACAGCGCATCACGTGACGTCATAGTCAATGTATACTCTCTGTGCATGAAACAGTTTTCTAGGTATTTCCAGTCGGTTAATTAGCAAACTAATATTGTTGTTATATCATTAAGAACTGTGAACGAGTAGGATTTTGGAGACTCTCTAGCTGCATTAATAAAAGTTTTAATGAAATTGGCAATATATTCAAATATGTAAGACAGTATAGTAGTGGTGAAATTTCATCGCCATTTCGCGACATATTTAGGTCCTCTGTTGTCCATAATTAGTTAACAATATTGTTTCAGCCGTATATAATATAGAGAAACAGTTGTTGGTATAGTTTATCTATATACAGTAGTCGAGGATAATTGTGCGATGGAGATATGATGATTATGGATATTATATATACACATGCATTCATATACACTACTGTGAATATATTTAATCGATTTCGAAGAAACTTATTCATGCATGGCAAAGCTTATATAGCTGTTCATAAAACTGTTGCAACGCGTTTCAAATTTTAGTGTACAATATTTCCTAAACGATCTAAGTGAAATATATATGTCATTCGCAACCACTGTGGTGGAGGTATTTGCCTAGATAACGTGGCAACATGCAGAGTTGAATTTAGTAAACTCGTCCCGAGCTAAAAATATACTTGTGAAAAATATATACCTTGATCTTCAGGAAATTAACGTGCATGATCGCAGAAGAGTATTTGCAGTAAGCTATTTTCTTACTGTTTATAAAATAAGCAAAATAGGAAAATGGCTGAATAAAAGTCTGTACAAAAGCATATTCATATATATACAGCGAAATTTACGATTCTAAAAAGGCCATGCAAAAAATGTCTGACGCGTGTACAAATCAGTTCAATTGCCTGTATATATTGAAAAGTAAACGTTTCTATACAAGAATTTCACCTAAAACAATATACTAATTTTATTACGAATGAAACGTGCAGGGATCAGCGATAGAAGTAATGCAAATTTTTTGCCTGGCTTTTCTTTTCCCGTTGTCTCTCTTTCCTTTCCGCCACCATCCCTCCCAAAGCCTGATACTCAGGCGAATTCTTTCGTGACTTAGGCTGCTTCGCACTACACGTCTTTAACCGTATCGTACCGAAACGTAGCGTATTTCTTTGATTCCTGGACACTCGGATAGAATAATGATTTCGACGCAAAAGAAAATGTTAGGGTACGTTACGATACGTTTGAAGTGGAAAACTGCCTTTAGACTCCAAAGCGTGGGTGATAGAAGGTTGAATATTCAGAATCCCCCTCCAATCAAACAGATTTCAGCAGATATCCGGTTTAACGATGTCGAAATCTTTACGCAATATAGTTGTCTAATTTATCGTGAATTATTAAATAAACGAATATGAGATGAGATAAATTTCCTCTTTTCATTATATTTATTTTAGCCGTTGGTTGTACCAAGACAACGGACGGGGATTGCTGTGCATTTCCGTTTACCTACGTGAATAATGTAACTTATCACGAGTGCATCAATATCAACACTGGTGGGAAATATTGGTGTTCACTTACTAACAACTATGTAGAGGACAAGAAATGGGGATTTTGTCAAATGAGTTAGATATTCATGTACACTAGCCTTTAAATGTACAAGTTTACTAGATTTGTAGTTTACTCAGTTGTTAAACAGACATCTGAATAAATATACACACAACAAATCTGTATCACGTTTTTTCATGTTCTAATCCTATTAATACCACTGACCTATACTATGTCTGGACTGAGTGCTCGTGGTCAAAAAGTGTCCGCACCGATGCGACGTCATATAGGTCCTCGCGTAGATGAAAATTACCGCAATTTGACATTTTCTTGTTGTTGTTGTTGTTTATGATTGTGTTTTCTACGGCCAGTTGCGAGTTTTTATAAACATCTACGGCTCTAATTGACCATTGAAAACATACTTGACGAACAACTAATTTCTTAAAAATCACATTTAGTATAATCTAACTTACTTTCAATAATGATTTTGCATTAGAATCGCATTGTTCTTGAAATCAAAAAGCTGATTATGGAATAGATTGAAAATTTTCTATTAAGTTGGTTGACGATTCCTCTTACTTTGAACCTATTCGAGCTTGTGAATCCATACTCTTGAACAAGGCAGAAATGCTGGTAGCAATGTAGCCTGCGACCAGACTCTGCTCGTAGGCAATAGCAATGCCGAATGCTTGCAAGACGATGATAATATCCGGGTTTTTCGTTCGGGGTCTAATTTCCATGTCATCGGTATTCCTTGTTCATTCCCGGGGGAGGGAGAGACTTTTCGCATAAAATTACTAATTGGTGGTTATACCGACTGTATATCTTATGTCTTAATGCATAGGCCGATAGACTGTTAATTTCAAGGAGTTATTTTAACTCCGCCATGAGAGGTAAAATTACTCCCTGTGGGAGAGTAAATATTTTGGAGTAAAATCTACTCCATTTCGGTACGAATTTCAAAATTTACTCCACTGGGAGTAATTTTAACTCCAGCAAAGGAGTAAAAATGATGGAGTAATTTACTCCTCAATTTTATTCTAGGAGTCCTTTTAACTCCAATTATTCTCGAACGGGAGTGCAAATTGCGAGTGATTTTACTCCTGAATTTTTACTGCTGTCAAAGTCATTTAACTTCAACATTATGCGAGATTCTTTCACATAACTAGTTAGTGTATTTGGTAGAGATACAAATGCTTTTTAAGAAGCAATGACTTCCTGCTATTTAACTAGCTAACGAAGGTTCTTTGCTCCGGAAACGTCGCCAAGTGGAAATGCGCGCTGTATTGCATTGGCTTTATACATTCTTTACTGTTCAACCGCGAGCGGTAATCGAAGCCGGGTCTAGTCTGTCAAGAATCGCCATCGTGCTTTTCTCGTTATATTCACTCAAAGGATTTTATTTACATTTTTGGATTGTATTAATATTTTTCCTTGCTGAGAAGAATGCTTCCATCTGTTCCATCTGTTAACTTGTCAAGAATAAAGAATGCTTAAGAATGCTTAAGTTGTCAGGAAATATCCGACGAGTGGAAACACTCGTGTCCGCACCAATCAACGCGTTAGGAATGTATTACGTGCTTACGTGTTAATTTGATTCTATATTCACAACACGCGTCAAGTTTGATATTTCAATATTTTGCTTCCAAAGGTCCAAGTAGGGACGAGTTTTATTCAAATTTTCTTTTATATATATTCACAAAAATCGGAGAAATTATACGGACTTTGTTGCGAAGGTATGTTAAGTAAAACTACATGCATTATTTATATAATAAGCTTGCTCAAATGCTCGCTCCTATGTATCTAATTAAGTCATTGCCTCCTATTCAAAGAGGCAGTCGTCGGTTTTGGTAAGATCTGAAAATAATTTATTCGTTTACGTCGTAGAACTGTTCGAAACCAGGAATTTTATTTTCTTGTACCATTAAATTTTGGAATGATCGCGCGTGATGTCAAATGGACGATTCCTTGTCAAGGGACTGGACTTGCATATTAATGGGTTAACAAAACTATCTGCCAACGAATCTTGTTAACCCATTGAGTTGCAGTGCGCCCTACTTTGTTAATTTTACTCTCATCTAACGCCAGACGATTTAACTTGTCAAGCGAAGGGTCTTGCACCGTAATGGGTTAATTCAATCACTGTTAAGCTACAACCAAATATTTAAACAAACCATATCAGTGACATCATTGCATGTAATTCCCTTGAATGAGATCTTGCAAAGTGTAAAAGCCTTATAGCCTAGTGAAAAAGCCTAATAACCTACTCTGCACACATGTTGTCAAATGTTGTTTGACACATGTTACACACACGTTGTTAAACAAAGCCAATTTGTATTTTTTACTTTCAAAACTTGCACAGAAAAGTGTATCGGCACATTTCTGGTAACAATGGTGCTCCATGTAACACTGTGAGCTCCATCAAACATTACTGTAATTTTAAATACAGTGTTTGGGCGGGATTCGGTACGTACAATACGTGGAACACCAAGTCCTTATCATGACAATGTTGATCATACTGTATATTTTTATATTGATCAAGCCTATTGGAATTCCTGAATTCTTCATACAGTATATTCCAATGTATAATCATGTTAATAGAAGTTGAGGCATGTGCATTTTAATGGTAACTTAAACAGAACTCTTGTAAAGTCTGAATGCTAGTGCAAAATGTAGCGGTCTTGTACTAAAAGTAAATACATTTTCAAATGACAGGCCGAATCAGACCAATATCAGGACAACAGGTTAAGGCTTTTTGGTCTATTTGCACGCAGTAAATAATATAATGCTGTTTTTAAAAGGCTAGAAAGCTTTGGCTTCTCATCTTCAAAGCACAAACGAATTTATAATAGGAATATTATGACATATTTAAAATTGCAAGAGGCTGTTAAGTACTGCTGTATTTTATTAAATACTATGACAATGCAGACACGGAATAATATGCAAGTAGATAATCTATATAGTTGATTATCTGTAAGTGCTACTCTTAAAAGGTGGTGAACAAGACCAACAAATATATACTGTAGGAATGCATGTATTTTTGTGAAAACATTGATGTACTTCATTTAGATTTAACTTTATAAAGGTTTGCTTACCGGTCAAAACGTCCCCAGGTAAAAACGTCCCGAACCCAAGTCAAACATCTCTTGGTTGAACACTTGAACTCATTGCAAAATATGTTTAAACTATCAAAGAACCAGGTGTTGTCTATTTGTTTTTGGTATAAACCAACATCTTGAATACTCAGTAGGCCATTTCCAAAATCTATATTAGAGGTTGAGGCTTCAATGCTAAATTTTACGAAGACTAGAATGAAGGAGCTTATTGCCTTATTACCAAGGGATATAACCTGTAGTTGAAAAAAGTGAACAAAGTTTTTCCAAAGCAGTTGTTCGAGGCCCCAGGAGTGGATGTGGTAAACTGGTTTTTGAATTTTATGATAAACTGATAACAACAATATGGGGTGGTTCAGCTAATACTGAACCACTTTCCGTTTGGATAAGTTCCCAAATATTAAATAATGAAGCTGATGGGCCGAGTGACTCGGAAGATGAGGATTTGGATCCAACAACAAGTGGTGCTCAGAAAAGAAAGTCTAGTGATAATGCTGTTCCCAAGCTTATTGACAATAAGCGCAAGCATCTGGAAAAGACAATATCTACAGCAGAGCAGGATAAAATTCTAATCAATGAGGCAAAAGAGGATAAAGAAGATCGCCAAAATTTTACAGCAGAAATGAAAGAGTCCAGTGAAGGCTTTTTGAAAGTTATCGAGTGCATGAGAAAATCAATGAGTGAGATGGGAGCTGGAATTAGTCGCTCAATGGAAATGCTTGCCCATGCAGCTGCCCCTCGTGTACATCAGCAACACCCAGTAAACCAGAATATTTTTTATCAAAGTGTGCCACCCAATTATTTGTCCTTCCTGGTAATGGACGGAAAGTTCAATTTTGGAAACATATTACTATTTTTCATAGTACAGAAAACTGGTTTCAAAATAAATTTTGTTTTTGGCCAAATCCCCATACAACTGGAGGTGGGGGGGTGGGGGTACTTACTTTTAGTTGGTGCATAATTAGAAGTTTGATAGAACTAAGGTTAACTTGTTAATTTCATATTTTATATTGTTTACATTTTGTTGCCATGACGGCATATCAACTAGCTTTGTATCGACGGAGTATTATATTAAGCAGGCATATGATTATTGCTCTATGTTTTTTCTTCTTTTTGAGAATACATGATGATACCAGGGTTGGTATATTGGCCTTTTTGAGGCCAAATAACTCGATTTTGGCCTTTTTTTTCTTGTTTGGCCTCGATTCACTTCAAAAATGTTTTTTTAGAATTATATTGATCTTTAGTTGTAAAAATCACTTAGATGTATACTAAATGATGTGAGAGGTTGATTTGTAATGTAAATTTTCAAAAATAATCATATGGGATAATCTAGTTGTATTTTCAGCCAATCACAACTGATGAAATTCAGCCAATTGTAAATCAGGCACTCAGCCTCAGATAGTTTGTCATAGGGTAGCATTATATACAGTTATAAAGTTATAACGTACACTAGTCACCACATTAGCTATATGAATAAAACTGAACAATGTCAATGTCAATAACTAATAAGAATAATGTTTATTTGAGATAGAATAAAAAAATCAGCTACCGTTGTCGATGGAGGCTTTATTATTTAGCATTATTAATTTTGCATTTCCCCATTGGTTCTTAACCTGCATTTTTTACCACCATTTGAAATCATTCGGTTAACCTCTTTTTGCTGACAACTTAAGAGCTCCATTGAGGAAAAAAATTCCTGGGCACGAGTTTGCAATTTAATTTGGCCTCTTTTAGCTTTTTTTTGGCCTCTTTAGAAAAATTGTAGTTTGGCCTCTTTTGGTAGATTTTGGCCTCTTTTTGATAGCTATTTGGCTCCGAGCATGCGCAGGACCTACCAACCCTGGATGATACTGATATCAATGGTATCATTACACAGTGTTAGATGATCATGCTGTATTTGGTGTGCTTTTGCATTGTTTTTGTTAACATAGTCCAATAGTTTTACATTGTGGTAGTCAATATAGTCATACTAATGGAATTAACTGACTATTGCTAAGAAAACACTCTTTATTTAAGAAACGCAATATTAGTAAATATTATTTAAACGAACATCAGTGCAGTGTATGTATCTCAATCATCAACCTCATTGTGTTAAGTGATCAGGAAGACAGGTGCGGATATAGGAGATTAAATTCTGCGAATAGTGTCACCTTCCACACTATTTGTGGAGTAAATTGGGTCAGGTAAGTTCCCATGTTCTTCTTCATTTGCTTTTATTAAGTAAACCTGCTTTTGTACTAGTTCATGGTCAACATATGTTTTGTGCTGCTCATAGAAATTATGCAGTGAAAACAAGCATAAATAACCACTGGAGGTATATCTAATTTTAAGTCCATTTTCCTTGTGAGAATTGACCATCGTGCCTTGAGACGTCCAAAAGCACACTCTGTGGGGTTTCTTGCTGACCTTAGCATCTGATTAAAAACCACCTGTTCGTTGTTTTTACAGCTTTCATACTCCTTGATACAGAATTGTGTTAAGGGGTATGCGGGGTCACCTATCAGATACAGTCGAACCTGTATTAAGCGGTCACCCTCGGGGATTTCGCAACTGACCGCTTAATACAGGTTGACCGCTTAATACAGGCTAAATACACGGCTTAAATATAACATTTAATATAACTAAATTTGAACTTTCAGTAATACATTTCAATACACATGCCAACGAACTGAAATACACACGTCCACACGAACTGAAAATACTGTTGACACTTTCAGTCATTACGGAAGTTCGAGTAATGAGATGAACAAAACTTAAAGACTTTAAATAAAGACTTAATTATATATTGCATTATGTTTGCTGTAGTTACTTCCCACTGACCGTTTAATACAGTTTCAAAACAATGAAAAATTAAGTTTGGGACCGTGGAAAAGGTGACCGCGTCCGCTTAATAGAGGTGACCGTTCAATAAAGATCACTTAAATAGTATTTATATTATGAAATTTTCGGGACTTTGCCACATGACCGCTTAACAAAGGGTGACCGCTTAATACGGTGCCGCTTAATACAGGTTCAACTGTAGTTTGGAACAAGGTTACAACCAGGAACAACTGACTGGAAGATTCCATGCAGGTTGTTACCTTGCAGCTTTTGGTTTATGGACGAATTAGCGAAGACGATGATGATTTTTTAAAATTTTTATTTTGCTATTAATAATTACATTCCTGAATTAAATTATCAATTTATATTTATACATTATATTAATAGCAAAGAAGCCCAAAAAGAAACCAGCAGGCTTATATAAATTTGGGCTCCTTTAAAACTTGCAATCACATGTGTGTAAGTGTAATTTCGACAGACAATCAGACAATTACGATAAATAACTGCAACAAATTAAAACAGCAATTAGTAATTTCAATATTTTAGGCAAAGAAATGCTTTCAATTTTTTCTTAGATGATGCTAGCGAAACTAAGTTAATTAATTCCATAGGAAGAGTGTTAAAAAATTTTGGTCCTTGGAATCTTATAGAAAACTGACCAATATTCGTCCTGTATAAGGGAATCCGAAAAGCCGTTGAATTCCTGGTGTTATATAGGCATGAATTTGGTTATTCAATTCATACATATTATCAAATCTTTTAGGCAAAAAATAATTTTTGTAAAAATAATATACATGAAAAAAATTCTGCTTTCTGATTGGCTGAGAGCAGTGCAATTTAAAGGAAATACAGCGCAGAAAAAAGGAAATACAGTGCAAATTTTTAGAGCACAAATCACTCTGATTGGCTGATAAAACAATGAAGTGCAAAAGTAGCCAATCAACTAATACCATTTATCAGGGATTTTGTAAACAATGGCGGGGGTTTTAAGTAGATTTTCTTTTTCAACGGAAACTACAATTCAACAACTGAAGGACAGCTCAAAAAACAAAAATACTGCTAATAGTACATCTTTTTGGTTGAGTGTGTGGAAAAAGTGGTGTGCAGAGAAAGGTATTCAGCATGAAATCGAAAAAAGACGAGCCGACGGAGGTAAACAATTTGCTCGAGCGTTTTTACCCCGAAGTTAAAAATAAACACGGTGAAGATTACGAGCCAGACAGCCTCAAAGTAATGATGACCGCCCTGCACAGATATCTTAAGGAGAAGGGCTACAAACACTCTATTATACGAGACATGGTGTTTTTCTCGTCCACGCAGGTTTTAGAGGGAAAAGCCAAACTCCTACGCCAAAGCGGTCGAGGCAAGCGACCAAATAAATCCCGGCCATTATCCCAAGAAGAAGAAGAAATACTCTGGGTGACCGGAAAATTCGGTCGTAAAACTCCCGAGTCACTCATTCAAACGATGTGGTGGCTACTTACCCAGCACTTTGGTCTTCGGGGAAGGCAAGAGCATCACGAAATGAAGATGGAGGACTTCTACGTTCTTCAAGGCGACGACGGTCTCGAGTTTGTTAAGTACACAGAAGGGCCAACGAAGACCAGACAAGGCGGTTTAAATTGCAAAAACAGGGAATTTCAACCTAGAATATTCCAGACTGGAGGAGAAAGATGTCCAGTCGCTCACTTCTTCGAGTATGTAAGCCGAAGGCCCCTGGAGTTACAGCAGACGTTTTACATCTCCGTGAAACCAACAGAAGAGCCGACGACCAAGTTTGGTACAAAGTCCAGCCGATGGGAGTAATTAAGATCAATTCAATGATGAAAAATATCATCTCTGGTACAAGTCTTGAGACAAGTAACAAGAAATTTTCCAACCACAGTGCCCGCAAAACGGTAGTGGGTAAGCTGAAAAAAGCAAATGTTGAGAGATCCGGCATCGCCAAAATAACTGGCCACAGAAGTATTCAGTGGCTAGATGACTACGACGAAGCAGACGAGAACGAGCAACGACAGCTCTCCCTGCATGGCTATATCAAAACAAAATAGCTCAGCACAGGAAAAACCAGGAGCCAGTTCCTCCTCCACAATAAGTAATTCTCAACAGAATCTGATGAACACTTTCACCAACTGCAGCGTTGCATTTAACTTCAACAACAGGTCCCCGGTCATCCAGTCAAAGAAACGGCGATACCATATAATTCAGAGTGATTCTGACTCTGATTAAACATTTTTTCGAACAGTTTAACCAGTTGCGTGGCTTAAATGACTTGTTTTTCGAATAAAACAGTTCGTTTCAAAACTTTAAACTCATTCTGAGCCTCGTGCTCTAAGGCAAGAATACTTGTGCGCATGATTCCACTTTGTTGTTGTTGTTGTTGTTGTATTTTGATTGAATAAATTATATCACATGACTCGCGCGTAAAATCACTTCCTGTAAATTTTTTCATGTATATTATTAATAAGTAATAGAATGGTTTCTCGTGCAATTTGAAAAAACATGCACTCGTGAGTGTTTCAAAGACCTCAAATAGCGCTCGTCCTACGGACTCGTGCTATTTGAGGTCTTTGAAACACTCACTCATGCATGTTTTTTCCAAATTGCACTCGAAACCATTCTATTACCACTACGAATACATAAATTGACCCGTTTGCAGCAAACAAATATCTTGCAATTTCAATAAACTCAACTTCTTAAATAAAGGATTAGTATGAGCATCAAATTTGCTCTTAGTTAAGATTCTAACAACTCGTTTTTGCAGTAATTCGATACGACGAAGATTGGTTGGATATGTCGAAACCCAAACTAAATTACAATATTCAAGATATGGATAAATCATAGAATAGTATAATGTACATAAAGACTTTTCAAATAAATAAAAATTCGACTTAAAAATTATTCCTATTGATTTGGATATTTTGTTTGCTACACAAGAGATGTGTGATTTCCAGGATAATGTATTATCTAATATTACCCCCCAAAACACTGTCTCATTTACGTGCTCAATATTCTGATTGCCGATTACTAACTGGATGTCAGGACAGTATCTTTTTTGTCTAGGTTTAAATACCATAAATTTTGTCTTCTTTAAATTAAGAGAGAGTTTATTCACACTAAACCAATCAGACAATTTACATATTTCTGCATTCAGAGTATCGATCAGATAATTTGAGTCTTTATGGGAGAAAAATATATTTGTATCGTCGGCAAATAGAATAAAATCTACCAGTCCCGATATGTTAGTAATATCATTAATATATAATAAAAACAATAAAGGACCAAGTATCGAACCTTGAGGTACTCCGCAAATTTGGAATTGGAGTTACAATCATTAAATTGCACAAATTGAAGTCCATTCGAAAAGTAGCTTTTGACCCAGTGGCCAGTCTAAGGCCAAATCACGAATCCCGTAATGTTCTAATTTATCAAAAAGAATGCTGTGGTTAACTGTATCAAATGCTTTAGATAAATCCAGAAAGGTTCCAACTGCAAACTCTTTCCGATCGATGGCAGTTGAAATCTTGTCATATAGATCTATCAATGCTAGAGAAATTGAGTGATTTTTCCGAAAACCATACTGGTTATCAGACAAGATATTATGTTTATTAAAGTAGTCTAGTAAGCGGTTATAAATAACCCTTTCTAGAAATTTAGAGAAGCTGGTAAGAATTGAAACAGGTCTATAATTTGTGAACACTACTCGATCATCAGCCTTAAATAAAGGGAGGACTCGAGCAATCTTCATCTCATCGGGGACA
This sequence comes from Trachythela sp. YZ-2020, assembly GCA_016169945.1. Classification (NCBI taxonomy): domain Eukaryota; kingdom Metazoa; phylum Cnidaria; class Anthozoa; order Malacalcyonacea; family Clavulariidae; genus Trachythela; species Trachythela sp. YZ-2020. The sequence goes on from JADLSH010000346.1 coordinate 309,147, forward strand.
ACGCCACTAGATATAGACAAATTAATAACGTGAGTTAGGGGTTCGGAAATCATATTTATTGACTCTTTAATAATCGCCGTGGGAATTTTATCAAAATCAACTGCTTTTCCCGATTGAAAACCATGAGCTACCTCTATTATCTCCTTTTCAGTCACTAAATTCAGAAAGACTGAATTTGCAAAATTACCAGAAAGAAAACTACGATGAGAATTAGACGAGGATTCTATTTTCTTAGCCAGGTTTGGACCAATATTCGTAAAATAATTACAAAACCTGTTGGCAATTTCGACTGGGTCAGATATTTCTATGTTATCACCAACTTTGAACGATGAAGAAATTTTGTTGATGACCTCATTAAGAATACGCCAAGTGGCTTTCGTGTCAGTCTTTACACTTTCCAATTTCTTTGTGTGATATAGGGACTTAGCGATTCCCAATGAATGGTTCAGTTTATTTTTATATCTTTTGTAAAACATATAATGCACACTCGGCATCTTGCCGACACACTTGGCATCATGCACACTCCCTGGCCATAGACATTCGACATCCATGAATAACCTTTATAGTCACAAACAGCTTGTACATTTAGTGAATAAAACTGCTTGTAGCAAAAATAATCCCGAGAGTTTTTATTAGGCCGTTTGATTAGTACATGTGCGCCATCTATGCAAGCCATTGCTTGTATCATACCAAATTTTGCTTCAAATTCTGAAACTTTTTCTCTCATCTCAAGTGATCCCCTGATATAGTGAATGTGTTACAATTTTATGTTGCGTACACACTCGGCATTAACTGATGATCAGAAGCAGTGTTTAATGCAATACCAGCATTGCAGAATAACCCAGCAGTGTGCAATAAAGTGCAGCTGGCAGTCATTCCAAGGGAACCACAATATTTAAGGTAATACAAAGTCACTGCAATTTTTTCTCAGTTGACAATGCTCTGTAATTAGGCGACGAAGGATTTGGCGAAATATGAAGACGTAGTTGTTCGGCTAGATCCATAAACTCTTGTCTGGTAAGACGGAAATTTTTCTTCCAAGTTCCTTCTGGAGCTGTACCACCGATCATGTTTTGCCACCATTCTTCTGTTCTGTCTGCTCATAGTTGAACCCAAAATCTTCTCTTTTTTCTGAAGTCGTCTTTTTTTTAAATTTTCGGTAAAAAGCAGATCGCCTTCTCAACATGAATGCCATCATGCTATCATTTATATGTTCTACATACATTTTCCAAGCCAAAATAACTCCATGCTTAAAGCTCCATGCTTGGGTTTGTTCCAGCCCACTCAAAGTAGCAGTATGTTCGGATTCTATAGAGCGCGATAGATTGAAATGTCGCAAAACTGAGTTACTACTTAAACCTAATGCCAATGTAGAAAGAGCTAGGTTTTGCTCAAAACTGATTTAATATATTGTTTCACATGCAATTATAAAAATCATATATACTATTGTATCTAACTAATTAGTATCACAAACAAGGTCATGGACATGGTAGAAACGGCTTGAGATCAATTGATTATATGTACATAATGGATATACGAATTGGTTATAAACCAAATGTCATGTTTTTCTATTCTTCACTTCTTTTGCTATTCTGTCCCAAACAAGCGCTCTTTATCAGCCTGTACGTTGGGGGCGTTTCTAGGTAACCATGGTAATAGTAATTAGTGTCAGGAAATGATATCGTATTATTTCCATCCAATTCAAAATACGGAAATACGAAACGGCGTAAATATAAAAATACGGAAATATGGAAACACGAAAACACGGAAATAGGAAAATATGAGAATACATAAACACGAAAACACGAAAATATGAAAATATGAAAACACGGAAATAGAAAAATATGAAAATACAGAAACACGAAAAGGCATGAAAATATGGAAACACGGAAACAAGAAAACATGAAAATATGGAAACACGGAAGTACGGAAATATGAAAACACGGAAATATAAAACATGAAAACATGAAAATATGGAAACACGGAAATACAGAAACACGAAAATATGGAAATACAGAAAATACGGAAATATGAAAACACGGAAATATAAAACATGAAAATACGGAAACACGGAATATCATTTTTTCAACTTTGAAGTAAAGTTAAAAACTTTGTAACTCACCCTAACCCTAAAACCTACCCTAACCCAAAACCTAGCCCTAACCAAATTGATGAAGAAAAATCAAGAAAAACGAATGACGTCAGTTTGATAGATGGAAACTAGTGAAAACCGTCTGGGCCACCGTACAAAATAATAATAGAACACAATCAATAATTAAATTAAAGGCTCGAAGTAACAGTATAAATAACTTTATTATATAATATTTACATTTGTGGTTGTAGAATGTAGAATGTTGAAGTGTTGATTTTAATATACTTCAGAGTTTTGAACAAGAAATTCCACCGTTTGTTATGTTATATTTCCGCTTCGTTCGCCATTGTTCTTATCTCTACATGATAATAATCCTTTCTTCTTTTGTTTTATATTAAATCTTACTATAACACTTCGCCAGAAATTCGTTTACAAGTGATTTTCATACAAAAACTTCGCATGCACTCCTCGATGGCAGCCATGTTGCCAAAGTATTACCCGCGGTTAATGAATAACTTTCAATATTCCATTGTCTTCCGATTGACCAATCAAATCGCTTAAAATCACTTCCGGCAACTGATTATTCCAGGGCTTCTGAGAGAGGCCAGCCCAGTGAACTACTGGGCCAGCCTAGTTCCTAGGCCTCTAAGCGTTCTCATTAATATCAGCCTAGTTCCTAGGCCTCGTGTGACTCGCGTGATTACATATCACAATAAAAACACGAATGCATGACTGAACATTTGAAACTTTAATACGCATATTTTAAATTATCCAGTCACAGCTACATGTTTTTCTTTAACTGCGCCAACTACAATTTTTGCCCGACTCAGAACGCGTCATTTGGATGCGCAGCGCGATTCGTGTATTAAAACAACCATATTAACCCAGTCCGTATTATGAACCCAGTCATACTTTAGAAAATTTTTTTTAATGCGAGTCGACTGGTAGCAAGTCTATGGGGGAGAGATCTTGATTAATGATTATACCTTTATATACCGATAAAAACAAAGCCATTTATGCTTCATACCTAAAATTATAGACACCTTGTCACACCTTTATACCAAAAAGTCGCACTTTTGTTTTTCTCGGATTTGAAGCGATGTCATAAATATTGAAAATATATTGGATCATATCGACAAAACATGACAAACATGGATCAATGAGATCGAATTTAACCATCCTAGCTGAACCAACTAAAATCAACTAAGTTTAACTAATCAAACACTTTTTTGTTATACCATGAAGTAATCATTTATACTTTATACCTAAAATAATTTGGGCAGTTATACCTGGTTCCAGAGGCTAAATTCGCCTTGCCGTTATTTTGCCTATACAATTACTTTATGGTTTCCGTGTTTGGATGGCCTGATCCAAACACGAGTTTCGACCAATCAGAGCACGCGTTATATACATGTTATTTTATAATCACCTTTCTTTAAGAGCCTCTGGAACCAAGGTAACCCATCAGGTGGGGTAACCTTATACCTAAAACCCATAACAGCTAGGGCAAAGACAGCTAGGGCCTGAGTCTGGGTTTCAGAAACACATCTTGAAAAATCCAAGATATAAAGGACTAAAATCAAGACAAAACTCTTAAATTAATAAGGTGAAAACTGATTGAAACCACGTAAAATAATCTTTGAAATAAACTCGAAATATCAGTTGATTTTAGTCCATAATCATATGCATTCAGAATTCGTTCATTCTGTATAATTATACCATGACATAATTTTGCATGCTTAATAGCTCTTGCAGTGGCATGTTCTGACGTCACATCTCACGCCACATGAAGAGTTTAGAGTTATTAAATTATTTAAAATATATGTTGAGAATCATATAACAGGTCAATATTAACACGAGTCAAAAATGTACTTTGTGATAAAGTGTCGGTGTTATGCTTTGCATTTTACTGTAACCTTATTTGAATACCCCACAGCCCAGAAAATGGAATTCATGCAAGTTGATGCAACTATGCAGGCCAATGCACGCTCGAATGCACGTTCAATCGATGAAACCCTGCCAATTGCACGTGAAAGTCACGACATCATTCATTGTGGGACGGATATTTCACGTGAACAATATTGCAAGTTGCAACAAATATAGCAATCGAATGTCAACATGATATGATGTCATGATATCAGTTCATCGTCAATCAGCGTCTACGGTTGGCTGTATTGTTTAAATATCTGCACGTATCGGATTTCGCCAAAAAGGTTAAAGCGTTCCTTCTTGTAAATTTGCAACAGAACTGAGTTAATTGAAGACAACGAGCGTACATATCTTTTCTTCATCGATATATCGATATACCAAGTCAAAATATGCAAGTGAGTAATGCAAAGTAAGCATAAATTGTTCTAAAATTTGTGCATATTGTCAAGGCACTGGCGTTTCCGTAGCGTCAAACGAATTCCATATAGGTCTTTACCCAAGGTTTAATATAGGAGAGTATATTATATAGTGCAGCTATATTTATGCAGGGTAGTACGTTTTCACTTTAGAACTTTTATCACATTTAAACATGACATTGTGTGAGAAGAGTGAAGGAATTTGTCAACTCAGCTCATACTAGTTAGTCTCAGGATACCAGACTTCAGTCTTGGGATTCCCCCATACAATTTTACTGCCCAGAATTAATAGAATACAGAAATAGGTAATAAGGTATTTAAATAAGATAAATAGACAAGGCTGTTGCAGCTTTGTTATTGTAACTTTATTGAAAAAAATTTAACCAATTGCAGTATTTAACCAAGTTAGACTGGTAATTTCAAATTTTGCTGCAAAGTTGGCAAGTTGCTTAAGAAATTGGCAATTGGCCAAAAGGCCAATGATTGGCCGCACTAATAGTCATAGGCAGGGGGCAAGGGGGGCTATAGCTCCCCCCCCCCAAAAGTAGAAATGGCAAAAGCAGACTGGGAGAACTTAATGTAAAGGTGTTAGATTTGTCGCTGCCTGAAATGCAAAATGAACAAACTGACCTGGTTTCTGCACGTCAAATCTTCCATAGAGCGCAGGAAATGTCATCTCAGAGACTCTATATTTCAAAATTTCCTGGGGGAGCATGCCTTCGGGTCCCCCTAGAGTTTGTCTAGCCCTCGCAACCAAACCAATCTTCTGCTGCCCTTGCTAGCAGTGGCTGCTTAGCCAATCAGAGGGTTTGCTTGGAAAACCTGATTGTGAAATTCATAATCATGTTTGAAATTGTCAACAAACTTGCCAACTTTATACCTTGCCGTGGCCTGGTGCCAGTCAGGCTGTTAAAGAATGGCAAGGCGAAAGAAACGCGAAACGAGATGCAGAGAATAAAGAGTCTCTGGTCAAATAAATTAAGAACCTCGTTTCCATGCAACCTGAACCTCGCATATGATTGACTATTTGTAAAAATATGTCAAACCAGCTAGTTGAGAAATAGACATGTACAGTAGTCAGTACCTAATTTAATACCCTGCCAAATGTTGTATTGTAAAGTTTTTAATCAATGGGTCATTCCAGAAAAGATCCAGACTTCCCCCATAGAAGAAAGTTCTGCTGTCCAGAGAGGGAGTGGGGGAAACTCACCTCTGATGACATCCAAAGGGGAGAGGGGGATTAACTTACAATTTCCTCTGTGTAGCAGGTGTGGATGTTTTCTGAAATGATCCCATGAAGCAAAAACTAAAATATTGAAGAGAATAAGGCAGGGACCATGGAGCTTAGGGTCCCCCACTTTTCACAGCATAAAAGTAAAATTACTCATTGAAATACAAAAAACAGAATCTTCCCCCCCACTTTTATTCAGGCTCTGTTGTCCCTGTAAGGGGATAACAAGGCTGGCAAGTGGTGGGGCAGAGGGGGCAAAATACCTAGGGCCTGGGCTGTTGGGTATGGATGATAGTGTCACTTCTCAAGCTTCTAATAACAGTAATTAAATATACAAATTATAAATTTCTGGAATAAGTGGTATGATAGAATTCATAACATGTTAGCCAAACATGTAAGGATAAAGGCATTTAAAGACTGCATTCACTAGACGTGTATTCTAAAGTTTTTGTCCTACAGTAACATCTGCCTGAATTATATAAGAATCTTTCCCAAGAAATTCACTGGCAATAGTGGAACCAGAGCATGCACTGCAGAGCATTCATTTCCCTGGTGAGCATTCAGTGGGAACAGTGCAAACCAAAGCGCATGGGTGCGAGACTGAGGGGGGTGCACATTCACCAATCTGCCCTGGGCTCGTGACTGGATCTCGTCTGCATGTCTTGGGTGGTAACTTTGTATACTTATTATTTTTGCAGAATATGCAAATTATAATGTATTATTAATAGATTTGGAAGGGGGGAAAATCTATTTGAACGAAACATTTCACAGGATGCAAGCTATCTTGCAACGTTCAAGGTTTGCTGCTATCCTGGGCATTTCAGTGTTAAATACACAAAATGTATCTTCCATTATATTTTTAAAATGTCTGTAAGTTAAGTTGTGACTCTTGAGATGTTGCAAACTATAAAGGCGACTCGCATGTGTGATGGCTAATATATGCATAGACATATAGTGAAATTCAAATAGAAATGCAGTGCCACTGACTGTGATTTCCATGGTAGCCATAATAGGTGTACCAGTTGGGGGGCAGGGGGTACGTTGAACTAAAAGTCAGACATTTTCAGTTTCAGTGTGGGATCCGTACGCCTATGGTATAGCCAGAACAGATCCATGTTAAGATTGAACTTAAAAAGCCAATTGGAGTGCTTTGGTCACCTCCAAAAAGATCAAATGAATTATATAAATTATAAAGTTATCAGCTGTGAAATTTGATGTTTTTTTACTGATGTATTCATGCTCAATTGATTATTAAAAAGGTATACCCTGTTTATTTCCCAATCCAATTTGACATGCTTTTACAAATAGCCAATCACATGTGTGGTTCAGGATCTTGAAGACAATTAGGCCGGTGAGACCCAGTCACAGGCCCAGGGCATATTGGTGAATGCAGGCCCCACTTTGGTTTGGTCTGCAATTCTCACATAACGCTTACCAGGGATGTGAATGCTGTGCAGTGTTCTGGCCTCACTATTGTCCGGAAATTTCTTGCCAAATATTCTTACTGTATTATTCTTACTAATCATAGGGCAAAATTTTTAGAATACTGTATGTATTAATACCTTTATTCTTTGTGATTGGCTGAAATGTTATGGTTCTATTATAATGCCATATATTTCAGAAATGTATAATTGACAAACTGTGACGCAATCATCCAGGTACCAACTTTGTAGTGAAATTCAAAATTACCAAAATCGTGAAATCAACAGTGTAATGGGCAGTGTGCCCTAATGTATTGATTCCCTGTACTGCCAAACAATTTACTTATTTTCAAGTACTTTTGAAGGGAGGGCTTTGGTAGTCTTAATCCCATTTCATTTGTTAGACATGCTCCGTATGTCTTGTTTTGACATGTGTCATCTTAGGCCCGTTCCCCGTGACGATGTTTACATTTTTTGGCCTGCAAAGTGTAACATCATTTTGTGCATTTTTATTCAATGAATTATTGGGTTCAAAATATTCAAAGCTTCAAAGTGTTTGTTCAGTATGCTGATGCCACAGGCATACATTTAGGATGCTTTAGAGTGCTCAAAAAACGGGGAAAGTGTGAGGGTAATGGGGCACGGTGATGGTTAATGATTTAAATTAATGAGTTCAAAGAAATGGTCTATTCAGGCAATTCAAAATGTAGGATCAATGCTACGCATCTTGAAACCTTACCTAGTGAGTCAACCTTTAATTGGTTAATTGAGTAGTGCTCATTGACATTGATGACAAGTCCTTGCCCTTTAACCCATTAATGTGTAGGCATAAAATCATCAGCCATTAGAAAGAGTGAAATTAATGAAGGGGTTGCTTGATACTATAAGTTAACATGCCCATATCCACAACACCCGGTAAGAAATGGAGTGATTTAAAGCCTGGGCAGTCAAACGAGGATGAGAGTTACCACCTGCAGGGCCGGATTAACGTCGAGCGAGGCCCATGGCAGATTTTCAGCGCGACGCCCCCAACCTCCCCCCCTCGTTATGAAAACCTTTGAATTCAAAGACACACAAAATTGTTAAATAATCGTTTTCAATTTTATCCGCAAATCACCGCAATTTCGCAGCCAAGCAATCAGCGCTATTTCGCAGCCAAACGAGACAATGGTCTGCCTGGCCCAGTCGTTGGGTCAACAAGTATAAACAGGATCATATAACAGCTCAGCGCAACTGGAGATTACATGCATACGGGTATTGCATATTTTCCTGGGGTCAACTGCCAACCCTAGGGGCCCTAAATGCGCGAGGTTCCTAAATTCGCGAGGCCCCTAAATTCGCGAGGCATCTAAATTCGCGAGGCACCTAAAATGGGCGTGTCCCAATAGAAAATGGGCGTGTTCTCGTAAAAATGGGCGTGGCACAGTAAAGCGCGAGGTTAATCCGGCCCTGCCACGTGGTTAATCCTGCCACGTGGTTAATCCGGCCCTGACCCCCTGCGAGAGTTGATGAGAGGTTGGCTACACATGGTAGTACCCAGACAACTCTCCTGCAACCAACTCTTCTCCTTTTCACGGGAGCATGAAAGTTGAGAAAACTTTTATGCAAACTTTCACTGGCCAACTCTCATCAATTCTCATTATCGTTTTACCAGGGCTTAACAATACTGAACACCGGGGAACAATAACTTAATTAGATTCATGTGACGTTTTACCAAGAAATTTATGTTGTTCTTCAGGGTTTATAAAACACAAAAGACATTAATCCTTATAATAAATATGCATTATCAAAATCGGTAATAACTTACTCTATATTGGCTAACTTTTTTACTAAACATTCAAATCATCAAAAACTGTAGGTTTATTAAACTTTGACCAATAAAATAAATCGAAGGGTGCAAACAGCATTCTATTTTGTCTATAGTAACCTCCCAAAGATGTTCGTTTAGCTGCATACTTTTGCTGCTTAGTGCATGGTGTATATCAGTATATGTATTGAAAAGCTCATACCGGTACTCATAGTTCTATTTTTTTACTGTTATAGGAGAAAAGCATGTCAGTGATCAACAGTTCTAAGTATTTAGATGTCTGCCCTGCGTCATCCTCCATGTTATCTCTTTCAAATGAACGTTTATGCCGTATTTGCCATGAAAATGAAAAAACAGAAGACTTATTTTCACATTGTCGATGTAAAGGTTCAGTTGGTTTATCACACACATCTTGCTTACTCTACTGGATAAAGAAGTCTGGATCGGTAACCTGCGAGTTATGTAAACAGAAATACGTCACCATTGCTCATATCAACAAGCGGTTTTGGCAGGTATGGTGGTGTTTCACTAATTAAGTGCAGTAATTATATTCGTAGTACAAATGTTTCAGAAAATGGCTTTTGAGTTTTGTCTACGTATACATGACATTGTGCTTTTTACGGTACTCCAAGAGCATTTACATAATTATTTACCACCGGGCTGGTCACCTTCATTTGCGTGCTTCAGTGTACTGTATAACTATTAATGGTTATAGTGTTATTGTTAGTGTAAGGGGCATGCATTCAGCGATTGTATTATTGTTTACGTCTCACTTGACAAGGAAAATGAGCTGAATAATTTGTTTGTTATGTTTTCATGGGTATAAGGTGCCATCTTTTTAAACAGTTGTGTAAATGCCTTTCTTTTGTATCTAACGACCAAATGAGTATTTAATGGTAGTCGCTGGCTAACAATAACAAAACCTTTGTAAAAGGTCAACATATCTGGATTAATATATTTATCTGCTTGAGTTACCCAACGGCAAATTTCGGATAACGATAATGCTGTTTGATATGATACATTTTCAATGTAATACATTCAGGTTAAAATGTACAGTATAACCACTTACAAAGAAACTTTTCCATATTCTAGTCGTCCCATAAAATGGCTGCTAGCTTCAATTTGATCGCGCAGTGCCAAGATCAGATGTGGCAATTTTCCTTTCAAGGAGAGCATAGAACCTTCATATAACGGACGCCCTGGGACCGAAGCTTGCTGTCCGTTGTTTGTATAGGTGTCCGCTATCTAGAGGTCTAGAAGCAGTAGCTAGACGAGAGAAGCAGTATAGCTAGAGAAGCAGTAGCTATAGTAGAGAAGCGTGCAAGATTTTCGGTGATAGCCAAATTTTCAGGGTCTTGACATATGCATGTATGAATCTGTGAGGCACTGGGATAAAGTTTTCATGCGGCTCATAGTTTGTAGGGTGTTTTTTTATATCAAAATTTTGTTGGCATCTCACTCGATTGAATAATAATTGAAGGGTTTGTAGATGGAAAATTATTGAGTGTAAATTATATACATTTATTAGACCTAACCAGGAACAGATGCGAAAAATGCAACTAGAGGTCCCTGGCAGGAATCGAATCTGCGGCCCTGCGATTTTTATACGAACTTACAAGTCCGTTTTTACCTGCATATACATTAACCCCCTTATGTATCTGGAGTAAGAACTTCTAATGTTCGGCCAATAGGAGAAGTGAAGCGAGGATGGCGGCAATTGACATACAAATTCTATGAAGATCATAAACAGTTTTCATACCATTTTATCCAGCTAATTCCAGTATTTTCTAACGGATCGTATCGCTAATCAAGTTACTAGTTCATAAAATCATAATGTTATTCTTTAAATCGAAGTAGAAACACGAAATTTTGGCACACTCCTTGCCGCCTTGTGCCAACCGCGCCGACAAAAACAATAGAAAGGGACTGGCACTCGACGTTAATTTCCGCCATCTTTGGCTTCACTTTTTGGACGTAATTTCTCACTCCAGATATATATGCATGGAGCTCAAAATTTTGAAATATTGACTCCCAGAATTGCCATATGCAGCAATCTGGGCATCAACTTCTACGAATAGCTTGACCTAATAAAGGAAAAAATGTTGAGAATTTTGCATATTTCAGAGAACAATAATGAAGGTAAACACAAAAATAGGAAAACCATCAGAATAATATCTAAATTTTGACTGTTCGCTCACTCGACAATACCGGCTTCGCAACAAAGAAAGCATTTTCACGAGAATTGCCATAAAAGGGCTAGATTATGTCGTATTGTAATAAAAATGGATTCATTTCAAAGATATCAAAAAGACCCGTCGAATGGGGGTATTTACGAGTTTGTACCGTGTAAACGAAAGGTAGGAAAGCGAAATGAATATTTAATTAGTTTATATTATTGCTAATTTGTAAACAAAACAAAATTCATAGTGTTTAAAAGCGGCTAAATTGGCCGCATAGCGTTGTAAACAAACACAATTTACTTATCTAAAGAGATCGTAAAACGCTGAATCGAACGGTGGTATTGCCATCTACATAGCATGCACCGAACCGAAGATATGTCCCCTGCCGGTCAAATAGTATTTTCTTGACGAAAGATCTGGCGTTGGTCGCTGCTTAACAATAATATTCTGTTCAGCAGTACTGCAGTAGCCCAAGCAGAAAAGGATTTTCTCACCAACTCCGAAACAATATCGTTAACTTCGCGTGAAGAAGAACTCGAAATGCCCGAATGACTTGAAGCCATGTTCATTCAGGCGGAAAGCTTCGAGCAAAGAGGCTGTGATCAGGTTGGGCTGCCCGTTAGTCATGCAAATCGAAAATTGCATGACCATTGCTTCAAAAACAACCGCATTGCGCGTGCGCAAACATCGTAAGCCAATCAGAAAACAAGAAACCTAATATAAAATAATATTAGCTAGTCATGCAATTCTGAAAATGCATGACCAAAACACGCAGCGGGTAACCACGCAGCAATTCCACGCACTCGTTTTCCACTCGTATTACGCAACCGGTCATGCATGTGAAAATATGCATGCCCTACTCAGACTACTCAGTTGCCAAGGCAACAAAGCCGAAATAAAAAACATACGAGAATATTCAGCGAAAATATCGCGTAAAGACCATTGATTTATGTTTAAAAATATAGCATAAAGCAGCTGAACGTATAAAGGCAAAGATAAAGCATAATTCTATTTTAGACAATTTTATTGAACTGATTTTTAAACATTTTTGGGGAAAGTTTTAGTCATGCACTGCATGACCTGCATGACCGCTGGCTTCGCCACTGTTTGCAACTGTTCTTGGTTCGGTCTAAAAATGTATATAAATTTTCGATCAAATATTCCATCTACAGTTATCAGAATGTTGTTCGTTGTTAATGTTTGGATGCAGTGTCCGTTGTTTAGAGGTTTCAATAATTAAACATTTTAACTGCAAAAAATGGGGACCTGGAGTCTGAACTTACTGCCCGTTATATGGAGGTGTCTGTTGTACAGAGTGTTAGTAGAGGTTCCACTGAGTGAGAAAGATTTAATTTAGTCTTTAAAAGCTTTACATGTTCAGGTAGTTCCAACGCTAAACCATAGCAACTTACGGCAATTTAGTGAAAAATAAATACTACCTACACTGTACCGCGTTTGAGATTTAGTTTGGTCCTGCGTTATTCTATAACAACATATATTCTACCTTCTACACCACAAACGCGATTTTGAATAAGTCAGTGCATGTATACCACAGTACACAGTGGTACACTATGTTATCACGGCCACAGAAACGTGGGGACTATATAGTTTTTAAATTTCTACAGAAAACTGGAATTATAGTCTGATCTATTGGTGTCCGAAACTATCATTTCTTACATATACAGTTGAATTACATATATTATTATATAAGTATATAGAGACTTCCGTGCAGTAGAAAGGTTAAATAAAAATCGTATTCTCACGGCGGACACTATTTTTCACATGTGAAATTTATCGTCCGAGCGTTCTGATTGGCTAGTGTTTTCGCACTCAAAATTGAAACATGCAGGCGCCAGGTTTTAGCGAAGTCACCAAAGTGAGAGTTTTTTTCGCTAATGAAGAAACTATATTACCATCAAGAAAAGCACTCAAGGCTAAAAATACTTAAGATAAACCTGTTTAATTAGAATTTCAGCAAGAAAATGAAGAAATAAGCGGTAAGAACTCACTCGTTTGTTTAACGATCCTTCACAACTCGTAAATAAAAATCGTACGCACTCACCAACCATGAAGTAATCTATATTTATTATATAAAGTATAGTGCTTTATAGAGATTTCGAGCACTGATAAAACTGATAATCTCACATGTGAGATTATTTATGATAATCTCGCATGTGAAAATTATCGCTTTTTTCAGTTTATGAAAATGGATATTTTATTTTATTTTATTTTGTTTGAAAAGACTGTCCTTTATATAATATACAGAAAAATACATGGATGCTTGGAAATACCAGATTTATTTCTCGTGTTGAACATGATATCTCACTCGTGCTGCGCTCACTCGTGAGATATCATGTTCAACACTCGAAATAAATCTGGTATTTCCCGCGCACCCATGTATTATTCTCTATTTAATATACCGGGTGGCGCAAACCGATTAGATTATTTGATTTAGAATAACTTAAAGAACTAAAAGAAGTATTACACTAAAACATGTTTCTTTGTATTCAGCGATGTCTAACTTAAGTTTTGATATATACCATGCGCATTTTCATGCAATATTGACCAGGGTAGCTGCATGCGTTTAAACTTGAGTAAACATTTTTGGAGGTATCGAGAATTAGCTAAAAATGGCTTATTAAATAATTTGATAACCATTAGCATTTTACGTACAGTAAGTATTCGTTTCAAGGAAGTGAAGTTGAAGTTAGAAGGCTAAATGTTAGAATAAAAGAGCATATCTATTCAAGAAACATTTCTAACTTCAACTTAACGTCATTGAAATAATACTTACGATAAAATGGTAACGGTTATCAAATTAGTTTAATAGGCCGTTTTAGCTAATTCTCGATAGTTCCAAAAATGTTTACTCAAGTTTAAACGCAGCCATCTCAGTCAATATTGCACAAGGCATATACGAACACTTAAGTTAGACATCGCTGAATGCAAAGAAACTTGTTTAAGTGTAATAGCTCTTTTAGTTTTTAAGTTATACTAAATCAAACAGTCGTTGATTGGTTCAACCTATATATATATACGTGCTTTGTACATGTGCCTTGTACTTTTGTAGCTGGGAATCTGTGCAGCAACTTTTTTCAGTTATCACAGTGATTTTTGTTACTAAAATTTGTGAAGATCGAGTCTAAAACGTGCGCTAAGTCCACGGTACACTAACAATATACTTTCTTTCTTATTTACAGTGGAAATTACCGCGCATTGGAACGAAAGGCTGGTGTAAACTTGTATTTTTTGGGGGATTTTTATCCATGTTAGTGGGATTTACTACCTGGATAATTTGGTCAAGAACGAGCTCTTCAGTGGAGGCAAAACAAGAACGTAACAAAAAACAAGTTGAATATAGCTACATAGTCTACGGCATGCTCGTACTTATTGCAATTGTCGGCATGTATGCTTTGAATTTTCGGCCTTTTCTTAGGTTCTTGAGCAAATGTTTGGTGGTTAACCAAAGTATAACAGTGATACCAAATGGGGAGCTTTGCAAAGAGAAAGCGTCGAGCACAGAGACATTGGATGAACTTGACAGAGGAAAAGTGGACGAATCAAAGACACATTGTTCGTGTAAGCATGATTTACCTTCGTTAAAAGACACATACGTTCAAGTGCAGATGGTTGAAAATATGAAATACGAAGCACGGGGATATACGAAGCTCGCGGGTGGAGAGGATATGAATATGGTATGAACTACAGCTGAAAATTAGGTGTGAAATACCGAATATAATATATTACAACTATATTGAGAATAATTATCATAAATTTGGTGCATGTATGGAGCTATATAAGATCAAATAATGACAATGTCTTTGGCAGTATATAGGACAAGGTAATCTGGGCAACTTTCGTACATTAATTGGTATGCAGACAATATATTTTATACTTGTGTATAAGTAGGTTATTTATGGTGGGTATGGTTAAAAATACACTAAAGTTTGGGCAATTTAGCCCAATTGTCAGATAATATTGAAGGGTTTTAGTGAAATGGAAATTTCGAGCGAAAATTATATACAGTACTTACACCTTATATACTTGTATTTAAATTCGCGTGGTCCTAATTTTCGCTCGGTCTTGAATTCGCGCGATTCAATTTCGCGCACCTTAAATGCGATATTTTCGCGCAGTTTTAATTTCGCGCACCTTGAATCGGTGCAAAACTAAAAAATAGGATCAGCAGGATAATTTCTCGCGGATTATTTTTCGTGCATGTTACAGCAGCAAACCTTTTCGTGCGGATTATTTTTCGCTCACAGACCTAAGGTCTGCGCGAATTCTAATACCGCGCGAATCGCAGTGTGGATTATACAATTTCTTTTGGGCCTGACAAATGTCCGATCAACTAGACAGTTTCTCGGACATTGGCTAAGAATGGTCGGCCATACTTTCAATAGCTTCTTATGTCATGTACAGGTCAGATAACTCATTATTCATGTTGATGTTATATTGCTGATACTTGTGTGATGCACCTATATTTACATGAAATGTCGTATAAAGCAACACATAATTGCATTAAAAGTAGAAACATTTGGAAGTTTAACACTTTCCTTCAAAGAAACCTTTAGTATTTTTAGTATCCATTGTTAAACGTTAAAGATATAGAGGAAAACTGTGTATTTTATTTGATCGGTCAAAATGTCCGTGCAGAATAAAACTGATCGACCATTTCGTGTCTTTGTTCGGCAAATAGCCGAATGCCGACCGTTATAATCCACGCTGGCGCGAATTTAAATACAAGTAAGGTACATATTTTAGACCTAACCGGGAGCAGTTGCGAAAAATTCAACTACTGTATGCGATTCCCGTGCAGCGCTCTGACCACTGGGCTAGTGTGTAGTTCAGTTAGTACGTGCAAAACAAAACAGAATGTCGAAATTTTCATCTACAATTATACTAAAACCCGTCAACATAAAAATACACTTCAGTCTTCGTGTACCGTGTCACACGAGATCACAGCTTCGCTACAGAAGTGTGTCACAAACTCCCCCTTAGACTTTTGTTTAATTGTGAAAATTCGGGCACGAACAGGCAAAATATAGTATTGAAATTTTACAACATTTATACACAATAATATATTTGTAGTCTGTAGAGGTATTTCATGTGGAGACTGATTAAATCAAATTTATACAGTTTTGCAGGGCTTGAATCCGGATTTATTCATACTTTTTTATAAAAATAGTATAAAATGAATGGCACCAGCTATTTTTGCTTGAAAGTGTGAAACTGCACTGATTGCATGACTTTGTTGATTACAAGCAAGAACTCCTGTCGCCATTATTAACGGCTGAATAGTTTACTGAATACTGAGCTATATTGTATTACTGCCAATACTGGTGAATTGAAGTGCTCGGCGCATATAACCTACACAATTAAAACGTTTTGAAGAAACTAAAGAAAGAATGGGGTCTATTGAGGCCCCATTCTGCTTGCAGGAATGCCCAGGTATCGAGTGCCGAAAGCACAAGGGCACTAGGTGATATGCGGGCATGCTCCCCCAGAAAAGTTTTGAAATCTAGAGCCTCTGAAACGCCATTTCCTGCACGTTGGGGGAAGACGGCCGGAAGACTTTACAGAATTCTGATGATCAGAACATGTCGTATAAGCCAAAGTAGAAAAAATGTGGGGGGTGGGATAATTACATATTGATCCCCCTCTGCCCAAAAAGTGGGGGTCGCTCCCCCTCCACCCCCCCCAGGATTGACGCCCTTGCGTTAGAGCCATAGATATAGGAGACATAGATTGCTGATTTTACGCTGTTTTGGACATAACTCAAAACAGACATCGAAATTTAAGGAAATTTAAGTTTGCAAGCTTTTATCTTTTTTAAAGATATAAAGTTTAATAGGCCACAGGGCACAGGCAAATTGTTCGAAAACTAAATTTTGAACCGTCGAGGGTTGATTTTTCAGATGCCTCCTAATTATCTAAACATTTATCTTCAAGCCAAAATGTAGAATTCCTGTAAATATGGTACTTGTATCACAAAATGAACAAATGTTGTACTTAAAGCCGAATTATCACGACCGCCATGGTTTAGCTATTTGGCGACATTTTTTGCCCATGCCCTAGCTCTCTCCAGTTATATAATATAGCTCAGTGGTTTTGACAATTTGACCGTTTTGACGATTTCAAATTTGACGGATTATGGCGTATGTGATGAGTGATGGCGTATGTGTTTTTTTTAAAATCATTTTTTAAAAACACAATTAGATTTTTCATAAACATAATATTTATTTAATATTTCCTCATGGATGGCTGATTCCTCAAGCGAATGTCGACACAGGAATTTATCAGGTATATGCATAGTTTCTTACATCGTTTTCTCACTTTTCTGCACGGCTGAAGCTTTTCAAACAACGTACTTGTACTGCAAAAGCTAAAATTAATTTGAGATTGATATAAAATAAATACTTATCGAAACTTTTATGATGTCGGATATCACAAGCGGAATTCAGTAATTGTTTTATTTTACATTGTAATGTGAAATTTTTCGATAAATAACCATTTAAATTCTGTAGGCAAGGCGGCAAGCACAAAACAAAGTTTTATTCTCGAAAAATGGAGTAAAAGCCAATTATATAAATGATAATAACAAAAACGAAGTATTAGAAATCTCATTTACCTGCTAACTTCCGATAATAATTTCTAAAAAGAAATGTATTTTTTTGCACAAAGACGTTCAAAAGCATTCTTCAGTCTTGTTTTTTTTCTTGTTTCTATTCTTGTATGGGTAGGTACTTCATCTTGTAGGAATTTTCTGGATCCTGACCCCAACCGTAACTATAATCTAGACACGTAGTGACTGGCAGACTGCAATGTATAACTAAGAGCATTGCTATTCTAGATCATCAGATTTGATGTTTGTTGTTTCACTATCGTGACTATTGGCTATTTATAGGTAGATATTGTGGAGTGCCTATGCCTATTGAATTTCCCACCTTCTGATTTGTCGAAATTGAGCGTCTCTGACGTTATAGCGACGCTACCTCCAAAGTCTAAAGGGCTAACTCCAAATCCAAAATATACACTTGAGTAATTCAATACCCAGCGGACGCGCATAAACATGACAATTGACATGAAATAAATTTATGACAATTAAAGTGGAAACACTCTCATGGAAACAGTAAATTTTGAATTTGCCAAAAACTGCAGTGTGCTGCAGTGTATGTGAAACTGAAACTAAAATACTAAGATACTAAAATACATTCAGAGGCTAAATTTTGATTTACCCCTCGTACCCCTCGACCGTCGTCATGCTCTGTTGACCGCGCGTAAGACGAGCTCTGGGTACGAGAATGTGGCATAGCCCAGCTCCATTGAAGATTGGCTACCTCCACAAAAATAAAATCTACAGGCATGAGCGAGGGAAAGGAGGAAATCCTCTGCCGGCGCCTCAACTGCCTCGCCTAAACTGTCTGCCTTCACCTCAACCCCCAAGCCCTTAAAACCGCCAGCTACGCAGGCTATAATCAAATACTGGGTTTCAGCATCACAAGGAATGCTGGATTACATAATACAGTATTGTTGACCTCATACAAAAGACTACGTACCATTTTTTCAATGTAATTCTAAAATATTCCATTAACTACAACATGAATATAAATCATTTTAAATAATATTACAAAATTGACAAATTTAAAAGCACTAGTATAGTCCAGGGGCCGGTTGTTCGAAGCCCGTTTAGCTTAAACGATGGATAAGTCAAAATTAACTAACAGATTCACACATTTTATAAATGACTGAACTTAAATCTCATGCACTAAATATATAGTTGCAAACATAATTGTTCTACTCAAGTTGAAATATTTTAGTTTGGTTACTTGATGAATGTACAAACTTGATCAATATTTTCGACTTATCCACCGTTTAAGCTAAATGGGCTTCGAACAACCGGCCCCAGGGCTCAAAATAACGGCCGGTCACCGGTCAATGACCGGCCAAATTTTTAATACGACCGGTCAAATTGGTATGACGCCGGTCAAAGTGACCGGTCAGATTTTGGCTCTGGGAACGAGATTGATTTTTGAGATGTTGTGAACACGTTAAATATTATGTCAATTTGTCAATGCGTTGTGATTCATGCGTTGATGTTTAACTTTCCTAACATGCTGTGAGAGGTGGGACGAGCTGAGCTGACCGTTGCATCGCCGACAGCCAAAACGATCTCACCGAGAATGCTTCTTCAAAGATCAAGTGACAACGCATCGGTACCAGAATAATAGCGCATGAGAGAGTATGATTTATACGTTTTTTGTTGTGTTGCGTTTTCATTGTTTTTGGAAGGGTTCAAGTGAGTTGACCGGTCAGAAATCGTGTTTGACCGGTCACAAATGGAACTGACCGGTCACCATGACCGGCGAATGATGAAAAGTATATAACTCTGTTTGACAATGGGATCTGAAAATGTCACGAAATTTGAGTATTTGCGTTCATAATGAATTTTAAATTGGTTAGACCTTTTGGGCAAAATGTTTGCCATCATTTTATCAGGCTCCGAATATTGTATACAGTCACAGATATAATTTTGGTTACCACAATAAATAGATGATTAATTAACGAGTTCTGCTCTACATCTCACAGGCTTTCTGATCTCTCGAACAAGGACATCCTTCAAAGAACGTGAGGTATCTGCGGGTCCAAACCTGTCGTCGACGATGCAGAACAGTGAAGACTGTTTTCATGATATAAGTTTTTCCTCAAGTCTACCAATATGCCGCATATGTCACGGCAGTAGCGAAGAAGAGGATTTAATCCAGCCATGTCTTTGTAGTGGTTCCGTTGGTTTCGCTCATGAATCTTGCATTCGAAAATGGATCGTTGGTTCGAGTAATTTTGCTTGTGAATTGTGCAATTATAAATTCAAGATCGAAACAAAACTTATCCTGGATATTCGAAAGGTAACATTATGGTGATCATTCATGTCTCGGCATATAAATGGGTAATTAATCAAAACATTTATGCGCTAAAAGTCGTCAGAGGAACTAGCATCACCCATGCATGGTAGGCTATTGATCATGCATTGCTTCGAATTTCCCTGTTCATTGAAAACTCTAAAATGTTGATTTGATGAGAAAGTCATGAGTGCGGAAGTACCGTCGATTGAAATAGCGCGATATTACTATTTTCTTAAAATTACTTTATTTACGTACATCCTTATCATCAAGGACAGTGTCCGTGTTTTTTTCAACTCCGATTTTGGTGATTCATTTTCATATGTGTTCCGGAAAAATGGTCCTAGCTATGTCAAGGTTTATATGTGCTATTCCTTGAGAATTACATATTATCATGTTGGTTAAAACTATGGTATAATAATATATAATATACAGTTTTGATCTTTTGTTCACATTAGAAATAAACTAACAACTCCAGTAATTCCATTTACAACTCCAGAATTGAAATATTTTTACGACTCCAAGAAGTGGTAGCAAATCCAGCTTAGAATAATCCCTGCCACGTGCACTGATATATAATACCCATAACGTATCTTATATACTCTATTACGTTTTCAGTTACAATTTCCGCGACCAAGTTTTAAAGGATGGCTTCATATATTTCTCTTTCTGGCGTTCTTCAGCATCATGTTAACATCATTGACCTGGATCATGTGGTCACAGTTCAGTAGATCTCAAGCAGCCCAGTCAGAGCGAGAGAGTAAGGAGATTACGTATGCTTATGCCATTAACGGTGGCTTTATCATTATGGCTCTTATTGGTCTATACCTGGACAGCATCGGACAATGTCGCATATACTACAGAAGATGGTCTTTGTTAAATCAGGAATTATGTATATTCCCTTATGATGTAATTGAAGACACTAATTATTGCAATAAAGCTCCTGAATTACTTTCCCCACCACACCCCAGCACAGTCAATACAAGTCCAGCATTCCATGTAAGCGAAGCATTGGTCGCTAGTGCACCTAACACATCCGAAAATGCGAGTGAGAGTAAAGAACCACGTGACAGAACGAGTTCATTATCCTATCAAAACGACGGATTCGCACACGATATAGAAATATTCGAAAATCCCATTGATACACGTTCCATAAACATGAACTGTAATAATAGTTTAGCTTCGGAAACGACAAGCCAACGACATCAGTGGCCAGTAATGGCTTCCTCGTACGTAGTACCTACCAGTTCAATAATGGAACAACACACTTTGCTCAAGTCAATGAGTACACCAGCTGACCTTCGAAATATTCTTGTGTTAAAAGAAACATATGTCTAATGTTTATTTGAATAATTTTTAATACAAAATTGTAAATATTTTTGCCTTGAATATATATTTTCAATAAATACCTTATCCTTCATTACTTCGTGCCGTTGATGTTGTTATTCTGATCATTTTAAAACGTTCTTTCCAATTATAATCACACGGGAAGGAGTGCAATTAATGATTAAAACTACGAGTGATATTTGAAAAAATTTGCCAAAATGGCACGAGCCGTAGGGGCGAGTAGTTTTAATCATCAATTGCACGACTTGCCCGTGTGATTATTTATTTATTATATGCATGACAAAATTATAGCTTCGTTCGCACCTTTCCGTAGTAAAAACTTTTGAAAAGCTTTATCCAAGTATTCAGGTCGATAAATTTCCATTTCAACGTCGTAATTTCGTCAGAAAGCCCATTCTTGCCTTTAAACCATCTTTTAAACCAACTCACAGTGCTTTTTTGAACGTTAAAGGAAGCCAGACTTCCTCATTCTTGTTATTGTTTACAAGGCGGGCCGCCATATTTATGTTTTGTCAAATCATTAATTGCAACCAATCAGATTGCAGTAATTTTGTCAAAATCCCAAACAGTTAAGCCCCGCACAAACGAACAAGTTTTCCTTGACTGCAACATTTATTTGCTCGTGTGTATGACGAAAAATTGACAAGTTTTCCTTAACAAGGAACCTTGTTTAAAAGCTAGTCATACAGCTTTTGATAAATTGATCGAGAAACTTGTTTGACATACACACGAACAAACAAACTCGTCAGGGAACTTGTCAAGGAAAACTTGCTTGTCTGTACGGGCACAGAATACTAACCTATCCAGAAGGTCATCCTATATTGTTTTTGCGTAAGCGCTATTCGTCATCGATTTGCCACTCAGCAAGTGCCCTAAAGGTTACTGCTTCTGTTTAGGGCACTTGCTGAGTGGCGAATCGATGACGAATAGCGCTTACGCAAAAACAATATAGAGATGACCGTCTGTATAGTATTCTGTGGTACGGGGCTTGGCAGACGAGCAAGTTTTACTTGACAAGTTTTCCTTGCAAAGGAGCCTTGTTCAAAAGCTAGACATACCAGCTTTTGAACAAGAAAACACTCATCTTCAGGCACGATATCATAGGTATACATGAAAAATTTTTTTTGTCGTTAATATGCAGGCTCGTAAAACTTGTCAAGGAAAAATTGAACGAAAAAGCTTGTTTGTCGTACACACGAACAAATAAACTCGTCAAGGAACTTGCCAAAAAAACCTGCTCGTCTGTACGGGGCTTTGACATTTATTTGGTTTTGTAACTATATATATAGTTCTCCCCTCGCCCGAGCCAGCGAGATCGCATGCACGCCCAAAGACGTTGCCTGACGAGGCTGCCCAAGCATTATAAAACATTAGCATCTGTGAAATGCAGAGATGAAATTTGGGTTATTTTCCAGATACGGGTACGATAGCATACCGGAGGGGGTGTTGCTAGCGCGGGAAAAACAATTTGCATGCCTAAAAACAAAAAATATATTTTATTAGAGCTCACGAGGGAAAAGATGAAAGATATGGAAAGGCAGAAGCAAAAATTCTGTATACAAATAGTCATGTTTACTTTTGGTGAGTTAATCTATTTTTCTTCTGTTATTTTGTGTTTTGTTTCGCTTCTTTCTTCTGACTTTCCTGCCATAGTATTTTCCGAAAATAGAATCTGTAAACTCCCCCCGGTATGCTGTTTTGACGGTTTTCTGACAGCCAATGAGATTGTGTATTCGTATTTCGAAACGCTTCTTTGTAGTGGCAAGGAGGCATCCCGCATGTTGCAAAGTAAGAATATAGTAAAATTATCATAGATTTCAGTTCTGTTATTATTTTACCGTAGTTTTCAAGATATTCTGAGTATTTTTCGATTGTTTCAAGGTAATATAATCTAGCGATAGTTTGATTTTCTTGCCTACCTTAGGAATAATTACATGCAGTGACGTACGTCGCCCGTCGCAGGCAACGAGAACTAATATATAGAGAATAATACATGGGTGCGCGGAAATACCAGATTTATTTCGAGTGTTGAACATGATGAACGTGTTGAACGTGAGCGCAGCGAACGAGTGAATTATCATGTTCAACACGAGAAATAAATCTGGTATTTGCAAGCATCCATGTATTTGTCTGTTTATTATTAAAGGACAGTCTTTTCAAACAAAAAAAAATAAAAAAATATCCATTTTCATAAACTTCAAAAGCGATAATTTTCACATGTGAGATTATCAAAAATAATCTCACATGTGAGATTATCAGTTTTATCAGTGCTCGAAATCTCTATAAAGCACTATACTTTATATAATAAACCAAAATATCACAGTCTATTACTTCAATTTCCAATGGGGCAATGGAATTTTTATACTTTACTTCAGTCGTGAATAATATGATTATAGTCCACTATTATATATCTCAATGAAATGAGTTCAACATTCTTGCATTGTTCACACAACAACAGCAGTGGGAAAGTGTCTTGCTGCAGACATTTCTGGAAGTTCCTCCCAAGTATAGCGCTCAAAGTTGAAAGCTTCAACTGACTTTAGGTCACGTTCTTGCACACCCGCCCCTCCCATTACTACAATGTTATTTGCAATAACAACGGCAGTACATTCCATCCTCTTCCATCTCATTGGTGGTAGCATGTGACTTTTCTCCGTCTTTAAATTGTAAATTATAACAGTATCTAACACATCGCCATATTCGTTACCGCCACCTATAACAACAATGTTGTCTCTCCATCTTACAGTTGCCATACCACTCACTTTATACGGCAGTTGTGACAACTGTTTGCATTCATTCTTCGCTATATCGTACACTACGACACTGCTGAGGTTGTCTTCGAAACTGTCAGTTGTACTTCCACCAACGATGAACAAATTATTATCAAATATTTCCGTGCTGTGATACTGTCTTGGTTCTGGCATTCTTGATAAGATCTTCACAGTATAGGGAGGAACAAGCTGGACTTCATGAAGGCCTGCTCTGGGATCTTAACTCGCCTTAAATCGCCTTAAATCGCCCTAACTCGCCTTAAATCGCGGATAAAAATTGGCAACAATTCTCTTAAATCGCTTAAACTCGCACTAAATCGCCTAAACTCGCCAACCAAATTAAAATGCTGAAAATAGTAAATACTATACAGTGTAAACACCCTTTCCCCAGGAGAGGGGGGTTCTGGTTGTTTATTTCAGATAAGATTAGGAGGGCGCTTATCAGAGGGGGCTTGCTGGAGAGAGGGGGCTTAGCCGAAACAAGGGAAGTTACATGCTTATTGATAAAAGCCGAAACACAGTAATGCACTAGTAATTGGAAAGCCACGCACCCCCCTACCCAGGGAACAGCAGACATTAGATGAAGGTTGTGTCCTAAATCATTCTAATCCCCAACCTATACATGGCCTTCTTACTAGTCTAAACATGACTAAAGTCCCCCGCTACCCGGGAACCAAAAATGAAGGCTACCATAATAATTGCTTTTAAAATTCAACAAACTATTCTAAAATTTCCCCAATTTTGATCATTGGAGGCCAAACATGCAATCCAGAGTTTGTCAAAACTTTGCCAAAGTAGGTAAATATTTTGCATTTTGTCTGTTAGCTGTATCTTGCAATTTACACAAAGTCAAATAATACATTATCCTGTAAAAGCTATTTTTAGTAAAACAATGTCTATAGAGTATAGGGTAAATGTCGATGAACAAGGCTTAATAATACATCTCGAACAGACGAATTCCCACTGATTCCCAGCCCATAATCCCTGGCCATCATGACACATATCTAACGTACGCTGTCTAATGCCCTGAGTACCCAGGCATAACAGATAGGCTAATCTGCAAATAAATCCCCGCTATTTCCCGGCATGTCCCGGATAGGGGGGTGCGAGGCTTTCCATGACTGGTGCATAAGTTACATACTATCAAGCTTATAGGTATGTAATATGACATAGGAACCCTTATATTCAAACAGAAAAAGGTCAGGATGGCAAGAATCAGTCTGTTTTCAACATTTTATCTATTTCGATAAGTATAATTAATATGCCAATATTGTGATATGAACTTCCAGAACAATTCATAAATTGTTTCGTTTTCCTTTACTGAAAATAGTGCGGGGCCTATTAATTACAGGGTAGAGGGCTTATCAACTTTCGAAATTTTAAGTGACGGTAAACTGATACTTTTAATAATTCCGACGGCCTTATATACAAGTGCTGAATTGCAGTGCCTGTAGTGCACAACATTTAATATTTTATATCAACAGTGTTCAAACTTACATAAATTGATAAACCACAGCATGATCCTGGTCAACTTTTATAGTCAGCATTGTCCGGTTCATATTTAACAATTAGTCGCCGAAGGCGAGGTGATTACAAGCCTATATTCACTGAGCCGAAGGCGAAGTGAATATAGGCTTGTAATCACCGAGCCTGAGGCGACTAATTGTTTTAGTATAAATTTCAAAGAGAAAAACAAACACAGAAAGTTATGAGGTCAGTTGAAAGGCAAAGGACAAATTCAGCGCTTTTCTCAGCGGCCGGTTATTAAAAACATGCCGGCAAAAGACGAGTGTCAAAAACATATCGAAGCGAAACAAAAACAAACAATTTGGTGAGAAAAATACTTTGGAAGGGCTCAAATACAAAGTAGAATGGTTTTAAAAATATATCACAGCTAGTTTTTGCTGAATATAACTATAAATGAGATAAAACGAATAATTTTCAAAATAAACACTTGAGTGGTTGAGCCGTACGGAAAAAGTTTTATACATATTTCAACAGCAAGAAAACGCTGCCTTTCATGGAAGAAAAATATGTATTTGTTATCGTTACCTTTAAAATGTCAAAATATATCCTCCTTTAACTTAGCAGTTTTTCATTTAAAACTTTGAATCAGGCTCAAAAAACGATTTTTGTTTTAAATTCGGTAGCTTGCGAAGAAGCCATTTTGAAAAAAAAGTGATAGTCACTGACCAGTGACTATCACTTCAGAGACAGTGAATCTTGACCAATCAGAATGCAGGGAAATCAATAGTCACCTGGAAATTTATACTAACGTCTTTTAGTAGAAATTTCCAGGTGACTATCGATTTTCCTGCATGCTGATTGGTCCAAATTGAGCCTCTAAAAAGTGATAGTCACTGGTCAGTGACTATCACTTTTTTTTTCAAAATGGCTTCTTCGCAAGCTGCCGAATTTAAAACAAAAATCTTTTTTTGAGCCTGATTCAAAGTTTTAAATGAAAAAAACTGCCGCTAAATTAAAGGAGGATATATTTTTGACATTTTTAAAGGTAAGCGATAACAAATACACTATTTTTCTTCCATGAAAGGCAGCGTTTTCTCGCTGTTGAAATGAACATGTATAAAACTTTTTCCGTACGGCTCAACCACAAGTGTTTATTTTGAAAATTATTCGTTTTATCCTCATTTATATCGTTATATTCAGCAAAAACCTAGCTGTGATATATTTTTAAAACCATTCTACTTTGTATTTGAGCCTTTCCAAAGTATTTTTCTCATGAAATTGTTTGTTTTTGTTTCGCTTCGATATGTTTTTGACACTCGTCTTTTGCCGGCATGTTTTTAATAACCGGCCTCTGAGAAAAGCGCTGAATTTTGTCCTATAGCCTTTTCAACTGACCTCATAACTTTCTGTGTTTGTTTTTCTCTTTGAAATTTCTACTAAAACAATTAGTCGCCTCAGGCTCGGTGATTACAAGCCTATAGTCACTTCGCCTTCGGCTCAGTGACTATAGGCTTGTAATCACCTCGCCTTCGGCGACTAATTGTTAAATATAAATTAAGATCCATGATCGTTTTAATAACCGAGGTTTAACATTTTTAGCGTACGATCTTGGGTCGATAACAAAACCTGGCATTTTCATTAATTCAGTGAAATACTTCATGTTAGCCACTGCGGGGAGGGAGCCTTCTCTCAGGCTATCCAGCGGAAATTTATTATTCAAGTCTAGGAAACTTTATATAAACTAAATTTTAACATTAGTGAATTTTATAAATACTGCACTTTATATATTGAGGGGAATTGAAATAAATACCAATCAATGTTGAGTTTTAGTTATTAAATGAACACATGGAAATGAAATACTATATTTGCAACGTAAATTCAAGCTTATTTGGTAAGTTTAACACATATGTAAATTCGTTTGAATATTAAACTACAATGTATTGCCACATTGGAACATGCATGGTCACAGTTTTAATATACTCTGCACCCTTGGAATTTCCAAGATATTGACAAGGCATTCATGCATTTGGAAATTCTCAAAATATAGGATAGCAACCCCATGGGATGCACTAAATCTTCTCGTTCCTACATTCCAGCCACAACCCTGATTTTTTAGATTTCCAATTGATCGTGGTTCCAGGACTGAACTTAGTAATAGGTATTAGTATGCAATTCAATTTAAAAATACATGTTATTATATACTGGTTTATGTTCTTCATTGTATTAATTCCAGCAATTTGGTGGTATAACCTTAAAATTAGTAATACGGCAAAACAACAAGCAAATTAATAATAAGTTTAAACTGGGTCTTGTTTACATGACAGTCTAACCAGACCCCCTGGGGGTGTGAGGGGGGGAGTGGTGCTCTTTCAAAATACATTTACTATGCACTATTAATTATGTGTTATTACTGTATTTTGCATAAAGTACTATACTTGCATATTTAATTACCATGTATTTTTTCTTAAATCGCCTTAATTAAATCGCCCTAAAACGCCTTAAAACGCATTACCTAAAAGTTGTGTTTTTTCTTAAATCGCCTAAACTCGCCTTAACTCGCAATATCTCGCGGCGAGTTAAGGCGAGTTAAGATCCCAGAGCAGGCCATGAATACAGTCAGATACTTCATTATCACTTCCACCACCGGTAACTATTAACAGATCGTTATACAGCACACTGCTGTGGAGTGCCAACTTAGCAGGTAGTTTTACAGGACAGTCAATCCAGTGTGTTGAGAGATCAAGGGTTGGGTGAATATTTATTCTAATTATATCTTCGACAAAGCCAGAACCAAAACAGCAACCACCAGCAATTGTTATGATTGTTGTAAATAAATGAAGTCGCCCCATAACGGTCCTTTGGCATGGATTTTAATGGCGACCACGTTCTTTGACGCCAGTTAAACATCTCTAGAGAGTCAGTTCCATAACCTCCAGCAACAATTATATTTTCCTTATCACCACTTGCTGCATTTCTTACTTTTCTTGACGTGGTTCCTTCTTTCATCTCTTCCATCTTGGCAAGAACTTCCTTCATTTGATCAAAACCTTCAATCAAAGCTGCTTTTAATCCACTGACCCCATTATTCACTGCTTCGAGTTTTCCTTCCATGTCTGCTTTCATGTCTGCGATATCCTTCTTCATGTTGGTTTCCATATTAGCTATTTTTAATTTTGTCGCCATATTCTTCTCGACATTCGTCATTCTTTTATCCATATCTTCTAACGTTTTTGCTGTCTCTCCGCACGAGCGGCACTTCAACTTTCGAAATTCGCAGAGCTCACTTTCATGGTGAATAAGATCACAACTGTTTACAGTTACACCGCAGCCTTGGTTTGTACAAACGGCAGGTGTAAATCCACATGTATACTCGTGGCGGTCAAGATGCTGTAATTGCACGATTTCTTGACAACCTCTGTTGGTGTAAACGCAGTGAATATTTAGTTCATTTAAATAATCTTTTACTATTCTATTGGGTTCGGCCAAAGTCTCTACGGTCAGTTCGTCCGCACACGTAGGGCATCTTTCGGAATTGTTCTTAAGATGTTTCGTTATACAAGCACGGCAAAAACAATGTTGATTTGTCGGACACAAGACCGGATCTCTCAATACATTAAAGCAAATCAAGCAAAGAAAATTTCGATTGACTGTGGTCACAAACCGCTCTTCGTCGTAACCGGCTTGTAAATAAGACGCCATATTTCACACCGTTCTTGCATGTTTTGTAATAATAAGCAAATTCTGTGGTCGCTCTGGAAGTCCGTCGCGTAGTATAAACCTCGCTATATAGACTGAATATAGATACAGTGTTCGTTCTTCGAGGAGTCTATGTTGATATTCGTTTCAAATCTTTAACAAAATGATCTGTTTAGAGCAGCAGACAATATCGCTTCCGCATAAAGCGTTCAAAGCGTCTTTGCAGGTAGGAATTTGCTGGCATGAAATAGAATATTTAATGTCTTGTGACAAAAGGATGTCAGACCTCATATTAATACTGGCTTGCAATTTGCTAATTATGTAAACAAAGAATTGCTTATTTTAAAATATGGAAATTAGTATTTATTTTAAAACTATGAAAAACTTACATAGTTTTGGACACTATTGTATAATATACATGTAGGATGCCTATTAAAGGGTGTAAATACTTAAGGTGGCTCCCTACAGTGGGGCTTATTTGCCCAACATCTCTAAAATAAAGGCCTATTCACGCTGATCACGCATTTTTTTCTACTCGGCGGCAATATTCCACATCTATGGAATATTTGGAACTTGGTTTTGACAATGTCAGGTTGCCATGGCAACATGACGACAGCATTTAACAGGCTAATTATTCGCATAAAATTGTCTGTAACTTAAAAACGAAGTCGGTGACCTATCTTTTTTATTTCATATATCAATAGAGTACGATGTTCTGCAACTATTGTGAAAGTTTAATAAAAATATTTAGTGTGCGATTTTTTTAAGAGCCAAAATTTTATTGCGAGATTTCCACACTAGAGATTTTTTTAAAAATTGAAATATATAAAATTTACCAAAATTAAAATTTGTGGTCATAATTTGAAACTAAAGAGTAAAACGCATATAAAGGTAAAATTGGGTAAAATT
This sequence comes from Trachythela sp. YZ-2020, assembly GCA_016169945.1. Taxonomy (NCBI): domain Eukaryota; kingdom Metazoa; phylum Cnidaria; class Anthozoa; order Malacalcyonacea; family Clavulariidae; genus Trachythela; species Trachythela sp. YZ-2020. The sequence goes on from JADLSH010000346.1 coordinate 339,313, forward strand.
ATAGCGTCCTCCGGTTCATTCCGGCTCACGAAATTTCCCTAATAAAAACGTCGCTGACTAGTGAATGATAGTTCGCGGGCGCAAGGTGTACTTTCATCTTGCAAAAACGAGTGGCAAATGTTGTTTTTATCTTTTGATTTTTACGTTTATTCAATATATTTGAGAGCCATGGACAGCCAAGAATTACTGTGAATGGTAGATCGATTTTAGTCTAAAACTGATTGAAACCAATTGAATCCTGCAATTAAAATCGCTCCTCGGTGTTACTGATGCTTTGTCACATAAAACTAAGGATTATTGAAAGGTTTTTTCATTACAAATCTTTCAGAATAGTAAACATGATGATCAGATTTCCTAATTTTTCTACCACTTTTGCGGGTTCTTTTTTTCAACTATGAAATACTAAAGAATAGGGCTTAGACGAATAAGGCAATCCAAGATGGCACATAATATCAAAAGTGCGAATCAAAATAGGGGTTTACACGACCACGTCTTGCGCTGCCTTGTTGATTTCAACTCCTCAAGGGAAAGCAATATACCTAAACTTAATTTTGAACTTGGCACATTTTTGTTTAAGACAAACATGACGTTGAAAATATCAAATCTATCCTCAAAATGGGTCCCCAAGTCATATTTTGCGTTCTAGCAAAATAAATAAAAGCACAAGTCCCAAGCTCAAAATATTTTTTTTGCCACATTGTATATAAAAGTGCTAAAATTGAGGCGTCAGGCACACACAGAGCTCGTCCCCAAATGACCTAAAACGTAGGGTTATGGAAAATCTTTGTGGAGTGCAACATTTTGTCCGTGCGTACTACACGGCTTCAGTATTGTGTAGGGGAAGGGTCAGAGGAGGTTGGCCAGCAGGTCGCAAAGCATCATGGGTAATGAGCGTCCGATTCCACGTGCGCCCTCATTGATGCGTTGACTGTCGCGAAGTAAACATCTCTCTGGCTAAAGCAAGATGGACGCTTTTGAAAGACACGATTGTCAGGCTACGATACTTGATCAAAACAGCCTGATATACCTTTATTGTTGCGATCCTTTTTTTGATTTTTGATTACGTCTGATAGAAGGAGTTGTGTTTATATTCCCAACAGCAAGGCACTTGTTTCGAAGTTGGATGGTCATGTATCATCCCATGTATCATCACTGTGAAAGCAAGCACATTATTTCAGGTTGGTATAACTACAATGCATTACAATGAACTTGCTATTTTGTCAACTTTTTCCGCTTCCTTCTTTTAATCTTGTACAGTATTACTGTATTAATACAGTAAGTTGTAAAATAAATGTGGAATTCATTTGCTATAAAATGCTTCGTATATTTAACATATAGTTTGACCCTCAAATGGAAATAATTCAGATGATGAACATTGGTTCTCAGATGAATCTGAAGATATTGTGTGTGTGATACAATATTTGTTTTGTGTTAAATAGTGTTTAACTCTTTGCTAAAGTATAATGGCTCTTTAATCTTTTGTGTTTGCATCTGATTATTGATAGATTTTTATAGTTTGTTATTCTCGAGAAGTTAACTTAAGAATTCCAATTTTAGAGATTAAAGTAATGATAATTAGAGGATTTTCTTGCTATGATTTTGTAGAAAGAGATCTACTTGATTGGTTGGCTGATCTTGAACATAATCAAGATGAAAGTGATAAGGAAAAATGTGATCAAGAGGAAACTGATAAGGCGGAAAGAGATGATGTCGAAAGTGATGAATATTAGAGCGATGAGGATGAAGAAATGACCCATTCTTTACCATTCAAATGCATTGGTGCTGCTCATAATTACCAACATCATTTTGAGCAGGCATACCTTGCTCTTCAACAAAATATTTCAGTGAAAGTTAAACTTAGGTCGGAGCCATTGAATCCAACAGATCCAAGTACAATCGCTATTGATATGGACAACGGAACTGGGTGGACGCATGTTGGATACATCGCTTCTGAACTATGCAAGTATTTGCACCCTCTCATTGCGACAGGAGATATTATAGATGTCTTTGTTGAGCATATCAAGTATATGGTTGATTTCCTAAAAATGGGGTTTTATCCAAAAATTTGGATAAACAGGCGTGGTGAGTGGGAGACTCAAGTGCTAAGGAAGAGCTTGCGTGTGCGTTGACAGATGTTTGTGATTTGTTTGGTATAGCAACTGATCAATTAGGTTTTAGCAAGTTATGAAACTATTGCATTATTTCAATTATTGCATTATTTCATCATTCCCTTGTAACCCCCTAACCCTAACCCTAAATAAATTTAATTTTTCTAATAAATTGCAATATTGATTTTTTTTAATAGGGACAATATTAAACTACATTACATGTATATATTAAGATAACATGTGCTATAAATAAATGCATCTGCCTATTTTGTGACTTAATAAAATTAATTTTGTGAAGCCATGTAATTATTGTTGAAATTGCTGTGACTTTGTGCAGCCATTATGCAGTAGGAATTCAACCTAGGTCTTCTACTTATTGTCGTGGCAATGGAAGAGTTCCTAAAATATCCTGCCAATTCATTTGCTCCCACGAACCAATTCATTATATTTGAGACCTTTGTGCAACTTTGTGTATTTGAACATATTTTGTCACTTCCTACTTCTTTATGATTGGTCAATTGAACCAAAACCAAAGGTGATTGGTGCATTAATTAAATAGGAAATTTTTGAATTATACAGGAAGTTATCTAATTTTCAAATAACTCCGCGAATGAATTGGTTCGTGCGAGCAAATGAATCGGTATAATATTTTAGGAACACTTCCATTGCCACGACAGTATGTGTAAAATACCAAATGGTTATAAAGTTCTTATTACAATTTGGTATTTTACACCACCAGGGCATACTTATGTTACATAATTATGGTGAGAAGTTGTTGACCTGCTGACAAGTGGAAATATGAACCTTATAACAAGGAACATACATTGGAGAGGCAAATGAAACTATTGTCAGCAACTATTTTTTGTAAATGGCTGCAAATTACGCACCATATTAATCATTAATATATTTATATATCGGAAAACTAACAAAAAGCCAAACGAAAATAAAACAACTCCATGTATGTACATTCATAAACACACTTGTCAAATTGATCATAATGACATGCCTCTTATGTGTTACACAATAACACAGTAAAAACCCACATATAAGAACCACTATTTCTCTACCTCAAGCTGAAATGGTTGTTGTATAATGGTGCTTAGTGAGAAAACAGGCAGAGTTGAGGATCCCTCGTTATTTGTTTCTATCTAACTATTGACTGTGGCTGATCTTCAGAAGTACCAAACAATGTACCTGCCCTTAAAACATGCTTCATCCTTTAACTTACTTCTTTCTTTAAGAAGGATTCTTTAAGAACCAGTTTCATTTGCCAGCCTGAAGTCCTCTGCTCCTTAATAGGGAACTTTAAATTTGACGACGGCTACGAGAACGACCACGACTACGAGATTTTCCCGTTAATATTTGCTAATGCAAACTCAAAGTTGTACTCGCTTTGGCTCAACTGTTGTTATGAAGATGTGCTGTGCCAAAGAGAGGATGATAACAAGTTTGTATTAGCAGATATTTAACGGAAAAATCTCGTAGTCGCTGTCGTTCTCGTAGCCGTCGCCAAATCTAAAGTTCCCTAATGTAAGCAGTAGGAAAGACCCGGAATTGGTTGAGTGACAGTTACCATAGTAACGAGGACAGAGAGAGATTCTTCAAGATGGCGATTTATAAAACACGTTGTTAGTAAAATAAAATATTTATATTGTTATTTCTGGCTCGTAATATAGATTAAAATGTAGAATTAAGCGAGCAGGCATTCGCTCACGCCATTTTAAAGCAACAGAACCAAAAGATAAGAGTTTCAGAGGTGGAATCCGTGCTTTACGTACAAGAAAAGTCAGAACAAGGTACTTTACAAAGCATGCTGGAATCGACAAGTGTAATTGGACAGCCAAATGAGAAAGATAAATTGAGTTTTACATAATTGACAAGACAGATAGACACTGCCCACTGGGTACACAGACGGTGTGATTCGTGCGATAAGCGGTGGAATGGTTCTTCGAAGTTATGTGGAACCTTACAAGGATTTATCTCTAGAGCGGTTAAGAAAGTGAAGAATTCAACTGAGCCGTACCAAAGTCTTGCATCAATATGTCAAGGATCAAAAGAAACACCACAAGAATTCCTTACGCGTGCTCTGGACTTGCGGCAGAAAGATCAAAGTGAGGACACTTTGGTTTATGAAACTGACCATATTCAGAAGCTATTGCTACGAACTGTTGAAACTGGCATGCAAGATGAAAACGTGAGAGCAAGAGTTAGGGGTTACCTTAAGACCCAAAACTATCTGATGAGTAACTTGTCTTGCATGTGAATAATGCTGTGTCGACAGAAAATGAACAGGTGAGAAAACTAAGAAGTCAAAACCATCCAAAGTCTGGTCAGGTTTCGCAGGTAGTAAAGACAGCTAACAATAAGTCCCAAGACAAAATTCTTAAAACTCTTGAAACGCTGAAGGCAGAGGTTGTCCAGGTTAAGAGCCAGTTGAAGGATATTAACCAAGAAACTGAACAAACCCGATTACCAAATTTGCAAACACCGATAGACACTGGAAACCAGAGGAAGAACAATCCTCCGAGATGTTGACAGTGCCAAGTAAGTGGATTTGATAAATGTTCTCATTCTTTTATTTGTGGAAGTGACAATCACTTCGCAGTTGGATGTCGACAGAACCGCGGCAATAATGCTTTAAACTCCAAGAGGCTGCTTCCCAGGGGCCGGAGGTAGCAGAGAGTAGTTTGCGGTCCCAGAGATGCAGTTATTGTGGCAGGACAATGATCAAATGACATTGTACAGTTGTTCAAAACATTGCCAGAAAAAAAACTTACTGAGAACAATCATAAGAACAATTGTAAAACTCTGAGAGACCTAACATGCACAAGCAACAAATAACACAATATAATAACAATAAGTCATTTTCTAGTCATATAACCCCAAGTGAACATGCAAAGATTGCTAAGCTGGTAGGAAGACGCTGTACTGTAAGATGTTCTCGGAATGACATTGAGTCCACAGTATTGTGGGATACGGGTGCACAATTATCTATTTTGTCCAGAGAAATGATAGAAAAGTTCTTTCACAATAACATTATAAAGAATATTTCAGAACTAATTGATGGTGAACTTAGTTTGACAGCAGCTAATGGGACAAAAAATTGCATATAGTGGTTGGACTGAGATAGAAGTTCGATTGATTTCATCAAACAAGGATGAACCATCAGTTATTGTGCCCTTCTTAATTACGAATGACAGTTTGGAATATCCTAGCCTTGGATACAATGTTATCGAAGAACTAATCAAGCCGGTTAGCGCTGCAGATAGTCAATCAACCTATATTTCTACAGTACAAGCCAGTTTTCAAGATTTTGATGAGAATGTGTTAATTGAGTTGGTGAGACTGATGCAAGCAGCATAGGCAGATAAATTATGCACTATCAAGAGCTCAAAGAGAGACATTGTTATTCCAGCAAATAAATCAATCCAAGTTAACTGTCAAGCGGATACCGGACCAGTTGGAGAAACCACTCCAGTATTGTTTGAACCGGATGAACTAGCTCCATGGCCAGATGGTTTAATTGTGCATGAGACGGTCACCACAGTGAAACAAGGTTCAATGTCTCAAATTAAGATAGATGTGATTAATACAACCAATCTTGACATTGTTTTTCGAAAACACACTGTACTGGGAAGACTTCAGTTGGTCAAATCGATCGCACCAGTGGAAGTAAAGTTGGCTGACACCTTGAGCGAAGGAACAAAACAAACCACAAAAGCCACACAATCTCAAGTTATAGCAACCGAGAAAGAAACTCGAGAGGGGGAAAATGCAAGTGATGACCAGTTCTTACCTGAGGTTGACCTTAGTAGATTAACAGAACATCAACGTCAAGTGGTCACTACCATGTTGAAAGAGGAATGTCACTCTTGCACGAAACGATGAGGATATATATCGGCTGTATTGATGATCTAGGACTAGGTGAATTAATTTGCCTACGAATGAGCCAGTGCAAAAGAACTATCTATCGCTGCCACGACCCCTCTACCCAGAGGTGAAACAGTATATTGAAAATCTGTTAAATAACGAAGTTATCAGAGAGTCGAGATCAGCATATTCATCACGAGTAATATGTATTCGCAAGAAAGATGGAACACTCCGACTTTGTGTCGATTATAGAGAATTTAACCGTAGAACAGTTCCTCATCGACATCCTATACCGCGGGTCCAAGAAACTCTTGATCAGGGCGCTTATATATAGGGCGGTGCAACGGCTGTGATTTTGTTGATCGACGTGTGATGCGGCAGTGGCCTGGGGCGAGCATGTTTTCGCGCGAAAATCCAAGCAAAACAGATTTTCATTTCTTGACAGTATTTGGCGATTGTTTTCTCATTTCTTTACTTATGAGAAGAAAATTATTCAAGTTTAAAAGTAAAATATTGCTTTTACTGTGGATACAATATATTTTTGGTGTAGAAACCGTTGTGAGAGAGATTTAATGTGGAATATTGTCCATGATACTGATAGCTCTTTGGCTTTCCCGATTTCCATGGCAGCGAAAATATATTTTTACAACGATGATAATAACAGCACCTTAGAATGCGGGTATGTCGAAGTTTATTTGCTTAATATCTCATACTTATATTTTAAGAGTTTGTTCCAAATCGAAATCTATTCTTAGGACATATCAAGGCTGAAAACGATTGTTTTTAACGCAAAATATTTTCCAGTTGACCACATCAGTCTGAGAACACAATGTTTAGCAGTATATAGCTGTGTTTTTTATAAAATATTAGCCAAACTTATCGATTAAACTTTTTAATGACTTGCTTATGGCATTCACAGCAAAGGACTGGGATTTTGTTGCCAAAAACATGTGTTTATTTTGAAAACTAACACGCATAACCATTGAGCTTTGTTAGCTATGGCGTGCCAAACCGGACAATAATACTTTTTGCAATTATTGACACTAGTTCTTGTTAAATAAAGTTTGTTACATATTTTCTTTAATATTCATTACTTATATGAAATATACAACTTGTTTTCAAATACCGTAAACCTCCGTATATAAGCCCCCCCGAATATAAGCCCCCCCGAATATAAGCCCACCGCATTCACTAACGCGCACACTGTTCCGAATATAAGCCCCCCCGAATATAAGCCCCCCCAAATATAAGCCCATATACTTTACTATAATCACGCAAAATCACCTTACGAACCTATATAAGCCCAGGGCTTATATACGGAGGTTTACGGTATACAACTTGTTCGAAATATACAACTTGTTCGAAATATACAACTTGTTTTCAAATATACAACTTGTTTTCAAATATACAACTTGTTCGAAATATACAACTTTTTCGAAATATACAACTTGTTTTCAAATATACAACTTGTTTTCAAATATACAACTTGTTTTCAAATATACAACTTGTTTTCAAATATACAACTTGTTCGAAATATACAACTTGTTCGAAATATACAACTTGTTCCAAATATACAACTTGTTTTCAAATATACAACTTGTTTTCAAATATACAACTTGTTCGAAATATACAACTTTTTCGAAATATACAACTTGTTTTCAAATATACAACTTGTTTTCAAATATACAACTTGTTTTCAAATATACAACTTGTTTTCAAATATACAACTTGTTCGAAATGTACAACTTGTTCGAAATATACAACTTGTTCGAAATATACAACTTGTTTTCAAATATACAACTTGTTTTCAAATATACAACTTGTTCGAAATATACAACTTTTTCGAAATATACAACTTGTTTTCAAATATACAACTTGTTCCAAATATACAACTTGTTCCAAATATACAACTTGTTCCAAATATGCAACTTGTTCCAAATATATGCAATCGTGCTGGTACAAAAAGATCAATTCGGTCAGCGGTCACTTGCCGGCGAAGTGGTAGGTACTTCGTCTTGCAGGTATATTTTGGATCTTGACCCCATCGTACCCCTAACCCTAACCTTTAAGGATTTTAACCCCTCGCTAACCCCCCCCACCCCGCTAACCGTTAGAACCATTTTAGTGTTCCCCTGTGGGGAATCCACCACCCCTGCTGGGTTGCCTTAGTTATAGCACCATTTCGTGACGCGAACATAAGGGAATAAGTGTGGATAATGTGGGATAATTGGGGAAAGTTGGTGTACTGGCGTTTAGTACGTCATGTTAGAGCATTAAAGAGCTTTCTATATTATCTTGTCATGGCCCATCAACTTCTCCTTCACTTCTTCTCCGACTGATATTCACAATACTGATGCAGATCTCGAGCCGCGAGAGGTCTGGTACCACGTATAAAAAGAACTGAATATCCCTAAATATCCCTCCTTTATCCTCGTGCTTATCGAAGGTCACCACGCTTTACAGCTCTCTTGGAATTTCTTTAATTTTGTCGGTTTATTCAACTGGAAAGTTGAGGAAAATAACAAGTGCTCAAAAACAAGTAACCGTAAGTACATGTTCAAGTGTAAAATTGTTCGAAGATTCACACTGTTAGGCGAGAAATAAGCATCCGCATTGACACTACGTGCATCGTTGTTTTCGCGCGTATTTTATCCGTACAATCGTACTGTGTTCGCCTAAAAATACTCGTATTTTTTGGCGGATTTTTCTTGTTTTAGTTGTTATACTACAAATAACAGAGGTTTCGTTGGTAAACTTTGTAGTATAATGTTAATAGGGTATTTGTGTGTATATATAATACATGTTTCTTGTGATGGCTGGGTTATGGTATTTATAATCTTAAATACAGATATATTGCCTGGCCTCACTTTGACGTGTATACAGGTAATTTGTTAATGGAGGTATGAGTCATTGACCGCCTTCCTCTACCCTTTAATAGGATGTCAATGTTCTGCCAACCAACCCTATCCATAAGGAGGGTGGTGCTGAACCGGCTTCTCGGGCCGACATCGAGAAGATAGTGGCTGAAGCAATTGCCAAATCATTGCCCTCAATTCTGGCTCAATCGATAGCCACCGGGGTGCCCCAATCGGTCACACCTATTGGTCAACCCAAGGAACCAGGGACATCAGACACAAGGAATTATGAACAGTCCCCCGATGCCATCCCAGAATCTTCTCAAGGTTCAAGATTTGAGCGGTTTTATGCACCAGAAAAAAGGTGCAATTATCCGGTGAACTGCTTACTTTAACCACCCAAGCATTTGTAAAGTCCCTTTCCCGAGAAACCTGGAAGGCACTCGTTGAGAACTACCCTGAGATTCAGGGTACTGAATCTGTCCTCATTGCCCCATCAATCGAAGCAGGCATGAAGGAAGACATCCAACGGAAACATGGGCATAATAAGACTAAAGAAGTCTTTGCCTTTGATGAGGGTCTAGCTGAAAAGCAAGCAACATTCCTCCTTACCGCTCGGCCTATCCTCGCAGCCCTTACAGCGTTAGATGGGACTGGGGAGGAACTAGATGAAGATGAAGCCCGGGAATCAAGGGAATGTTGGAGGATGCGCTAGTTCTTCTGGGAAATGCCAATGCCCGCCTGAATTCTTGGCGCCAGCGTCGTTTTGCTGACTTCCTAACTCCTATTGGCAAGCGTACCTTCAAGGAAGCAATCCCCACAGACAAGCACCTCTTCCCAGAGGAACTCCATGAGCGGATCAAGAGTGAACATAGCCACTCCACCACCAATAATAGCCTGATCAGCAAACCATTGACGGATGGTCTAGTCAAAATTCGTGGCTACGATATCGTCAGAAACGACAGATCACGTAGAGGGGGAGGTGTTTGTATCTACCTCCGTAGTACTATCAGTTATAAAATCCGAAATGATCTGGTCCCTGATGATATTGAAGCAATTTGTTTGGAAATTTCTAAACCAAATTCTCGAAACTTTATCGTTGCATCCGTTTATCGTCCACCGAGCTCTACATCTGAGTTTTTCTTAACATTTGAAAAAATGATTAAAATGATTGATGACGAAAATAAAGAACTTCACATCCTAGGAGACCTAAATTGTAATATGTTGGCGAATATTTCTAATCAACCAACTAAAACACTTAAAGGAATTCTTGAAACATATCAATTATCTCAGCTCATTACTGAGGCTACACGAATAACGACTAGTTCCTGCACTCTTATAGATCATGTTCAGTCTGGAGTAATACACACAGGAATTAGTGACCATAGCTTAATCTATGGTATTAGGAAAATAAATCCTGTTTTAAGTACCCGAAAAAAAGCTAAAAAGGTCGAAGTTAGAAACATGAAAAGATTTAATGAAGAGCGTTTTAATGAGGATCTTCTTACCCAATCTTGGGAACAAATTGTACTAAAGTCAGATACAGATTCTATGTGGGCCTGTTGGAAGGAACTATTTCTGGAAGTTCTTGATAAACATGCCCCAATTCAACATATTAGAAAACGGTCGTCTAGTGTCCCGTGGGTTACCGCAGATATTAAAAAACTTATATTTGAAAGAGATAAAAAGAAACGTAAAGCAATGATTACTAAACAAAGTACCGATTGGGATGTGTACAAAACATCCAGGAATCTGGTCAATATTGCTTTACGACATGCTAAGGCTGAATATTATCGTAACAAAATAGCCCAACAAAATAATAATCCTAAAGAGGCATGGAACACAATCAATGATTTATTAGGCCGATCTTCTAATGAGACCATTGTAAATGAATTGAAGATTAATGATTCTAAAATTACTTCTAATGAAGAAATAGCTGATGCCTTTAATGAATATTTCACCAATATTGGCCCTAGCCTGGCTAATTCTATCGACGAATCCAATACCTCGTTTAAAACATTTGTGAAATCTGCTGAATTTAAAATGGATCGTTTTAGGCTGGTGTCAGTGGGTAAAGTAGTTAAGCTTTTGAAAGGCTTGTAAAGCAGCTGGTCTTGATAAAATATCTGGTAAAATTTTAAAAGTTGCTGCTAATACTATTGCCCCATCACTTACGCATATTTTTAATCATGGCTTGATTTCAAATTGCTTTCCATATGAATGGAAAATGGCAAGACTTGTACTAATTCACAAAAAAGGCCCGCGGAATTTAACAGAGAATTATAGGCCAATTTCAATCTTGCCTTCAATTAGTAAAATAATGGAAAGAATAATGTATGACCAGATATACCAATATCTTAGTGACAACTCTTTACTTTCTGAACACCAATTTGGCTTTCGCAAATTTCACTCCACTGCTTCGGCACTACTAGATAGTACGAACAGTTGGTATGTTAATATGGACCGGAAAAAGTTTAATTTGGTTGTTTTGTTAGATCTTAAGAAGGCATTTGATACAATCGATCATGGTATTCTGTTGAGCAAATTAGAACTTTATGGCATAACGGGAAGTGCTCTGTCGATGATACGTTCATACTTATCTGATCGTAATAAAAAATGTCAGTTGGGTGACCTTATGTCAACTGAAAGGCGTGTTACATGTGGTATTCCTCAAGGGTCTATTCTTGGCCCTCTCTTTTTCCTTGTATACATAAATGATCTTCCAGAATGTTTAAATCAGGCTAGTCCTCGGCTGTTTGCCGACGATACTAATCTTACAGTAGCTGGTGAAAGTATTCAGGAAATTGAGTTGAACATGAATAGTGATCTTGCATGCATAAATGAGTGGCTTTTGACCAATAAACTGAGCATTAATGTTACAAAAAACAGAATTTATACTCATAGGTTCAGCTCATAAACTAAACAACCTTGTTACACAGCCAGATCTCAAAATTAATCATAAAAAAAATTAAACAAGTCTGTAACGCTACCGTACTTGGAGTAGAACTTGATGATAAATTATCTTGGAATAGACACATTGATGAAGTTGCTAAAAAAGTTACCTCGGGAATAGGAGCTATCAGGAAAATTCGTGATTTCGTTGATCGAGACACTTTGATTTCTATCTACAATGCCTTAATTAATCCTCATTTTGATTATTGCAGTGAGGTATGGGATACCTTGGGTGTCGGACTTTCAAACAGGCTTCAAAAACTCCAAAATAGAGCTGCTAGAGTCATAATGAACTTTGGAAATGATATTTCTGGACCAGAAGCAATAAAAGCGTTAGGATGGGAAACTCTTGAGACTCGACGAGTCAAGTCCAAAGCAAAAACAATGTACAAGGTTTTAAATAACCTGGCTCCGAGCTCGCTTGCGGAACTGTTTGAACAAAAGATAAATATTACTCAATACGACCTCAGGGGCTCTTCTACCTCGCTGCAGTTGCCTAAACCAAAAACTGAAAAGTTAAAGAAAAGTTTCTCATACGATGGAGCTAGAGTTTGGAATTTTCTACCTGCAGATGTGCGTAATTCGGATACATTGACAATATTCAAAAACGGAATTCGTGCTCATACCTCCTAATTTTTTTTTTTTTTTTTCTAAATTAAATTCTATTCTTCTGTAATTCAATTCTTAAATTTATGCATGCCTTATTTGTCATACTTGTGTTCAGTATAGCGTATCGTAGATGTGGTTCATTGTACTATATAATATGTATGTAATGTATATAATTGTATAATATTATGTTCTTAAATATGTTATTCACACGCCCCTCGTGGAAACCAGCTTTAAAGTTGACGAGGCTAGCGTGTGACTTTTAAATAAAGTTTTACTACTACTACTACTACTACATTTGAGCGACCACGCTTTCAGCCTGGACGATCGACCTTCCAGAAGCCCTTTCGTGGAATTCCCTTTCGTGGCAACTCTACATACAGCAGCCAGCCAGCCTGGAAGAAGCGCAAGTGGCACCACAATTCGAAAGACAACTCCAGCCCAACCGGAGCCAAGCGTCGGTTCTCAAGATCAGACACAAACAACCGAAGTTGACTATGCCTTCCCAAAACTGGTTCCAATCCACCCTCAACCGTCTACGACAGCCTGCCGCTTAGCCAACTATGTTCAGAACTGGACTCAGATCACTCAGGACCCATGGGTCCTCGAGTCAATCAAAGGGTTAAAAATACCCTTCCTGAGGAAACCATACCAATGGCGACCTCGCGAAACGAGAACTCGTTCCTCAAAGGAACACCAATTAATGGTGGGGGCAATCGAAGACTTACTAACAAAAGGAGCGGTGGCGAAAGTGGAACCAGGGGAAAACCAATTCATCTCAACACCTTTCCTAGTAGAAAAAGAAAATGGAAACGGTCAGTACCGACCAGTAATCAACCTCAAGCCTCTGAACAGATTTGTGGAATCGACATCCTTCAAGATGGAAAATCTCCAGGTGGCGAAGGGTCTGCTTCAACCGGGGGACTATATGATGAAGTTAGACTTGAAGGATGCCTATTACACAGTCCAAGTTCACAACGAACAATGGCGCTACCTCCGGTTCCTTTATCACAAGAACCTATACGAGTTTCGGTGCCTACCGTTCGGCCTGTCATCAGCCCCACGAGCCTTTACAAAGATACTGAAGCCAGTAGCAGCTCTCCTTCGGTCGTTGGGAATGCGGGCAGTGTTCTACCTAGACGATATCCTAATTTTACACCAGGACAAGGACAAACTCTTGACTATTTTCCAACAAGTACTGGAACTGCTTCAGAATCTTGGCTTTACCGTCAAACGAGAGAAATGCTCAGCTTTTCCTATTCAGCAAATGGTATTCTTGGGCGCCCTCCTGGATTCGATGAGAATGATTTTATCGTTGCCTGCAGAGAAGCTAACCGCAATCACCGTGGCGGCCAAGGAAATACAGCAGACGCAGAACACATCTCTCAAGGTGTTATCTACCCTTCTCGGTCGAACGAATCATGCAGCCCAGACCGGGATCTGGATGGCACCACTACACTATCGCAGTCTACAACGCGACCAGATGAAGACACTTCACTTGACCAACAACAGATCAGAACTAGCTCAGATAACCATCTCCCAGTCCAGCATGGAGGAGCTCAGCTGGTGGACATCCCCGGATCTTCAGGGACTAAATGGTCAACAGTTACAGACCCCTCCCTTCGAAATAACTGTTTCAACGGATGCATCCTTACTGGGTTGGGGTGCAACATGGCCAGGGACTGCCATAGGAGGTCGATGGCTACCCGAAGAAGCACAATCTCACATAAACCTACTGGAGCTGAAGGCGGCACATCTAGCACTTTCGGCTCTCTTCAAGTCATGCATTCCATCCCCGAAACATGTTCTCCTACAGATGGACAACACGACGGCAGTAGTCTATGTCAACAAGAGGGGAGGCACACGATCTCGCAGTTTGTCACTACAAGCCACAGACTTGTGGGCAGTTGTTCTGAAGGCCAGTTCCTGGGTAACGGCGAAGCGAATTTTTTTTCCGTAAGCAATCGAAAGCATCCCAAGCAAACGAAAGCATCCCGCCTGCATAATTAATACGTCATTGTTACGACCCGCGTACAGGCTGATAGGAATTAATAGGAAACTACATATTACTTTAATTTCTTGTAGTAAGTTAATATAAATAGTATTTTTTGCCGTTCTTTTCAGCGAGCTTGCCTGTGGCGTAGCGGGTTAGGGCGTGCGTTAGCTGGGGCTATCTGTATTGTATGTTCAAGCCCGTGCCCAACACTTTTTCTTAAATTTTTTTGTTAAGTTTTTTAAGTTTTTTTCTCTCGATAATTTTGACTTTCTAAGACTGGTTAGGGTTAGGAAAGGGGTTAATATTGGGGTTGGGGTTTGTTTATATTTATAAAAACTTTAAATTTGTAGTACAAATCATGCCGGATTGAAAGCCTGTTCGCGGGTCGTAACAATGACGTATTAATTATGCAGGCGGGATGCTTTCGTTTGCTTGGGATGCTTTCGATTGCTTACGGAAAAAAAATTCGCAACGGCGAAACACATTCTAGGTACGTCCAACGATGTGGCAGACACAGCATCTCGGCGTTTCGACAGTCATCTAGAATGGACTCTCCACAAGGATATCTTTCGGAGGATTACCCACCGGTTTTATCGACCTTCTGTGGACCTCTTTGCTACTCGAGTCAACAACCAACTTCCGCAGTATGTTTCCCGATATCCGGACCCAGGGGCAATAGCAACGGATGCCTCTCTCTGCAATTGGAGTCAATGGAGGAGCTGGATTTATCCACCAGTTGTCCTGATCCCGACAATTCTGAACAAAACTCGAACGGACAAAGCAACGGCTTTGATACTAGGTCCGCATTGGAAGGGACAGTCCTGGTTTCCCAGTCTGCTGGAAATGTTGGTGGACTACCCCAGACAACTTCCACAACAACCGGGAGTGATAATGCTCCCCTTCGAACCAGAGGCGGAACATCCGCTCCAACACAAACTACACCTGACCGTGTGGCCTGTATCCGAGAACGTCTCCATACAAGAGGACTTTCACGAGCGACTACGCAGGGCCATGGCGAACTTGGGCAAGCTGGTGTACTGCACGGTCTCTCTGTCCCCTTACTGCCCCTGTAAATGCAGTTTTGTCCTTCCTGGCTGAACTAATCCAACAACAAAAGTTGGTCTATAGAACGATAGGAGTGTACAAGTCGGCTATCTCTCAAACCCACGACCCAGTCGGCCAAACATCGTTGGGTGAACTTCCAATCGTTTCGCGATTCATGAAAGGAGTCTTTCGTCTAAATCCACCAAAGCCAAAACTTTGTTCTACATGGCAAGTTAAAGTTGTCCTTTCTCACATGGAAGGACAAAAGCCGGTCGAGGAACTATCTCTTAAAGAACTAAGTCATAAACTGGCTAATCTACTGGCGCTCACTTCTGCTGCGCGGGCTCATGAACTAGCAGCCCTGGATCTCACGTTTCTGAGTGAGAAAGAGGAGACATGGGAGTTTGCGTTGGGTGTTCATGTAAAGCAGTCTCGTCCGAATCATCCTAGTAGGAAAATCCCTCTACCTGCTTATTCAGAGAATACGAATCTCTGTGTTGTGCACACCCTCAGGGAGTATAGGAAGAGAACAGAACGGATTAGATATTTATCTCTACTCCTTCTTGCTATAATTGCTCCACATGCACCTGTTTCCAGTCAAACCATTTCCAGGTGGGTGAAAAATGCACTCAGCAGTGCAGGAATTAGCTCGACATTCACTGCCCATTCAACTAGAAGTGCGTCGACCTCGGCGGCGGCAGAAGCAGGACTTTCATTAGATGTTATCCTGGAAGCGGCTGATTGGGCATCTGCAGGAACATTCCGAACTTTCTACCAGAGACCTACGTCTAGAGGAGAGTTTGCGAACTTGGTTGTATCCTTGTGACAATATTGTTATAGCAGAACAGACAATTGTTGCTATTTGTGTATATAAAGTTGTGTTTTGTTGGGATACTAATAAAGTAACTGGTTTAGACACTCATGTCAGCTAGCTTTGTAATCTGCATCAGTATTGTGAATATCAGTCGGAGAAGAAGTGAAGGAGAAATGAAGTTTCCCCGGAGGGTACACTTACCTGAAGGGGAGACGTAGTTCTCCGAACTTCTTCGTAGACTGATATGAGCAATACTGTTCCCCTACCAAGCGAGGAAGGTGTAATTGTTAACTGTACAGACAGTTGCACTGGTTAAGTGGATACCTAGGCATCTCTTCCCCCCCGCCCTCTGCTGTCATTCGTATTGAGTTTAGTTTCAGAAGCACTCGTCAAAAGAGGGATATTTAGGGATATACAGTTCTTTTTATACGTGGTACTAGACCTCTCGCGGCTCGAGATCTGCATCAGTATTGCTCATATCAGTCTACGAAGAAGTTCGGAGAACTACGTCTCCCCTTCAGGTAAGTGTACCCTCAGGGGAAACTTCATTTCTAAACAATTTAATAACAGCTGTCAATAACTTGAGAGATAATGCGGTTGGAAACAACACAGATCCCAGTGGTTCTCGACGACAACAAGCAACAGCAACTTCAGAAACTACAAGTGAGGCTTTACGTCGACTTTACCCAAGTATCGACCAACTGCCAGTTCCAAATCCAGGACACGTGTCAAGTGGAACATTGACACCACCAGCTGGTCGATCATCTGTGAATGATTTGACAAGGTTTAACCCAAGGGCTAACTATCGTCCTAACAAGAGAAAAAACCCGGTTCGGCACAACAAAAAAAACAAATCAAGGTCTCTTCTGATGAGGCAGAAGACGGCGAGTTACCATGTGTATTTGACACTGATAATGAATGCGACACCGCGAACAGTAATGCTACAATAGTCTGTGAGTCACAATCCATTGTTGGTAATGTCTGCCCTGCCAGTAGCAGTTTTGAGTCACCCCTACAAGCCGCTCCTCTCATATCTTGTCCAACCTGCAGCAATTTTTTTTCACCTAGCACTATAGAACAACATGCAGATTTATGTGCTGATGAAGTAATTGGCGTACCAGCAACAAGACGTCGATATGTAGACCTCCTAGGAGATGACGACATGAATCAAATATTTGAAAACGTTGGCGATGTAGATGAAATAGCTGAAGATGACGGATATTCACCCCAGATTGATGCAGATTCAAGCAATGTCAAAGAGAAACTATCAGCAGTCGTTACTACTTTGAGAGGAAATGTGAGTAGCAGTGAAAACCGTTTGCATGTACGTCGCAAAAAGCTTTGGGATGACCTCCTTGAAGCAAGAAAGTCTTCTAAGTTGTTCAAGCCAGATGGTTCATTGAGAATTGTATTCGTTGGTGAGGCAGCAGTGGATGGGGGAGGTCCTAAAAGAGAATTTTTTACTGGTAAGTCGAGAGAATTGATTTAATGAATTCATAGTAGACAGTGGGATAAATTATTTTATTAAGAATAGCAATACTACTAATTAAAAAGCTATAAACTGATATCCTACCTCCAGCCAGGGGTGACACAGGAAGTTTTAGACAGTAGGTAAATGAAAATATTTGAGGAAATTATTACCAAAAAGGGGCTGTCTTAATTTCATAAAAAATGGCGTGGATCATAGTGGTTGGACCGACAGTGGTTGTACATACTGTAGTTTGTATGACATTTGTTACTTGGCATTGAAAAAAATGCACTCTATTTTTCAATGTAATGGTTTGCACTCTATATCTATCTTTAGAATGTTTGGACCTAATGAAAATACGCCTATTTTGTGAAGGGGAGCCGGTACACAGCACATTCGCTTTGGCATCAGGGGACTTCAGATATGCTGGAGAACTGATGGCGAGCAGCATTATACAAGGAGGACCTGCACCTAACTTCTTAGCCAGATGGGTGTACATTTATATAACTGGTGGATTAGATAAAGTTGTGCAAATCACATAAAAGAGAAGAACTTGAAAGACATTGTTGAGAAGGTATATAACTGTACATAAATAATACCATACTGTCTAACTAATATTTAATGAACTGATCTAATAATTCATCAGAACAGGTGACTAACTTTTTATTTCATTCAATTAATGAGCTATATGACTTTCAGACATTTGAAAGCAAGATAGTCAGAAGGCTGACATGTGCTGAAATAATTATACCCAGAAGTGAAAGTATGCAACTGTTGTGGAGAGTTGTGAATATGGTGCAAACTCTACTCTTCTTGTGAACTTCAACATTTGTTACAAGTGCTTTCTTGATGCAAATAAATGCATTTGATCTATTAAGTAGAAAACACCACATTGTTTGTTGTTAGTTTGTTTCATTAAGACCATGCTATAGTGCAACAGTATGTCATTGACATGCATTGACTAATCTCTTCTATGGGGGGTTTTGGTCTGTTTTGGTTGACTTGCCCTGCTTTAGCAAAATTGTGCATATTTTTATTGGAATTCCTGGAATAATAAACAATTATTGAATGAGGTCGAGTAGGATATGAGGAATTATTAAGGCCGAGGTTTGTGTTATCTGCCGAAGATAACACAAACCTCGGCCTTAATAATTCCTCATATCCTGCGAGAACCGAATTCAATAATTGTTTTATTATTTATTTGTAAATATTTCAGACTCAGGCGAACTTTTCCTTTGAGGAAGCCATTTGTATTTTCCCGCTTTTAGCATAAGCCGCATAAATTAGCGTGACGTCATAGCGTGTTACATTGCTTTTCAATATACCACGAAATTACGTCAAACGTGGTATATTTGTTTTCAATATTCCACGGTGATGTCATAACTCCAAATTTGGGCAGCTAGCGAGCGGATATGACGATTTCACCGACAGCTCTTAGCCAATCAAAACTCTTGAATTATTTGCAATAAATAATAATGTAAGTTATTTATTTAGAATAACTCCATCAAATTATTTTTGTGCTTGTTATAATTTTTAAATAATAATTTGAAATCAAATGACTCTGGGGATTCTTTTCTCCATCATACTGTAGATTCAAAATGCAACAAGTGACAGTGAATTCCAGTCTGTGCTCATTCCAGTCTGTGCTCTGTGAGGGGGCCGTGGATTCAATTCCTGCCAGAGGACCTAGTGTTGCATTTTTCGCAACCGTTCCTGGTTAGGTCTTAAAAATTGTGTATATATCTACTCATTTGGATTATCCACCAAACCCAGTATTCCAGTTCAACCAAGTGAAGTGCAAAAAAATCTTTGAAGTTTACCTGACAATGTACCCTGTTTAGAATACCTGTAGTCAAAAAACTTTCTCTCATTTGTCACATATTTATAATGTTATCATAATAACACCATAAAGACATTTGTAAATATGATATTTTAGTACAAAAGACTATCTGTAATACCTGACAAAAATAACCATGCAAATTTTGTAATTTTTCTTTATACAGATCGATTTGTATCAAGTCGTGTATTGAGCCCAAAATCCCAATGATTAAAGACCTTGAACAAGGATTGAATCTTTATGGTGTGCTGAACACAGTACGACAACACCCAGTATTGTTTGAGAGCAGCGATCTATTTGATGTTACATTGGATGACCTTCTGGATTCTTTGGAAGTTAAATAGAGCCAATCCCATTAAAGAAAAAGAAGAAGATGTGTTTAAATACTTTTCAGACACGATGCAAAACATAGCACACTCGGGTAAGTGGCGGTGTTGTAGCTGTTAAAGTTTAGTAATAATATGAGTTTCTCTCAGATAAATTTATTTACACGCACAAAACTGATGTCATAGAACTTGACACATTATTTGTTATGTTGCAATTAAGTTTTGGCTGTGTTTTTTTTCTGGGCATCTGTAGTACAGACTATTGTATCTCTATATTTTCCTGTTTGCAATAGAAATCTTCTGATACCCACCTGGTATAGTATATATAGTACTTACTGTAAATCAAATTTAATGCGAATAACAAGATTTACCTCCAACAATAACCGGCATACTGTATTTATTATACCTTGCAGAAATCCCTGAAGTTACCTTAAAATATTTCCTGAAGTTTGTAATAGGTACAAATCAACAACCTCCATTAGGCTATCCAAATAATATATCAGTGAGTTTTCAGCATGGATGTCTCCCTTCTTGCAAATGCAGACCTAAAGCTTCAACATGTTCACTCAACCTGATTTTACCAATCCATGCTGATAGTTCTGCTGAAATATATCTGCCTTGACCGGCAGAATTCCTATCTGGAATTTATAACAGATGCCAGTTACAATATATTAATATTTTTTATTACATACATGTAATTCTTTGTGTCCATGTTTACTGTTGCCTTAATAAAATGTTCCTCACATTCCTGTTAATTTCTTCGTATAAACTTATTCCATGGTTGCCATCATCTGCTAAAGGATTAACTAAATTAATTAAAAAATTGTAGTCATTATCGGAAAGCTCAACGGTTGACCTTGGTACCTGGACATCGTTACGTGTTTGAAGTTCAGGCAATGGCCCATCATCATCAATGCCATAAAGCCAGAAGTTTGAATTGTCTGGATCTATTAGTTCCCGTACTGTTGTGTAATCAGAGTTTGTAAACTGATAAAATCCTTCAGTCCACTTTTGCAAAGGGCTACGATTTCCTTCACTAGACACGGGGTGGTTGTTCCATTGGCTCACAAAATGATCCAGTGCCATATTAATGCGGGGTAGGTACGTAAAGTGTAATGCATATATGTTAATCTCATCATTTGGGTCAAGTAAATGTCTAGATTGAAGGTAAAAGAAGAGATTTCTATAGTATGATAATACAAAGGAGAACACATCACGCCATAAGCGTTCTATTCTTTGATTGTGCACAGACTGGCCTGTAATCACTGGGTTTGCAGCTGGATCGTATCTGTGTAACATTTCTCTGGCAACAGCAATATTCTCTGTTCCATGATCTGTTCTGATTCTTCGTGGGTAATGAAATACACGAGTAGCTGCTTGGAACAAATTTAATACTGTACATGCCTTGTTGTTGGTAGATGCTTTCAGGAAAACGACAGCCCTGGAAAACCCATCGATCATTCCATGAATAACAATTCGCCATGTTATTAACGTATGATTCCCATCTAAATGCCTGCCATCAAAGGCAATAATAAATTAATAAACAATTTAAATAAATAAGTAGATAGATAAATAAATATATGAATAAATAAATGGACAGTTCAGCACAGTTGCCTTTAAAGTGATGTGATATTCTTGGCAAAAACTGTCAAAGTATAAAATGATCACCCCATTAAAAACTGGCCTGGGAAGTTCTGTTATCTAGCCTTCTCTGGTGTTACTAAAGTTTCCCCCAACACAAGTCATGCTCATTCATATGAACCTGCTGGGGCCACTAAAATAAGCTTACCATAAAGAATTAGGTGTAGGTACATTATACACCCTTCTATATGCAATAGTATGTCGCCTCAGTTCCCGACTAACTGGATCGACACGTATAATAGATGCTCGGACTCTCCTTCTCTGAACAATTAATCCTCTAGCTCTAATACCTCCAACAACCATTCTCTCACCCGAGTTCGGTGAAACTTGCAAAATAGACCGAACTTCCTCATCTAGTTGGTCATCTGAAGTGCCAGAAAAATTTTCAGAGTTACTTAATGCCATTTCATAGTCAGCTCTTTTGCGTCTGATTGTTCTCTCAGAAACACAGAGCATCTTTCCAATTGTTGACCATGAAAATCCCAAGCCTCGTAATCCTTCCAATTGTTCTTTAGGAATTAACAGTCTTGGGCGACCTCTTTGGGCTTCATCCTTTGGCCTGTTTCATCCTTTGTAAAGTTGGAGCAAATATATGTTGCACATTTGTAGTGATTAAAAAGTGGTTGTAAAAAAATTGTACATGCAGTACATCTATGTTTATTGATAAATGGAATCTTTAAACCATAACTTATGCTTTGCATGGCAAGGCGACTACGATTCTTTAAAGAATTTTTTTAGCGACGAATTAAAGCTTGTTGGCGTCTGGGAGCAACCTGGAGGTGATAAAAAGATATTTTCTGCTGATGATATCTCAATCTGCTGGCGTAAGAACAAGAACTTGTTACACATTGCAGGGGAGAAGGAGGCCGAATACAAAAAGCTATTTTGTTCGAAGATCATCGAGAACATAATATGGCCACAAACTACAAGCGCGGACGTAAGCAGCCAGACGGAGAGGGTTATTCTACAGTCTACTAATGTTGATGATATTGCTGATCTCCAATCTGGCCAAGAGCTCAACAGAGTTGCAATTCAATCTCTATCACACTCTGTAGAACATCTCTCTGAAATTATTTCACAGTTTCGCAAGGAGATAGACAATAATCAGCATCATAAAGCCGAAAAAAAATCGAGAAGCGAAATCAACGAAGCATTTACTGACCCCAGTGAAGCCGAAGAATTTGCAATCCAAGCATTAGGCAATGAATCGCTGATCACACCAAAGCCTAGCAAGACAAAGAATGTCGTCAATGGCAATGTATCTGGGTTGCTTACTGGTCCGATTAACGACCCCAGCGACGTCATAGAATCGACTCAATCCTTAAATGATGAATCCTTGATTACACCAGAGTCCAGTAAGACAAAGAGGGACGTCAAAAGCGAGGGTTCTATTCTATTAATCGGCGACTCGATAATAAAAAACATACACCCCAGGAAATTATCTAGAAGGAAAGTCAATAAATGTACATTCCCTGGAAAGTCTGCCGAGGAGATCATCTCGGAAGTGAAACACCTCAAGTCCGATTCTCCTTCACATATTATTGTGCATGCTGGCACGAATAACCTGCCAGTAGATAATCCGGCGGTTTGTATCAAGAAGATTGAAAGCTTGGTGACAAATATTAAAGAAAAGTTCCCTAATTCTACAATTGGTCTCTCTAGTATCACGTTAAGGCGTGATCTAGATTTGGAAGAGCAAATCGCGAAAGTCAATGACGGGCTACAAGATTTCTGCTCGAAGAACGAGTTTAATTTTATAGATAACCGGAACTTGGACAGCTCATGCTTAAACGGTAGTCTGTTACACTTAAATGCTAAAGGTTCGGCATACTTGGCTGCCAATTTTATTAAATTTATACGAGGAAAGACTTCCTTTGCTCCTTCTACCGGCCCCAAACAAAGACGCAATCAGGATTTTTCAACAACACAGCTCGGCTGAGCTTTCTGGAGGACATTCTGAGTATGATGCTGAGTCCCCAAAGGCCCAGCAGCCGTTCAAGGAGGTCCTGACTGAACCTTGGTGTGACCCATTCGAGATAAGTAGTGATGTTAATAATAATAATCAATTCTCCCTTAATGACTTAAGTAATTTGAAAGGGTTAAAAATCGCATGCTTAAATATTAATAGCCTATCTAAGCACATTGATGAACTTCAGTAATTATGCTAAATAATTCCTTAGATATCCTTTCTATCAATGAAACTAAAATTGACGAGTCGGTTTCGGACGACGAAATAAACATTAGCGGTTTTCAACTAATTCGAAAAGATCGCAACGGTTACGGAGGCGGTGTATTGATGTATATTCGGGAGACTATTCCCTTTAGCGAACGGAATGACTTACTAACGGCATGCTCGCTGGAAATATTATGTGTTGAAATTAGTAGACCATGCAGTAAGCCATTCTTAGTATCTACATGGTATAGACCCCCTGGCTCAGTTACTCGCTTGTTTGATGATTTCGAAAATTTTCTGAGAAGATGTGACTTGGAAAACAAAGAATTATTACTTATGGGTGATCTAAATTGTGATGTTAGTAAGTCTCCCCCTGATGCTCACACGCGTAGGCTGCTATTTCTTTCATGCATCTACCAATTTGAGCAGTTAATTAACGAACCCACAAGGGTTACGAGAACGTCAGCAACCTTGATCGATTTGATTTTTACTAATAAGAAAGAAAATATTACAAAATCCGGAGTTATTCATCTTGGTTTATCCGATCACAGTTTGATTTTTACCGTTAGAAAATTTTTTACTCCAAAATCTCGACAAAGTGTAAGATATGTCCGTAACTTTAAAAATTTCAACGCTACGGACTTCCTTAATGACCTATCACAGATACCATGGGAAAATGTGACACAATATGCTAACCCAAACTCTTGTTGGCATTTATGGAAATCATTTTACTTGCAAATACTTGACCGACATGCACCATTTAGATGCATGAGAACCCGAGGTAACTCACTTCCGTGGATTACTCCAAATATAAAAAATCTGATGAGAGCAAGAGATTTTCACAAAAAGAAAGCAGTGAAATTTAATTCCCAATTACACTGGTCGAAATACAAAGACACTCGCAATAAAGTTAACTCTGAATTGTATAAATCCAAAAAGAGTTATTTTTGCGACAAATTTGAGGTTTGTGCTCAGACCAAAGATCTCAAACAAAGTTGGCACCATATTAATCACCTTTTGGGTAAGAATTACAAATCAA
The DNA here is from genome assembly GCA_016169945.1 of Trachythela sp. YZ-2020. NCBI lineage: Eukaryota > Metazoa > Cnidaria > Anthozoa > Malacalcyonacea > Clavulariidae > Trachythela > Trachythela sp. YZ-2020. The sequence goes on from JADLSH010000346.1 coordinate 364,042, forward strand.
ACAACATTCCCCAATTAATAATAGGCGATACTATTGTTTCTGATAATTTACTGATAGCTGAGGCCTTTAACGACTTCTTTGTGAGCATTGGGCCAAAATTATCTGCTGAAATTGACCCCGACGCCACGGACTTGTCAGAATCAGAAAGTCCCGTCACTAGTCCAGAGACTCTATTTACCCTGTCTGAAATTAGTGAATACGAAGTATTTCTTTTGTTAAGTAATCTTAAATCATCAAAATCGACTGGCCTTGATTCTATCCGCAAGGGTACTTAAAATCTCAGCTGAAATAATTAGCCCTTCTCTAACGTGGATTTTTAATCTCTGTATCAAATCCGGTGTCTACATAGATGATTGGAAGAAGGCTTGGGTTATACCCATTTATAAGTCAGAAGATAGAAAAAAATGTGAGAATTATCGCCCAATATCAATCTTACCAATTATTAGTAAAATTTTTGAGAGATCCGTTTTTAATCAATTATATGAATTTCTGAACGCCAATTCTCTACTCTCTAAACATCAATTTGGGTTCCGCCTAAAAATTCTACTCTGGCAGCTCTCATTCAGATGTGTGATGCATGGTATGAGAGCATGGACAATGGTGAATTGAATGGTGTTGTTTTGTTGATATCCGAAAAGCTTTTGACTCTATTAATCATAACATTCTACTGCGCAAAATGAAAGAACAATTTGGGATTTCAAATATTGAATTAAATCTGTTCGAGTCCTATCTTTCTGACAGGGAACAGATGTCATTTGTTAATGGCGAAATGTCAGCTCCAAAAGGATTGTATGTGGGGTTCCTCAAGGATCCATATTGGGCCCCTATTGTTCTTACTTTATATAAATGATTTGCCTGATTGTCTTGAGAAGACAACCCCTTGTTTATATGCTGATGATTCACAGATATTTTCTTCTGCAAAAGACTGTACAGAACTGAATGCTAATTTAAATCATGACTTAAACAATGTTAGTCAATGGCTCGTCAAAAACAAACTGCAACATCATTCAACAAAAACTAAATTAATGTATGTCGGATCCTATCACAACCTTGCTAAAATTGACAATGATCTTCCCGTAATGATTAATGACCAACTGATTCCTAGAGTGCATTCAATCCCGTGTTTGGGAGTTAAACTTGATGAAACATTGAGTTGGGACGACCATATTGAAATGGTTTGCAAAAAGCCGGGGCTGGCATTGGGGTTCTGAGGCGTATTAAGCCCTATGTTCCTGCAAAACACCTTGATATCAATTTATAATGCTCTCGCACAGCCTTATTTCGATTACTGCTCTCCTCTTTGGGGCACCTGTAACAAAACCCTGAGAGATAAATTACAAAAGTTCCAAAATCGGGCCGCCAGAATAATAACTGGCGCCAGTTATGAGATTAGATCTGCTGACGTTCTCCGATCTCTTGACTGGGAAAATTTGGAAACACGATGGTACTTATCTAAGGCTACATTCGTATATAAAGTCTTGAGCAATAGTGCTGCATCGACCCTGAAAGATTCATTCTTAAGTAGGAATACTTTACAAAATAATTATAATCTTAGAAATTCCCAAACCGATCTGGCCCTTCCAAAGCCAAAAAGAGAATTTCTTAAAAGAAGCTTTAAATACAGCGAGGCTTTTATGTGGAATGACCTCCCGCTTGAAGCTAAGCTAGCTCAATCAGTTTTCTCGTTTAAAAATTGTATCAAACAAAATATTCGATGTTAATAACCAAGTCATATCTCTACCTGGGACACACCGTAATCTTCAGTAGCCCTCATTTCTCAGTTTTGATAATGTATATAATTTATGTATATAGTTGCATGTCCTCTTTATATCCTTCCTTTTTTTTACTATGTAATATTTTTATATTGACGCCTCCCGTGGAAATCAACTTTTACATAGTTGTCGGGGCTAGCGTCTTTAAATAAAGTGTGTAATAATAATGGGCTTCATTGGGACATGCGTAATGCAGTTCATCCACTTGGTCAAATCTATGAAAACGCTCCTCAAAATGGTCAACCAGATTCTGGAATTCCGTGGCTACACGAATAGCGTTATCAGCGATACCTTGTGGCCATAAGTCTTCCATAAGTCTTCCATGTGGCCATAACGTTCCAATGAATTGCTGAGAACGGCGGCAAAGGGTTTCAGCAATTCCGGTGTCAGAGACAAACAAATTTCGCTGAATCTGACTAAACAGATCTTTGCCTACTTGCAAAATAGTCAAAAAACGTTGAAACGATTCCCCATCCATTGTGGATGCTAGCAATTCCTTTTTTCGAATAGAATCATAATAGAGATAGCATTTTCATCAGATTTATATTTTTAAAATTGTTTTCACTTCGCCGATAGGTACTTCATCTTGCAGGGATATTTTGGATCCGCGTATATTTTGGACCGCGTCCTGAGGACCGCGTCCAAGTGACCGCGTCGATGGCACCATTATCACTTATTAGTAAAATTACATAGGTGATTATTGAAAATTCTCAACGCTGATTGGTTGCGCTACCTCTGATTAATACGCGATAATCACCTAAAGCGTTTTAAGCCGCTTTTTCGTAAATATTCCATTAAAATATTTTTGAAATGTGCATTTTTTATTTTTTTCCAAATAGTCACCTATGTAATTTTACTAAAACAATTATTTGCCTCAGGCTCGGTGAATATCGGTGAATAAACACCTCGACTTCGTCTCGGTTTTATTCACCGATATTCACCTCGCGGCGAATAATTGTTAATTATTATATAGCAAGTGTCAAGTTCAATTTTCCTGTTTGCCGATTGGGCAAACCGTATCATGTGTCGGTCCACAAAACGTCATGTTCACTGCATGCTTGCAACCAGTCCACAATGAAACAATTATTGACCGGTCAATAATAAAACCGGAAGTGAGGCGCGAACTGTTCGCATCTACCGGTCGGTTTGCAAGTCGTTCAGAAGAAGATAATAATCTATTACTAAGAGATAAAGACGGAATACCAAGTGAATTATTGAGACTTTGACACTTGCTATATAATAAAACACTTGTTTACTGAGACCGAGGGAAACAGCGTGTTTTGTGAACCCGAGACCTCCGCGAGACCCCGAGACCCCAATAGTGCTCAGAGTACAATATAGACCCCAATAGACGTACAATCGAACTCAGAGTAAGACGTGTATATCTGAGCTCCGCTATTTTATCAAATAATACATAATACTTCAAAATTGTACATGCAGTACATCTATGTTTATTGATAAATGGAATCTTTAAACCATAACTTATGCTTTGCATGGCAAGGCGACTACGATTCTTTAAAGAATTTTTTTAGCGACGAATTAAAGCTTGTTGGCGTCTGGGAGCAACCTGGAGGTGATAAAAAGATATTTTCTGCTGATGATATCTCAATCTGCTGGCGTAAGAACAAGAACTTGTTACACATTGCAGGGGAGAAGGAGGCCGAATACAAAAAGCTATTTTGTTCGAAGATCATCGAGAACATAATATGGCCACAAACTACAAGCGCGGACGTAAGCAGCCAGACGGAGAGGGTTATTCTACAGTCTACTAATGTTGATGATATTGCTGATCTCCAATCTGGCCAAGAGCTCAACAGAGTTGCAATTCAATCTCTATCACACTCTGTAGAACATCTCTCTGAAATTATTTCACAGTTTCGCAAGGAGATAGACAATAATCAGCATCATAAAGCCGAAAAAAAATCGAGAAGCGAAATCAACGAAGCATTTTCTGACCCCAGTGAAGCCGAAGAATTTGCAATCCAAGCATTAGGCAATGAATCGCTGATCACACCAAAGCCTAGCAAGACAAAGAATGTCGTCAATGGCAATGTATCTGGGTTGCTTACTGGTCCGATTAACGACCCCAGCGACGTCATAGAATCGACTCAATCCTTAAATGATGAATCGCTCGATTACACCAGAGTCCAGTAAGACAAAGAGGGACGTCAAAAGCGAGGGTTCTATTCTATTAATCGGCGACTCGATAATAAAAACATACACCCCAGGAAATTATCTAGAAGGAAAGTCAATAAATGTACATTCCTGGAAAGTCTGCCGAGGAGATCATCTCGGAAGTGAAACACCTCAAGTCCGATTCTCCTTCATATTATTGTGCATGCTGGCACGAATAACCTGCCAGTAGATAATCCGGCGGTTTGTATCAAGAAGATTGAAAGCTTGGTGACAAATATTAAAGAAAAGTTCCCTAATTCTACAATTGGTCTCTCTAGTATCACGTTAAGGCGTGATCTAGATTTGGAAGAGCAAATCGCGAAAGTCAATGACGGGCTACAAGATTTCTGCTCGAAGAACGAGTTTAATTTTATAGATAACCGGAACTTGGACAGCTCATGCTTAAACGGTAGTCTGTTACACTTAAATGCTAAAGGTTCAGCATACTTGGCTGCCAATTTTATTAAATTTTTACGAGGAAAGACTTCCTTTGCTCCTTCTACCGGCCCCAAACAAAAGACGCAATCAGGATTTTCTCAACAACACAGCTCGGCTGAGCTTTCTGGAGGACATTCTGAGTATGATGCTGAGTCCCCAAAGGCCCAGCAGCTGTTCAAGGAGGTCTGACTGAACCTTGGTGTGACCCATTCGAGATAAGTAGTGATGTTAATAATAATAATCAATTCTCCTTAATGACTTAAGTAATTTGAAAGGGTTAAAAATCGCATGCTTAAATATTAATAGCCTATCTAAGCACATTGATGAACTTCGAGTAATTATGCTAAATAATTCCTTAGATATCCTTTCTATCAATGAAACTAAAATTGACGAGTCGGTTTCGGACGACGAAATAAACATTAGCGGTTTTCAACTAATTCGAAAAGATCGCAACGGTTACGGAGGCGGTGTATTGATGTATATTCGGGAGACTATTCCCTTTAGCGAACGGAATGACTTACTAACGGCATGCTCGCTGGAAATATTATGTGTTGAAATTAGTAGACCATGCAGTAAGCCATTCTTAGTATCTACATGGTATAGACCCCCTGGCTCAGTTACTCGCTTGTTTGATGATTTCGAAAATTTTCTGAGAAGATGTGACTTGGAAAACAAAGAATTATTACTTATGGGTGATCTAAATTGTGATGTTAGTAAGTCTCCCCCTGATGCTCACACGCGTAGGCTGCTATTTCTTTCATGCATCTACCAATTTGAGCAGTTAATTAACGAACCCACAAGGGTTACGAGAACGTCAGCAACCTTGATCGATTTGATTTTTACTAATAAGAAAGAAAATATTACAAAATCCGGAGTTATTCATCTTGGTTTATCCGATCACAGTTTGATTTTTACCGTTAGAAAATTTTTTACTCCAAAATCTCGACAAAGTGTAAGATATGTCCGTAACTTTAAAAATTTCAACGCTACGGACTTCCTTAATGACCTATCACAGATACCATGGGAAAATGTGACACAATATGCTAACCCAAACTCTTGTTGGCATTTATGGAAATCATTTTACTTGCAAATACTTGACCGACATGCACCATTTAGATGCATGAGAACCCGTGTGAACTCACGTCCTTGGATTACTCCAAATATAAAAAATCTGATGAGAGCAAGAGATTTTCATTAAAAAGAAAGCAGTGAAATTTAATTCCCAATTACACTGGTCGAAATACAAAGACACTCGCAATAAAGTTAACTCTGAATTGTATAAATCCAAAGAGTTATTTTTGCGACAAATTTGAGTTTGTGCTCAGACCAAAGATCTCAAACAAAGTTGGCACCATATTAATCACCTTTTGGGTAAGAATTACAAATCAAACAACATTCCCCAATTAATAATAGGCGATACTATTGTTTCTGATAATTTACTGATAGCTGAGGCCTTTAACGACTTCTTTGTGAGCATTGGGCCAAAATTATCTGCTGAAATTGACCCCGACGCCACGGACTTGTCAGAATCAGAAAGTCCCGTCACTAGTCCAGAGACTCTATTTACCCTGTCTGAAATTAGTGAATACGAAGTATTTCTTTTGTTAAGTAATCTTAAATCATCAAAATCGACTGGCCTTGATTCTATCCCCGCAAGGGTACTTAAAATCTCAGCTGAAATAATTAGCCCTTCTCTAACGTGGATTTTTAATCTCTGTATCAAATCCGGTGTTTACATAGATGATTGGAAGAAGGCTTGGGTTATACCTATTTATAAGTCAGAAGATAGGAAAAAATGTGAGAATTATCGCCCAATATCAATCTTACCAATTATTAGTAAAATTTTTGAGAGATCCGTTTTTAATCAATTATATGAATTTCTGAACGCCAATTCTCTACTCTCTAAACATCAATTTGGGTTCCGCCCTAAAAATTCTACTCTGGCAGCTCTCATTCAGATGTGTGATGCATGGTATGAGAGCATGGACAATGGTGAATTGAATGGTGTTGTTTTTGTTGATATCCGAAAAGCTTTTGACTCTATTAATCATAACATTCTACTGCGCAAAATGAAAGAACAATTTGGGATTTCAAATATTGAATTAAATCTGTTCGAGTCCTATCTTTCTGACAGGGAACAGATGTCATTTGTTAATGGCGAAATGTCAGCTCCAAAAAGGATTGTATGTGGGGTTCCTCAAGGATCCATATTGGGCCCCCTATTGTTCTTACTTTATATAAATGATTTGCCTGATTGTCTTGAGAAGACAACCCTTGTTTATATGCTGATGATTCACAGATATTTTCTTCTGCAAAAGACTGTACAGAACTGAATGCTAATTTAAATCATGACTTAAACAATGTTAGTCAATGGCTCGTCAAAAACAAACTGCAACATCATTCAACAAAAACTAAATTAATGTATGTCGGATCCTATCACAACCTTGCTAAAATTGACAATGATCTTCCCGTAATGATTAATGACCAACTGATTCCTAGAGTGCATTCAATCCCGTGTTTGGGAGTTAAACTTGATGAAACATTGAGTTGGGACGACCATATTGAAATGGTTTGCAAAAAAGCCGGGGCTGGCATTGGGGTTCTGAGGCGTATTAAGCCCTATGTTCCTGCAAACACCTTGATATCAATTTATAATGCTCTCGTACAGCCTTATTTCGATTACTGCTCTCCTCTTTGGGGCACCTGTAACAAAACCCTGAGAGATAAATTACAAAAGTTCCAAAAATCGGGCCGCCAGAATAATAACTGGCGCCAGTTATGAGATTAGATCTGCTGACGTTCTCCGATCTCTTGACTGGGAAAATTTGGAAACACGATGGTACTTATCTAAGGCTACATTCGTATATAAAGTCTTGAGCAATAGTGCTGCATCGACCCTGAAAGATTCATTCTTAAGTAGGAATACTTTACAAAATAATTATAATCTTAGAAATTCCCAAACCGATCTGGCCCTTCCAAAGCCAAAAAGAGAATTTCTTAAAAGAAGCTTTAAATACAGCGGGGCTTTTATGTGGAATGACCTCCCGCTTGAAGCTAAGCTAGCTCAATCAGTTTTCTCGTTTAAAAATTGTATCAAACAAAATATTCGATGTTAATAACCAAGTCATATCTCTACCTGGGACACACCGTAATCTTCAGTAGCCCTCATTTCTCAGTTTTGATAATGTATATAATTTATGTATATAGTTGCATGTCCTCTTTATATCCTTCCTTTTTTTTACTATGTAATATTTTTATATTGACGCCTCCCGTGGAAATCAACTTTTACATAGTTGTCGGGGCTAGCGTCTTTAAATAAAGTGTGTAATAATAATGGGCTTCATTGGGACATGCGTAATGCAGTTCATCCACTTGGTCAAATCTATGAAAACGCTCCTCAAAATGGTCAACCAGATTCTGGAATTCCGTGGCTACACGAATAGCGTTATCAGCGATACCTTGTGGCCATAAGTCTTCCCGTAAAACAAGTAATAACGTTCCAATGAATTGCTGAGAACGGCGGCAAGAGTTTCAGCAATTCCGGTGTCAGAGACAAACAAATTTCGCTGAATCTGACTAAACAGATCTTTGCCTACTTGCAAAATAGTCAAAAAACGTTGAAACGATTCCCCATCCATTGTGGATGCTAGCAATTCCTTTTTTCGAATAGAATCATAATAGAGATAGCATTTTCATCAGATTTATATTTTTAAAATTGTTTTCACTTCGCCGATAGGTACTTCATCTTGCAGGGATATTTTGGATCCGCGTATATTTTGGACCGCGTCCTGAGGACCGCGTCCAAGTGACCGCGTCGATGGCACCATTTTCACTTATTAGTAAAATTATATAGGTGATTATTGAAAATTCTCAACGCTGATTGGTTGCGCTACTTCTGATTAATACGCGATAATCACCTAAAGCGTTTTTAAGCCGCTTTTTCGTAAATATTCCATTAAAATATTTTTGAAATGTGCATTTTTTATTTTTTTCCATATAGTCACCTATGTAATTTTACTAAAATAATTATTTGCCTCAGGCTCGGTGAATATCGGTGAATAAACACCTCGACTTCGTCTCGGTTTTTATTCACCGATATTCACCTCGCCTTCGGCGAATAATTGTTAATTATTATATAGCAAGTGTCAAAGTTCAATTTTCCTGTTTGCCGATTGGGCAAAACCGTATCATGTGTCGGTCCACAAAACGTCATGTTCACTGCATGCTTGCAACCAGTCCACAATGAAACAATTATTGACCGGTCAATAATAAAACCGGAAGTGAGGCGCGAACTGTTCGCATCTACCGGTCGGTTTGCAAGTCGTTCAGAAGAAGATAATAATCTATTACTAAGAGATAAAGACGGAATACCAAGTGAATTATTGAGACTTTGACACTTGCTATATAATAAAACACTTGTTTACTGAGACCGAGGGAAACAGCGTGTTTTGTGAACCCGAGACCTCCGCGAGACCCCGAGACCCCAATAGTGCTCAGAGTACAATATAGACCCCAATAGACGTACAATCGAACTCAGAGTAAGACGTGTATATCTGAGCTCCGCTATTTTATCAAATAATACATAATACTTCAAAATTGTACATGCAGTACATCTATGTTTATTGATAAATGGAATCTTTAAACCATAACTTATGCTTTGCATGGCAAGGCGACTACGATTCTTTAAAGAATTTTTTTAGCGACGAATTAAAGCTTGTTGGCGTCTGGGAGCAACCTGGAGGTGATAAAAAGATATTTTCTGCTGATGATATCTCAATCTGCTGGCGTAAGAACAAGAACTTGTTACACATTGCAGGGGAGAAGGAGGCCGAATACAAAAAGCTATTTTGTTCGAAGATCATCGAGAACATAATATGGCCACAAACTACAAGCGCGGACGTAAGCAGCCAGACGGAGAGGGTTATTCTACAGTCTACTAATGTTGATGATATTGCTGATCTCCAATCTGGCCAAGAGCTCAACAGAGTTGCAATTCAATCTCTATCACACTCTGTAGAACATCTCTCTGAAATTATTTCACAGTTTCGCAAGGAGATAGACAATAATCAGCATCATAAAGCCGAAAAAAAATCGAGAAGCGAAATCAACGAAGCATTTTCTGACCCCAGTGAAGCCGAAGAATTTGCAATCCAAGCATTAGGCAATGAATCGCTGATCACACCAAAGCCTAGCAAGACAAAGAATGTCGTCAATGGCAATGTATCTGGGTTGCTTACTGGTCCGATTAACGACCCCAGCGACGTCATAGAATCGACTCAATCCTTAAATGATGAATCCTTGATTACACCAGAGTCCAGTAAGACAAAGAGGGACGTCAAAAGCGAGGGTTCTATTCTATTAATCGGCGACTCGATAATAAAAAACATACACCCCAGGAAATTATCTAGAAGGAAAGTCAATAAATGTACAGTCCCTGGAAAGTCTGCCGAGGAGATCATCTCGGAAGTGAAACACCTCAAGTCCGATTCTCCTTCACATATTATTGTGCATGCTGGCACGAATAACCTGCCAGTAGATAATCCGGCGGTTTGTATCAAGAAGATTGAAAGCTTGGTGACAAATATTAAAGAAAAGTTCCCTAATTCTACAATTGGTCTCTCTAGTATCACGTTAAGGCGTGATCTAGATTTGGAAGAGCAAATCGCGAAAGTCAATGACGGCTACAAGATTTCTGCTCGAAGAACGAGTTTAATTTTATAGATAACCGGAACTTGGACAGCTCATGCTTAAACGGTAGTCTGTTACACTTAAATGCTAAAGGTTCGGCATACTTGGCTGCCAATTTTATTAAATTTTTACGAGGAAAGACTTCCTTTGCTCCTTCTACCGGCCCCAAACAAAGACGCAATCAGGATTTTTCAACAACACAGCTCGGCTGAGCTTTCTGGAGGACATTCTGAGTATGATGCTGAGTCCCCAAAGGCCCAGCAGCCGTTCAAGGAGGTCCTGACTGAACCTTGGTGTGACCCATTCGAGATAAGTAGTGATGTTAATAATAATAATCAATTCTCCTTAATGACTTAAGTAATTTGAAAGGGTTAAAATCGCATGCTTAAATATTAATAGCCTATCTAAGCACATTGATGAACTTCGAGTAATTATGCTAAATAATTCCTTAGATATCCTTTCTATCAATGAAACTAAAATTGACGAGTCGGTTTCGGACGACGAAATAAACATTAGCGGTTTTCAACTAATTCGAAAAGATCGCAACGGTTACGGAGGCGGTGTATTGATGTATATCCGGGAGACTATTCCTTTAGCGAACGGAATGACTTACTAACGGCATGCTCGCTGGAAATATTATGTGTTGAAATTAGTAGACCATGCAGTAAGCCATTCTTAGTATCTACATGGTATAGACCCCCTGGCTCAGTTACTCGCTTGTTTGATGATTTCGAAAATTTTCTGAGAAGATGTGACTTGGAAAACAAAGAATTATTACTTATGGGTGATCTAAATTGTGATGTTAGTAAGTCTCCCCCTGATGCTCACACGCGTAGGCTGCTATTTCTTTCATGCATCTACCAATTTGAGCAGTTAATTAACGAACCCACAAGGGTTACGAGAACGTCAGCAACCTTGATCGATTTGATTTTTACTAATAAGAAAGAAAATATTACAAAATCCGGAGTTATTCATCTTGGTATATCCGATCACAGTTTGATTTTTACCGTTAGAAAATTTTTTACTCCAAAATCTCGACAAAGTGTAAGATATGTCCGTAACTTTAAAAATTTCAACGCTACGGACTTCTTAATGACCTATCACAGATACCATGGGAAAATGTGACACAATATGCTAACCCAAACTCTTGTTGGCATTTATGGAAATCATTTTACTTGCAAATATTTGACCGACATGCACCATTTAGATGCATGAGAACCTGAGGTAACTCACTTCCGTGGATTACTCCAAATATAAAAAATCTGATGAGAGCAAGAGATTTTCAAAAAGAAAGCAGTGAAATTTAATTCCCAATTACACTGGTCGAAATAAAGACACTCGCAATAAAGTTAACTCTGAATTGTATAAATCCAAAAAGAGTTATTTTGCGACAAATTTGAGGTTTGTGCTCAGACCAAAGATCTCAAACAAAGTTGGCACCATATTAATCACCTTTTGGGTAAGAATTACAAATCAAACAACATTCCCCAATTAATAATAGGCGATACTATTGTTTCTGATAATTTACTGATAGCTGAGGCCTTTAACGACTTCTTTGTGAGCATTGGGCCAAAATTATCTGCTGAAATTGACCCCGACGCCACGGACTTGTCAGAATCAGAAAGTCCCGTCACTAGTCCAGAGACTCTATTTACCCTGTCTGAAATTAGTGAATACGAAGTATTTCTTTGTTAAGTAATCTTAAATCATCAAAATCGACTGGCCTTGATTCTATCCCCGCAAGGGTACTTAAAATCTCAGCTGAAATAATTAGCCCTTCTCTAACGTGGATTTTTAATCTCTGTATCAAATCCGGTGTCTACATAGATGATTGGAAGAAGGCTTGGGTTATACCCATTTATAAGTCAGAAGATAGAAAAAAATGTGAGAATTATCGCCCAATATCAATCTTACCAATTATTAGTAAAATTTTTGAGAGATCCGTTTTTAATCAATTATATGAATTTCTGAACGCCAATTCTCTACTCTCAAAACATCAATTTGGGTTCCGCCCTAAAAATTCTACTCTGGCAGCTCTCATTCAGATGTGTGATGCATGGTATGAGAGCATGGACAATGGTGAATTGAATGGTGTTGTTTTTGTTGATATCCGAAAAGCTTTTGACTCTATTAATCATAACATTCTACTGCGCAAAATGAAAGAACAATTTGGGATTTCAAATATTGAATTAAATCTGTTCGAGTCCTATCTTTCTGACAGGGAACAGATGTCATTTGTTAATGGCGAAATGTCAGCTCCAAAAGGATTGTATGTGGGGTTCCTCAAGGATCCATATTGGGCCCCCTATTGTTCTTACTTTATATAAATGATTTGCCTGATTGTCTTGAGAAGACAACCCCTTGTTTATATGCTGACGATTCACAGATATTTTCTTCTGCAAAAGACTGTACAGAACTGAATGCTAATTTAAATCATGACTTAAACAATGTTAGTCAATGGCTCGTCAAAAACAAACTGCAACATCATTCAACAAAACTAAATTAATGTATGTCGGATCCTATCACAACCTTGCTAAAATTGACAATGATCTTCCCGTAATGATTAATGACCAACTGATTCCTAGAGTGCATTCAATCCCGTGTTTGGGAGTTAAACTTGATGAAACATTGAGTTGGGACGACCATATTGAAATGGTTTGCAAAAAAGCCGGGGCTGGCATTGGGGTTCTGAGGCGTATTAAGCCCTATGTTCCTGCAAACACCTTGATATCAATTTATAATGCTCTCGTACAGCCTTATTTCGATTACTGCTCTCCTCTTTGGGGCACCTGTAACAAAACCCTGAGAGATAAATTACAAAAGTTCCAAAATCGGGCCGCCAGAATAATAACTGGCGCCAGTTATGAGATTAGATCTGCTGACGTTCTCCGATCTCTTGACTGGGAAAATTTGGAAACACGATGGTACTTATCTAAGGCTACATTCGTATATAAAGTCTTGAGCAATAGTGCTGCACCGACCCTGAAAGATTCATTCTTAAGTAGGAATACTTTACAAAATAATTATAATCTTAGAAATTCCCAAACCGATCTGGCCCTTCCAAAGCCAAAAAGAGAATTTCTTAAAAGAAGCTTTAAATACAGCGGGGCTTTTATGTGGAATGACCTCCCGCTTGAAGCTAAGCTAGCTCAATCAGTTTTCTCGTTTAAAAATTGTATCAAACAAAATATTCGATGTTAATAACCAAGTCATATCTCTACCTGGGACACACCGTAATCTTCAGTAGCCTTCATTTCTCAGTTTTGATAATGTATATAATTTATGTATATAGTTGCATGTCCTCTTTATATCCTTCCTTTTTTTTACTATGTAATATTTTTATATTGACGCCTCCCGTGGAAATCAACTTTTCCATAGTTGTCGGGGCTAGCGTCTTTAAATAAAGTGTGTAATAATAACCCCGGGCCACAAACACGCTGTTTTCCCTGACTCGTCCCCAGTCGCTTGCTCAATAGAGATCAGTGGCAATGATAACGGCCGCACAGGGAATGATGGTTCATTGTGGACTGGTTGCAAGCATGTAGTGAACATGACGTTTTGTGGACCGACACATGATATATACGGTTTTGTCCAATCGGCAAACAAGAAAATTGAACTTTGACACTTCCTATATATAATAATAATTATAGTATGGTTTTCTGCGGCAAATAAGCGCGCTAATGGACGCTGGTGGGGTAGTGGGCTCGCAGAGTGGGCAAAAATCTTTAAGGGTTAGGGTTAGGGGTGCGATGGGGTCAGGATCCAAAATATTCCTGCAAGACGAAGTACCTACCACTTCGACGGCAAGTGACCGCTGACCGAATTGATCTTTTTGTACTAGCACGATTGCATATATTTGGAACAAGTTGTATATTTGGAACAAGTTGTATATTTGAAAACAAGTTGTATATTTGAAAACAAGTTGTATATTTGAAAACAAGTTGTATATTTCGAACAAGTTCTATATTTCAAAACAAGTTGTATATTTCGAACAAGTTGTATATTTGAAAAGAAATTGTATATTTGAAAACAAGTTGTATATTTGAACAAGTTGTATATTTGAAAACAAGTTGTATATTTCGAACAAGTTGTATATTTGAAAACAAGTTGTATATTTGAAAACAAGTTGTATATTTGAAAACAAGTTGTATATTTCGAACAAGTTGTATATTTCGAACAAGTTGTATATTTGAAAACAAGTTGTATATTTGAAAACAAGTTGTATATTTGAAAACAAGTTGTATATTTCGAACAAGTTGTATATTTGAAAACAAGTTGTATATTTGAAAACAAGTTGTATATTTGAAAACAAGTTGTATATTTCGAACAAGTTGTATATTTCGAACAAGTTGTATATTTCGAACAAGTTGTATATTTGAAAACAAGTTGTATATTTGAAAACAAGTTGTATATTTCGAACAAGTTGTATATTTGAAAACAAGTTGTATATTTCGAAACAAGTTGTATATTTGAAAACAAATTGTATATTTCGAACACGTTGTATATTTGAAAACAAGTTGTATATTTGAAAACAAGTTGTATATTTGAAAACAAGTTGTATATTTCGAACAAGTTGTATATTTCGAACAAGTTGTATATTTCGAACAAGTCGTATATTTGAAAACAAGTTGTATATTTCATATAAGTAATGAATATCAAAGAAAATAAGTATTATAAATATGTAACAAACATTATTTAACAAGAACTAGTGTCAATAATTGCAAAAAGTATTATTGTCCGGTTTGGCACGCCATAGTTTGCGTTCGATAGCAGAAACCTTTAGCTTCCACAGCTTATCCCAGATTGCAAAAAGGATAGCGCGGAGGAATCAAACTCAAAATGTTATATTTAAGCAAAAATTAAGAGAAATACTTGTCACCTATCTCTCCTAAAAAATTTACGGAGGGGGCAAACTTTTAACCAAGAATGCGCTCAGTATATTTGGCAAAATTAGATTTTTCATAAATTTAGCTACAAAAAGGACCGTTTGGTAAATACATTAATCCTGTTTTAACAGTCGTAAAACTTAAGCAACACATTAAGTGGCTTCAACAGAATCACAGGCTAGGAAAACTATAACATCTTCGCTATTTTTTTAGAAAAAAATTATGGTTAAACATAAAAAGAAGCTTTAAAAGGGGTCAAATATCAGCCATGATATCTCCTCGGAATCAACTCCGATTTTAACGATTTTTTAACGATATAAACTTGAGATAAGAAACTTCAACATGCCTGAGTTTTTAAGAGGGGGGCACCATATTGAAAAAAGATATTCTCATTTGAAATTTTTTCTCCATTCGAAGTGACCAAACACACGCGCATTATCGATAATAAATTCTCTCTGACAGCAAAATCTTTCTAAATTCAAACTGACTACGTACTCAGAGTGATATTACACGTAAATATTTCGATAGTTTGTATTCAAACTTAAAACGATGCGAAATATGAACGCAAGAACTAGACAAATCAAAATCTGTTTTTTCTTCAATTTTCACTAAAATCGTACTCGCCCCAGGCTACTTCCGCATCACACGTCGATCAGCGCGCGTGCGCTCGTTGCACCGCCCTATATATAAGCGTCCTGCTCTTGATAGCATATGTGGTAATGTATGGTTTAGTGTCTTAGATCAGGGGAAGGCCTACCACCAAGGGTTTGTGAAACCTTCCAGCCGACCCTCAACAGCATTCGTTACACCCTGGGGGTTACACGAATGGATCAGAATCCCGTTCGGTCTTATGAACGCCCCAGCAAGCTTTCAGAGATTCATGGAACAGTGCTTAGGAGAATTACGCGATGAAATCGCGATTCTTTATTTAGATGATGTGATTGTGTTTAGTAGAACGTTTGACGAACATGTTGAACACTTACGAACAGTTCCACGTCGCCTACGAGAACACGGTGTCAAGCTGAAGCAGAAAAAGTGTAAATTGTTCAAACGTGAAGTGACATTCTGGGCAGAGTAGTGTCCAAAGATGGCTACAGAATAGATCCGGGAAACATTAATGCAGTAGCGAGTATAAAGAACAACACGCCACAACCAATAGGAGATATTCGAAAATTACTCGGCTTGCTCAGTTATTATCGCCGATATGTACCCAATTTTGCTCAAAAAGCCAAACCATTATACGATCTAGTCATACCAGCGGCGAACACAGGTGAATGTCGTGATCAAGATAAAGGAAACAAAACCGCCAGAAAGAATGGGCAAGTACCATCATCGTTCAAGGTTACGTGGACTGAGGAACAGACTGTTTTAGAGAAACTCATTGATCACATTATAACACCTCCCGTCATAGCTTGTCCGGATTATCAAAAATCGTACATAGCTACTCCACACTGATGCATCGAAAGACGGTCTGGGTGCTGTATTATACCAGGAGTAGGAAGGGACAATTCGAGTTATGGCGTATGCCTCTCGGAGTCTGACGAATGCGGAAAAGAACTATCACCTCCACGCAAATGGGCTATCACTGATCACTTTCGTGACTACTTGTGGTATTCTCCAAAGTTTACTGTATATACAGATAATAGGGCCATTTATACGCGAGAAAATAAGTCGCGACTTACATAAGACGCGTCTTATATAACTCGTATAAATGGTAAAATTCTAATAAGTTGCGACTTATTGTGGAACAGCCTGAACCCCTGTTCTTATTTAAGTCGCGAATTTCATGGCCAGAAATGGAGGACAGTCAGCGCGCCGCATCGCTGGCGTCGAATTTAGGCAATTTTGTGCTGGCCAAGGAAAGATAAATGCTAAAATTGTCTTAAATTCTTCTAATATCAATCGAAATTGAAATTAAGCACCCCCACACAATCTACCGAAGATCACCTATTCTTGGCATATGTACTGTATACAAAAATTATATGCTTTACCAAGGCAAAATATATTAAATTTTCGCGCTGTAGATTAAATTTTCGCGCTGCCTGCGGCTATGAGCATTAATGTTTACCAAATGGCGACAAAGAACACTGTTGTACGGTCGAAATTTGGAAGATTTTCGCAGTTTTAACTTTTAACTTTTTTAAAACCATTTGGCCGTACGAAAACAAGTTAAGGGGCTTTTAAATCAACACAAAATGACAGTTCGAACGTCGTACAATAAACATGGGCGTGGGCATTTTGTCTGATTGCTCCTCGAACAACACTACACTCAGCTGAACATTGCAACCAGAGGGAATTTCGCCGGTTTTAAAGGAGTTTACATTACCAGAAAAATCGTCAAATGGACTTATTCGGGCCGGCTAATGGCAAATCGTGAGACTTCAAAAGCTTACAAGACAACATTATTGAGGTAATTTATAGATTTGTAGACGTGGGCACTTTCAAAATTCGACTCTCGTTCGGTATGCGCATCGATTTTATATTTCTCTACAATTAAAGCTAAGTATTTCCGCCATTTTGAATTCGTAAAACTAATTAGTTAGTTGTGCGCATAATCTAGCGAGCCAGCCGCCATGCTGTCCTACATTTCTGGCCATGTGATTTATGCGAGTGTGTTTGCGTCTTATATAAGACGCGTCTTATGTACGTCGCGACTTATTTTCTCCCGTATAAATGGCCCTATTAACCCCTTGACATACTGTACGTTTTAACTTCTGCACGACTCAATGCCACCGGATTAAGATGGATTGGAGAAATGGCTGACTTTAAGTTTACCATTCGTTATCGTCCAGGCAAACTTAATGGAGACACGGATGCATGGTCAAGAATGGCCATGAATACTGACGAGTACATGAGAACTTACAGTAAATCAGGATGTCTTTCAAGCTATAGTTTGTGGAGCAAAAGTACAGGTCGAACAGTTTCCAACCATGTTGCCATTTCCCCCTGAAGCCATTCGAGTGAATGCGAATCTAAATCAAACATCCGCAAACTTAAAGACAGCACGGAATGACGACACAGATGTCAACCGCGTCATAACACTTAAACTAGCTAACACGTATTTGTCTCCCCGTGAAAGAAAGCAGGAAAGCCAGACTGTACAATTGCTTCTTCGAGAGTGGAACAAGTTACAAATTGGGACAGACGGAATTCTGTAAAGACTATCAGGGACAGTCCGCCAAGTTGTACTACCAGCACGTCTACGTCAACAAGTTTATAAGGAGTTGCATGCAGAAATGGGTCATTTGGGCGCTGAACGTGTTATTGATCTGGCTCGAGAACGATTTTTCTGGCCTCATATGAAACGCGATATAACCCACCATCTCACTAAAGTTTGTCCGTGTTTAGAAAGTAAGAAACCCTTAAGAAACCACTGCATCCAATCGTAACCACCGCACCGTTCCAAATGGTCGCTATTGACTACTTTCATCTCGAAACAAGCGTGGGCGGATATCAATACATCTTGGTGGTCATGGACCATTTTACGAGGTGTGCTCAGGCATACGCTACTCGTGACAAATCAGCAAAGACCGCTGCAGACAAGATCTACAACGACTTTATCCTGCGATATGGCTTTTCAGAGAGGATACACCACGACCAGGGTGATGTGTTCGAGAATAAATTGTTCTATAACCTGGAAAAGAAAAGTGGAATCAAACACTCTCGGACAACCCCATATCACCCCGAAGGTAACGGGCAAGTTGAGCGATTTAATCGGACTCTACTATCAATGCTTCGCTCCTTGCCAGCCAAGTACAAAAGTCGTTGGCGTGATCACCTCCAAAAAGTCGTACACGCATATAACCGTGTACCAAGAATGATGCTACGGGTTATTCCACATTCCTCTTACACTTTGGCAGACCACCACGATTGCCAACTGACCTAATGTATGGTCTGAAACCTCCACCGGGATAGTAGCTACCCTGAATATGTCAAGAAATGGAGAGAAGCGAT
The DNA here is from genome assembly GCA_016169945.1 of Trachythela sp. YZ-2020. Classification (NCBI taxonomy): domain Eukaryota; kingdom Metazoa; phylum Cnidaria; class Anthozoa; order Malacalcyonacea; family Clavulariidae; genus Trachythela; species Trachythela sp. YZ-2020. Next base: position 382,955 of record JADLSH010000346.1, read on the forward strand.
GTCGGAAGCCTACCAACTGGCATCTGAAAAGGCAGAAAGAACGCTATAAGTGGAAAAGTGCAATATGAGTACAGTTCTCGAACCTGGTGATCGCGTACTAATTTGAAATGTGGAAGAAAGGGATGGTCCTGGTAAATTACAGTCGTATTGGGAAGACGAAGTTTGCCAAATTGTGCGTCAGAAATCCAATGAGATTCCCGTATATCAAGTCATTCAAGCGAGTGGCGAGGGGAAAACCAGAGTACTCCATACAAACATGCTGTTTCCATGTACGGATCTTCCTGCGGAAAAACCTATTCTAAAACCAGTTCAGTTAGAAAGGAGAAGCAAAAAGAAGAGTGATAAGGAAGAAACAAGCAATACTAGAGCATCCGACAGAGAGCGAAGACGAGTCTGAATTCCCTGCATTTATACCAGAGCAAATCACTGAAATAACCGAACCGGACGATGAATCAGTGCCAATGGTGGTTGAAAGTGACGGCCAAGAAGATACAACAAAACAACAAGAACCAGAACATGAACCTAGTTTTAATCATTAATTGCACGACTTGCCCGTGTGATTATTTATTTATTATATCCATGACAAAATTATAGCTTCGTTGGCACCTTTCCGTAGTAAAAACTGTTGAAAAGCTTTATCCAAGTATTCAGGTCGATAATTTTCCATTTCAACGTCGTAATTTCGTCAGAAAGCCCATTTTTGCCTTTAAACCATCTTTCAAACCAACTCACAGTGCTTGTTTGAACGTTAAAGGAAGCCAGACTTCCTCATTCTTGGTATTGTTTACAAAGCGGGTCGCCATTTTGTTTTGCCAAATCATTAATTCACTCTCAAGGAGTGCAATTAATGAATAATTGCACTCCTATTAACCAATCAGATTGCAGTAATTTTGTCATGTATATAATAAAAACAGTAACTGGTACAACTGAAGTAATAGATACAGATATACAAGCTGATGCTCAAAATCCAGGAAATACACAACGAGTTCGATGATCACCAACCAGATTGCATGGCATATGGGAATTTGGGCCAACCAACTGATTGTTGGGGTAGTATTAACACTATGCATACGTCATATACTTTACAAGAGTTAAAGTTCCAGGACAAATTCCTGACCAACAAGTAAACGAAAGCGGCAGCCGAACAGATACGATACATTATAGTGAGATTACTTCTAGATTCAATATCTGTGGACCTGATCAACACACAGGTGATCGAAGAACGTAATAAATAATATTGTGGTTGGGATCATGGACAACGAGAAATACCTTCGTGCGTGAAACATGAGGATGTAAAATTGTTTAAAACGATAGAAAACTAATAACACTCTGATACAATTCTGATACACATGCAAAGTCCGTTTCTACATTTCTTGATACTTGTAAAGAGTAATTACATGATATAATTACCTAGCTGCCCGATTCCTACCTGTAGATAACCATGTTTGCTTAGACATAACACAAAAGGTGATTGTATTTTTTAAACGTTATACATAATGACTAAGCTATTTGACGTGTGCAGTAAAAGTGCGCAATACAACTACGGAATTCCCTTAAGGTGGCTCCCTACAATTGGACCTATTTGCCCAACATCTCTAAAATAAAAGTCTATTCATGCAGATAGCGCATTTTTTTCTACTCGGTGGCAATATTCAACATCTATTGAATATTTACTCGACTTCAGGACAATGTCTTTTTGACAATTTTACGAATATATCTTTAAAAAATATTGCGTGTTTTTACTCTTGTGTAAAGAACGAGCAGCGCTTTGAAAAAGTTTAATATATTTTTCCTTTCCCGCTCACTATGTTTGTTTTGTTTTAATCGCGAAAATTGCGTGGGAAAGTCCACGTATCGCGCGTGTTTGTTACATTTTGTCCCGCACTCAACTTCCCGCGCATAACTATAGAGGGTCACCTTAAGGTGGCTCCATACAGTTCCATTGCAAATAGGTCTGGGTGCTAGCAAAATAAATCACGCGCGGGAAATTTAAAAATCCCTCGCAAAAATCCCGCGAGAAGTAAACATGGCTTCAGTTTTTTGTTTTATACTTCGTCGAGTAACTACAAAATTTCAAGCAGTTTTGAGGTAAAACTTTTCAACTAAATATCACAGTTGCTTGCAAGACTTCAAAAAGCCTGTATATAATGTTTTTTTTCTTGTCAAAGAGCATGGTTGGCGCTGCTTGACAGCTAAAACTCGCGCCGAAAATGAGCGATATGGCAAAAGGTCAGGAAATCTGTCGCTACTCGGTTTGTTTACCGCCGGCGTTTTGGTAGTAGCATTCAAGAATAATGACGTTAATGCTGGAAATAATGATGAAACACCTGAGAAAGCTACAAATTATATTAGGAAGAAAGGAAACTTTGCAAAGACAGCCATAGGAAAGGAAAACACAAAGTTAAAGAAAATGAACTTGGGTCTTACGAAACGAAAGCTGGTATTTGAGGATTTGGACGATTGTGAAGAGGAAATAGAACCATGTATGAAGAGAATAACACGTCGTATGGAGGTGAACTGAAGAAATTGCTAAAAGACACTACATGAACATTGAACATATGCCTTCACTTTTATTATTATATTGACAATTAGAACATTTGTAACTAATTAAAAGTTGGGTTAATATTTTTAGAAGCATGCAAAAACTAAAGAAATCTTGAGTGGCTACCGGATTGCAGATTTGGCTACTCTACACAATGCACTTTCTTCTTGTGAACACTGTCTAAGAGGTGTGTTTAAAATATTTCATGTGAAATTTAAAAGTTACATGTGCAGAAAGTTGGGTATTCTTATGTTGGTAATGTTTCGAACACATTTGGTCATTTTTCAAACACATTACCAGCATTTGAATATAAAATACACACAATAAGACAACCATGGATGCCTAATAACATATTATTCAGGCAACTTTACATTAGGTTTTAGCAAAGAAACTTTAAAAAAACTGGAATTTTAGAAGTTAACCTAAATTTGCACCCCTGACAATTCTGGAGCATTTGCCTTTGATCACAACTATCACTACAGACTCAATACCACTGATTTTGCAATGCCATATATAGGTCCTTTATCTCTTGACAATGTGACAGAAGAGAAAAAACTTGGTCTGGCCAGTTCCTTTATCACAAAGTGCCATTATTGTGGAGAGACCAACCATCTGAACACATCGGCTGCACATCGGACTGGCAAACATGGCCCATTAACATATGACGTAAATTCTCGGGTAGTACTGGTAGCTTTGCATATTGGAGTAGGTGAAACTCATGTCAACAACTTGCTTACAACCATGAACATTCCTCCTCTTAATAATGTCACATTCAAGAAAAGAGAGAGGGAGGTAGGACATGCTGTTGAACAGATTGCTTCATCTAGCTGTATGGAAAACCTGCAGAAAGAATAAAACACTGCAGTGTCAAATAACACAATGGCAGATAGCAATGGTTTAATTGGGTTCCCAGTTTCATACGATATGGGCTGGCAAAAGCGTGGCAAGGGTCATAATTCCTTAACTGGACAAGGTGCAGCCATGGGATTGACAACAGGGAATATCTAGGCATATGCAACAAGATGTTAGCGGTGTCGAACTTGCAGTTATGCAAGTAGGGAGGGAAAACTAGTAAAACAACATGACTGCAGAAAGAACCACACAGGGTCATCAAAGGCAACGGAGCCTAGTGTTGCCTGTGAGCTATGGAATTCTGTGCCAAAACAACATGCTAAGTTTTCAACATACATTGGTGATGACGATACTACAACTTTATCACATCTAACTGAAAATGTACCCTACGGCATTGAGAAATGGTCTGACATAGTTCACGCTAAGCGGTCGCTCACAACAAGGCTTTACAATCTTTTGTCTAGATGCAAATTTCAAAATTCCTCTGTCCTGAGTCAAAAGGTTATCAACTACTTAGCAAAATGTTTTTCATATTGTATTGCTCAAAACTCTGATCCGAACAATTTGAAAAAACCCCTAAAGTGTGTTGTTCCTCATGCATTTGGAGACCACCAGCAGTGCAATGATTCTTGGTGTGGTTACAAAAAAGATCCAAACTCATACAAACACCAGAGTCTTCCAAATGGCAAGGATTTACATGGTGCAGAACTAAAACAAACATTATCCGATCTATTTCAGGAATACACCACTGATGTTGTAGTTAAAAAGCTTGCACCGTTTGCTAACTCACAAAGGAATGAGTCTTTTAACAATATTGTTAGCAGCAAAAACCCTAAGACCCGCTTTTACGGAGGCAGTGACAGTAATGATTTTAGAGTTGCCTGTGCAGTTGCACAAAACAATATTGGTTATGGTTATGTGGCAAGGACATTGGAAGCACTTGGCATTGATCCTGGGAAAAACTGCCATGCGCAAGGCAAAAAGATGGATAAAAAACTTGCTCGTGATATGGCTCGAAAGTCAAAAAAAGACTTCAAGATAAGAAGGCACCAACTGAATGCCCAAAGGCTATCTAAAAATACAACACGAGAGATTAAAGAGGGTAAAACCTATGAAACAGGGATTGGATTGAATTTAGATGTGTTTGGGAAGGAAAAGAGCAAAATGAAAAATATTGGTTGGAAAGTGGAGTTGGGAAAGGTAACAATGGAAAAACTTTTGGAATTTGAACAAATGGTGCCAAAATTTACTGAAAGGCCAGTAAAGGTTTATTTGTGTTTTGATCCATTGGTTGTATATAATTTCATATTTTTTGACTTGGAAACTACTGGAACTGGAAAGACTGCTGAAATTTGTCAGCTATCAGCAATAAATAAAAAAGGGGACACATATTCAAACTACATTGTTCCAACTAGAAATATCAGCGCAGGCGCTTCACGAGTAAACAACTTAACCGTACAGTATATACATAGTAAAAGAGTTCTATGTAAAAATTCTTACCCAGTCAAGTCCGTTTCCCTCAGCGATGCTCTCTCATCCTTTCTCGAGTACATCCGACATACAGCCACTCCAAACAGCAAAACTAGTACTACAATTCTGCTTGGTCATAACTCGTCAACATTTGACATTCCAACTCTTTTCCACAACTCCAATAACTCGTTCAAAGACCAACTTTCTGAAATAAATGTTTACTTAGGAGATACTCTGCCCCTAATAAGATCCTTGCTTAAGAACAATCACGCATCGTTGAAGCAAAAAAATGGAGAAGTTTGCAAAGCAAATTTGGGTAGCTTGTATGAATGTTTGTTTAAACACAAATTCGATGCCCATGATGCTGTAGAGGATGTAGCTGCTCTCAAAAATATTTTCCTCGAACCAGAAATAAATATTAACACTGAAAATTTCATCAATGGTTGTGAAATTCACTCAGTTTTCGAAGCACAAGCTGATCTTATTTACATGGACCATCGCAACGACTTGTTTCACACTTTCGAGGGCAACCCTTACCGTCCTGATGACACTCGGTCTAGTGCTATAACTCAGGGAATGGGATTAAAGATTGCAGGTTGTGGTATAGGATACAACGATCTGCGTTCTTTGTATGAAAACTTCGGTGATATTGGTGTTGTTGCCATATTGAGCTTGCCTCCAACTAGCACACACGAGAATGGAAAGAATCCTCGCGTTACTAAACACAATAGAGTCCTTGAAAGCATCCTTGGATTCTTGAAAACAATCGAAAATATGATATGTCTTTAAATCATATTTTTTCTCGACTTTTACAGAGGAAAAATTACTCCAAATCTTTAAAACTCAGATAAAAGTGTACTTCGAAAGATTTCAGAACCGCGCGTGATTTTATGCATGATCCCGCAATTCTGTTGCGTGCGCATGACAATTCATTGATCTTGCAAAGGCGCAAAAACGTTAGCCGCGCGAACAAAAAGACAGCGTAGTTTTAAAATAAGCTCGGTAACATACCACGATTTTTTGCACAAGTATATATAGCCTATTCTGATGCAAAGTGAACGTCAAAGTTTAAAAAAATTCTGTAGATTGAAAGCTACAAAATCCAGGGTTTTCTATTGTGCCAATTCTGATCTACAGATTTCTTTCATTTTCTACCTAAAAACTCTACATCAAAAGTAAAAGCTAAGTAGCAAATAAAAAGGGGGGTCACCGACAATATTTTGGAGATAAAAAAGAAAAACTCGTCATTTAGCCCAAAAATTGCCAAACTTTTTTGCCATGTTACCATTTTGCCATGTTACCATGGAAACAAAGTATATACCCTATGCACAGCAATAATTTTAAGGGAATGTTTATACTTACTTGGAATAACTGAGAACCTATGCTTAATGCAACAAGAACCGCATGATTATTGTGGTTTTACGCAATGAAGTGATATATGCTAGAAACTGTATGGAGCCACCTTAAGTCTATATCTTGAGATTTCCAGAATGTTGATCTCACACGAATTGTGTTGATGATAATAACCGCTATATTATTGTAGACGTATCAGGCGGATGGGGGGGGGGACAACCTCCCCCCAGGAAAATCAACACAAGTACAGGGCAAAAAATATGCGGGGAAATAAATGGAAAAGTAAAAAAGAAAACAAAGCAATCTAGTCTTATTTGGGAATAATAGTATTCTTGAATGCAATTGAACAACTAGGAACTTATGTTGGGGGGGATTAAAGTTGAATTAGAAGTCGGACATTTTCAGTGTCAATTGGGGAAAATGTTCCTGCCCCCCCTAAAAGTTTGAACCCGTACGTTACTACGTTTATGTATATTATACCTTTGATTGCATAGCATCTATATATATCACTATGATTTTTTATTTTATAATAACTATAACTCCAAATGTGATTCGGAAAAATCGAGATTTTCAGCTCCATTATGCCATTCATCATCAGATTTGTGTTGACTATGGCTTTCCTCAACAGCTGTAAGTTTGTGTTGACTTTCCTCATCAGCCGAAGATTTCTCTTTCGCCACTGTGTAAACAGTGGTTGTTGTATCGTCTTCTGGAGCCACAAGTTCATCCGAGTCACTGAGACATCCTTAATATAAAGATTGGGGTAGAATTAGAACACGACGCAAATTCGACGAAAATTTCATTAAGAAAGGAAATGCGTATATGGGAGCGTCAGATTAGCTTGTTGCGCAAACGTTCTAGTGGCTATATAATAGCATCAATAAGATCTACAGTGTCCAGAAATTCAGAATTGCTAACTGTAAGTGTTTCTTAAACTGAAATTGTGATTTATTCCAATATGGATATTAATCTCGAGGAAAAATTTAAAACTATGAAAATGCCAGAATTAAATAAATATCTGCGAGATCGTGGCGTTAGTGTGAACAGCCAACTAAAGCCAGGGTTAGTCGCTATTGCGTGCGCTGTGGAAAGCATGAAACTGTCCCTGATAAATCGAATAACTTCGAGCAAGAGGGGTAATACGCGCGTTCGCTATATAGAAAATGACCTTTCTAAAGCAGAAGTGAACACAAAAACTGGAAACTAGCGTTCGGTTGTTTGATCTTGTTCACATACTAACTTGGAAATTGAGCAAATGTTCAATGTATTAGAGCGAGAGTTTGATTTTCTTGCGTCTCTTGTGAATGCGTGAGGTAAAACGTGCAAATTTGAGAACTGTTCCGAATTCATCCGGTCCCGTGTGAACTCAGAGTATGGCCTTAGGCGAATGATTTAGAGGTAAAAGCAAGATCAAATTGGCTTTTATTCTCTCTTGGGATTTACACATGCATGACAAAGACATATATAAACTATCGAAAAGAGTATTATGAATTCGATAATAAAATGTTCAATGTTTTGTACATGTTTTATATAATTATAATCTCTCAAAAAGTAAAATTATACAATATTATAGATAGCACTCAGAGACTGCATACCTCAGCCAGCGAAAATCAAGTATGAGTACCATGCATAAATTATACATGCATAATTATGCATTCAGTTTTGTCAACCCGAAAAAGCAAACTTTTGTAAATTTCCCATCCAAACTTCATCCAAATTTAACAAAAAAGTTGATGGATTTGTCCTTGGCCAATTGGTCGAAAAGATAGGAGGGATTTAATTCTCACTCGTTTGAATAAATTATGAATTGATACTTTTAAATCATTTTAGTAAATTATGAATTGATAGATAGTTTTAATCTCGAAACATGATTTCCTAACATACCTTTCGGCTCATTTTATAATACAAACTTTCCAACTTATGCAATATTATTTTCGAATAGTAATATATAGATAGATGAATGGATGAGAATAAGAACGATTTCCGGATCAAGGACCAATTTCAGTTAACAACGACGACGGCTGAAATGGACAATGTTGACAACAGAAAATATTATGGCAAATGTTCTTGCGCAAATTTATTTAAATCCTGGTTGATTTCCCTGCTTTAATGCTCCATAAAAAAGATTTAATGAAAAAGTTAAATGGCAGGACATCAGGCCGTATATCTGTACATTTTATGAATTATCATGCAATCACGATAATTGTATACTGATCAGCAATGCATGTCTTAAAAATGTCGAATGCAGCAGGGTGTCCTGGATGTAATCAATAGGCCCAGGCCAATGGGGATGAACAATCACCTTTTCCTTCAATATTAGCGGTTTGTCGTATACCTTGTTGTTCATTCTTTAGCACACGAATTTTACATAACCAGTCCAATAAATCTTGTTCTCCGTACTTAAAATACCATTCTGTAATGTCTTCCTCATATTCTTCCAACATATGTACACACTGAAAATGAACGACGGTTAAAAATAGTATTAATTAAAATTTTCAAGTTCAAGCAATTTGTTCCAATCCGAGGCGAAGCCGTGGACTGGTCCTTGGACTGTGAGGACTTGAAGTCTTTTGACATCGCTTACTCGTAAATAATTATTTTAAGCGTGGTGCATTGATTATGATTCAGTCCTAGCAAAATAAGCTAGGCAAAAGGGTTGGCTTCCTTCGTCATGAATTGAAGTATTAATCAAGCGTGCAGCCCAGTATAGGCAGTCGCCAACAACATGCTGGTATTTGTGCTGTTTTAAACAGGTTTAAAGTTTAAACAGGGCGCAATCGTCAGGAAATTGGTCCCTACTAACGTCTAGCTTGACCCTGGTCTTGACGGAGACTTTTGCTCAAACGTTTTCCTATCAGTGGCCTTTTCGTTAGTTCTGCAACTTCTGCCCAAGTTATCGCAAAACAAAGCTGTACCTATTCCAGTAAGATATGGTTGCAATGGAAAACATGAGGCTTAATATAATTCCGTCTGATGTGTTTCATTCGGCCATCCGAATAACTTAAGCCAGGCAGAAGCTGGTACATTAAACCAGGGATCGATTTCTGGTTTGGAGACTCATCAGAAACCGACTTGACAGGATGTGTTCGCACTGCTTGTGTCCAGCATGTTGACAATTTGCTTCAACTAGATCAAGATTGTTGACTCAACTGACTTGTTACACTAGTTGTTCCAACAAATTGTTATCGTCTGGCAATTTGACGACTTGTTAACTAATTGTTCATGCATGAATGACAAATTTGTAGCAAATCGATAAAATGACAGTATTGTTACCGAACTTGTAGACAACCTTGATACAAGCATGTTGCGAACACACCTTGTAGATGTGCATGAGATTTTTACGTGTGTAGCTAAGACTGGCCCTGTCTCTGCACTGTGATATTGTATTGGCGATAAATTGAAAGTTTTGGAAATTGTAATAAATTTTTCTTAAATTTATACCTTGAACTTGAGTCGAATGATCTCTTTTGTACTATCATCCACCAAGTCATCGGGCGGTGTTTCAATGTTTAACTTGACTGCCGAATTTTCGACCAGATTGTCTAACCCCTCGCGAAAATGACTTTTTACTAAGCAGAAAAAGGAGAGGCATAAAACTGCTTAGGGAAATATTTTAGCCGAGAAGTAAATAAACGAATAAAATACAGATTTTTAAGATTCATCGTTATTTATTACTAAGACCACTCTTACCTCCTTTCACATAAGGGAATTTTCTTCTAGCTCTGGAGACATAGGATTTCATTTGATCACAAACGTTTTCTATTGTTTCAAGCAATCTTATTTCCCTAAGGATGAGAAAAAGAGCAATGTGACCTCGCGATATTTATTTAATTAATGATTAATTTAATCATTTAATGAATTTGTCTCATTAAAAACATACAAATTACACAAAAAACTTGTGACCAGATGGAGTAGCAAGGTAAATCCCAAATAACAACTTTATTGTCCCATTCTTATTCTCTCTTTATAACGTAAGCAACTGAATTCCATCCAAAAGGATGAATATTTTGCAACCTCTAAGACTGCCGCTTTCAATCATAACTAAGATTAGTATTCAAACCAACCAATATAGACTGTCAAAGAACTCTGACTTCTAATTGTTAGATGATTGTCCTTTAAAATACTCTGGACTGGTATATTTAATGATTGAAAATCAATTCGATTAGTACATTCAGATTTCCGGCTTGCGTGGAGCCAGAGTCGCAGACTGAGTATTATAAAGATGTCTAGCTTGGCGTTGGTCCGGTTTTGACACTAAGCCCAGGCTGAAAATTCTATTATCCCCGAGCCGGCGCAAAGCGCCGTGCGAGGGTACTAATTCCGCTCGGATATTTACGCCCGGGTATGTGAAAACATTGTGGAATGCAAATTCGTCCGCCATTTTTTTTTTACTGGCCTGGACGTTTTTTAAGTTATGCGCATGCGCCAGTTCAAGGCGAGAGAAAACTGGAAACTAGCAACATCATGATTGGCTAAGAGAACGATTTTGTTTTTATTTGTATACGTCAGAAAAATAACTGCCATTTTGGTGATTTTGGCATTTTATTTTTGGCATTTATGTGAAAATTTTTGTCAAAATTGTACTCTGGAGTCGGGACATATTAATTGAGTAAAACAAGATATATGAAAATGTTTTAGAGGACTAATTCACTTACTAAAGTCAATAGGAAAATAATTCAGTCGAAAGGCCGAGAAAGGACAGGGTTTTCGAGTTTTAAAGCGTTTTAAACGGGTAAGTGTTTATTTTGCATACTTGCTTTTGCAGTTTTGCCGTCAGTTGGCATGCACTACAGTTTGTGGTTTTGAAAACACGTAGTTCATCGTGCGTTGTCAATACAACATTGCCTAATCTTAAAAATTGTTTTAGTATTAATTCAAATGCGTTGTACGGAATAAGAAACAACATAATTATTTTATCTCAAAAACGTCAAGTTTTATGACAATTTCAAAACGTTTTGTGAGACGTCTAAGATTGAATTTTACAGTAAATAATCAAAGCTATTAAAAGAGTACAAAATAACATACCTACTTTTTATAGTTGGGCAATTGGTAATTTTATAGTTAAAAGCAAAATTCTTATCACCATTTTACCAGTTTGTACAGAAAAGAAAAGAAATATACAGTATAAAAACACTATTCTGTATTACAGTGTTCGCTTGCGTGTTACCAGTAATTGATTTAGTACTTCATGTTACAATAACTTTTGGGGTGTTCAGGAGAATAATTGTTTGGTTCCTAATGGCGACGGGATTCTGTATGAATGTATTTCTAGCACTTGTAATCAAACTGGCAAATGGCGGCATGAAAGTACACGCGATATCACGCAATACACCTCATTTTACGCAATTTCGCGAATTATTGCGCTATATGGCTAATTGTTTTCGCACATGCGTATGTAACATTGGAACAAAATTTTCCCTGGGCATGTTTACACTAATTGGAAGTACTGAATTACAATATATTACACTTACGATTTGTCGTAAACTATCGTTTTCTTCTCATCTCGTTCATCAAGTTGATTATATGCAGTCTGAAGTATGTATTTTTTATTTGTTCGGTTAAAAGAGTCATACAGTTCTGTGACGAGAAGTCGACATACTGAAATAAAACAAAATATTTTCAAATAGATGAAAATCCAATACTTTTAAATGACGTTGCTAACTACTTTTATTTGTACTGCATAGTTAGCTTTATCAGTTTCAAATTGTTCTTTTTTGAGGTGCAGTGAGGTTAGCATACCTGGAGAAAACTAATGTTTTTTGGTATAGATTCAAGCAAGAAATATGCTCATCACATGCGTTGCATTGCGTTATTATTTATCACAACACTAGTTACAGGAAATGAACCGCGTATGTAGCTAGAGGGGAGAAGCACGCACAAATTAACCACCGTGCCATTAATCGTTTATACTTTACTATAACGTTGTTCATTATTCACATTTGAAAGAACTAATACGTTTAAGAACTAATACCTATATCAAGTATTTAATATATTTGCATTTTCCCTTATACACATCCAGTATCTCAGCACTTGTACTGTAGTTTCTAAAATGCTATAGGCAAGTCAACATTGTTCATATTATACGATTGTTCAATACGGACATGCTGAGAAATTAAGCCGGATTTAAGGCGATTACGATTGATCTCGGACAAAATTGCACCCCACTCTCAGTTCAATTACCATGATGATTATGAAATATTTTAGACATTTGGACATTTTGAAGGGGTGTTAGATATTCTTTCCACGGAGAAATTTAGCTCAGGGAATATATGCTTGGCGATATCTATAACATCGAAAACAGAGCCTGGTACACCAACATGTTCGGGACGCTCTGGTGCTGTTGGCCAAACGACAGCCGATGCTTCGAGCAGTCATAACAACAATGGTGAACGCAGATAAATATTTCGAGATCAAGGAAATCAATGAAGTCATGACAATCTAGATATCACTACTTCTGATGTAAACGCTTCGGACTGGCAAAATCTCTGGTATGAATATACAGCAAAACAGAGAGGCAATGGTCTGTTATGGCGTGTTGTGATATTACAAGAGGAATTTATACCAGACACTAACGATTATGCAAATACATTACTGTTTAACATTAATCATTCCTGTTTTGACGGCGTGTCTTCTGTAAAGTTTTGCAAGCAGTTTCTCAATAACATGAACGAACTCGCAAACGGTACTAGCTGTGTTGACCAGGAAATATCCAGTCTACATCTGCTACTGTCTTACCACGAGATTGTCACACGGGGAAGAATTTGGCATTCAGTATTTAATTTTATGCTGGCGTATTGTGGCCTGCGACCGATATTGGAATTTTTCATGGAAAGAATGGTGCATCGCTTAATGGAAAAGAAGCCAAATAATCCGTATTATGAGCAATTCCCACCAAATCCAGAGGTCTCTAACTCACCCGTCCCAAGTCGGCTGAATGTAAAGGTTTTTACTGAGAACGAAACGAAGAATATTATACAAGCCTGCAAAGCAAATAACTGCACAGTAACTGGAGCTATCACGGCTGCGGCACATTTAGCTTTGTGCCAAATTCTACAAGATGATAAATCGAAAGATCTGAAGTTAGATTGCATATTTGCCGTCAATGCTCAACGCTTCTGTGATCCAAAACCGGACGAGGACTATCTGGGCGTTTTTCTGTATACTGTTCAAGGATATTACCAGAAGTATCTGTTTGGCGCTAACGTTGACTTCTGGAAGTTGGCACAAGAAATCACTCAACAAATGAAAGATCTTGTGAGAAACGAAGCATTTGTCGCTCAAGAGACGGTGATTTCTGGAACATTAGGCCAAAAGGATTGATGAATCAACTTACTAGCGAGAGGTATTTGGCCAAAGCAATGTGCAATTATATATCTAGTCTCGGGTCTTTTCATTTTGACGACATCAAACGGCAACCTGTGATTTATAAGCTACATGAATGTCACATAAATGCCCTTATACATGGTATGAACTGCACCTTCGGTCATTTTATATACACCATTAATGGGAAGATGACCTGGCAAATTGAGAGTCCGTTTTCAGTAGATAATAACCACGCTGAGAAGTTTGCTAATCTTTGCTTTGATAAGCTTATTCAATTATTGAAATATCACTTGGTAGGGTTTAAAGTACAGTAAAGAAACGCAGTTTGAATTGGGCATTTCTATATGCATTTCAGTGCATAGATAGTCCAGGACCTGTATATGAGTTTGTATGCATTTCATTTAGGACAGATAATCTCAACTGTTTTAGGGCAAGTTGACCATGACGGTCAACATGGTAACGCTGCCCGAACCCCAATTCAGGGGCGAAACGTCCGAAACTGACCACACCCAACGACGCTTTCGCCATGGTGCTATCTACCAAACCATAAAAGCTTTGGCTATTCTGAGGTGCTTATATGGTTCAGAGATAGTGCTTTTAGGGGTGGTCATTGGTAAGTGTGAAATGCCTAGCACTGATATTTCACAAGAAAATGACCATGCAATACTCATGGTCAAACGTCAATTTGTGGCTTATAACTTCAGATAAAGAGCAGTGGACCTACATTACCTTTTTTCCTAAATCTTTTTTATAGAAACATAATTGGTACTTATTTAAGTATATTATCACTGTTCTGGTGTAAAATAGTTAATATTTTGTGACCGAAATAATAATTTGAAATGTACCTACCTCCTGCAAATGGACGTATTTGGCCAAATTCGCCACTTTACTCCGCTGTTTATCACCGATACTCGTTGAAATCCTTCCAAATATGTAAGTCAGTTCAGACATAGTGGTATCAAGAACATTTTAAACAAGTTTTAACTAGGTTTCAAGTAGATCCTAGCTGTTTAACCATCGACAAGGTAAAACCTCAACTTTGTCCAAATTCGGCGCCATTGTGTCATCCCGTGTCGGTTGTCAATAATTCTGCCTCGTTATTCTTCCATCCAAGCCATTTCGATTGCACTACTAACAAATTTAACCCTTTATTAAGGGTATGAAAATAAAAATATACGAAATGCAGAATTTACCACCCTGTAAAATGTTGCTTACGAGTCTTTCAAAACATTCCGTACAAATCTCACGTGGGCAAAGTGACAGGGCCGTGACAGGGGGGGTGATGTTTTTCATGAAGATAGAAGAAGGCTTTAAAATGGCTTGGATGGAAGAATAAGGAGGCAGAATTGTTGACAACCGACACGTGATGACACAATGGCGCCGAATTTGGACAAAGTTGAGGTTTTACCTTGTCGATGGTTAAACAGCTAGGATCTACTTGAAACCTAGTTAAAACTTGTTTACCAAAACAGTGATAATATACTTAAATAAGTACCAATTATGTTTCTATAAAAAAGATTTAGGGAAAAAGGTAATGTAGGTCCACTGCTGTTTATCTGAAGTTGTAAGCCACAAATTGACGTTTGACCATGAGTATTGCATGGTCATTTTCTTAGGGATCGTCTGACATTTGTATTTATAAGCATATTCATGTATTAGTTTTGCATATTCGCATATATTTCTATTAGTGGTTCTTGCGTATTTGTATTAAGTATTCCCATGTATTCGTATTAAATAATATCATGCTTTTGTATTGGGTATTCTCGTTGATTTTTGTTAGTGATCTTCGGTATTTGTGTCAAACATTTTCTTGCATTTTGTACTAGGTATCTAGGTTTTATGAGGCGTAGCCAGGGTTGAATGTTTGGGGGGGCGAGTAGTGATTTCTAGGGCTCGGAAACGCCATTTCCCGCATTCTGATACGAGTTGGAAGGTCATAAATCACAAAATTCTGTTATTTTTACATTGGAACAAGGCACAATACACGTGAAAATATCTTTATGATATTTTATGTCTATCTAGCTACCGTCTATGGTTTGGGAGTTTTTGATTGGATTTGACTCGTTGCTTACCTCACCCGACCCCCCCCCCCACCAATATCTCGCCGGATTTGAACTTTTCATGAGAACGGTTTTGAAGACCATTGGGGGGCGACCGCCCCCCCTCAACCCCCCTTGGCTACGCCACTGGTTTTATCATGTATAAAGCCTGCCGCTCACGAGAGCATATGGCTGAGCTAATCGCCACGCGTGGCGGTTAGCTCAGCTCTGTATCTTAGTCGCAAACGTAAAGTAAAGTGTTTAGCTAATATTTTACTTCGCGCTAAATTTCAAAATGGCGGCAAACATAAATCTTCATCAAATATGGCTGGTCCAATTATTCGTAATGAGAGCAAGTCAGATCAGCCCTGAAGAAAGACTCGGGCTAACATTACGTTTTCTAGTCACTGGTAAGCGTAAATCATGGGAGATGCCGTAACACATGAAAAAGATACGTGTTTTTATTAGCTACTATATATTCACAGCTGAGCTAAGAACCGCACACGGTTGCGATCCTTGCCTGGCGTGGACAAAATAATCAAACACTTTAGAATTTTTCCTCACCGTCTCGCGTGTCAGATTCCTCAGCAAAAACCGTGCACACACTCAATCAATCAATTAATCAAAGCACACGAGAGCTTTTAGCTAAGCTATTTCCACGCGTGGCGATTAGCTCAGCTAAAAGTTATCTGGACTTGCTGCAAGCAGTGATGTTTTGCAAATTATGAAAGTGGGGGAACGTCATGACAGTCAAATGGGTGTGGCACTAGTCGTGAAAGTAAATTGGGCGTGGCCTCTGGTCGTAAAATTCATGGGCTTGTCCTAGACATAGCATGTAACGGCATAGGCATGTAACGGCATTTAACTCAAAATGTTAGGTGATATACTGCTGCTACGTCTTTTACGGCATCGAGTTCTTCGGTTTGATCATCTTTATCGGTTTTGTCCAATTTTTTGGCGTCGTCATGTTCGTCAGCTTCGTCAATTTTGTCTGATAGCAGTTCTGTCTCTTGCTCGCCTTCTGAAATAGAATCTTCAGGAGGTCTCGTCAAGAATCCAATGATTTTAGGTTGTTTAGACATCTCCGACAACGGTCGAAAAGTTTAAAATTTCTGGCTGAAGCTCGAGTTTTATACCTTTTGTGTGATCGGATATCGTGGATATTTACAGCAGCATTACATCATAATTTGAATTACCTCCTGCATAGTCATAGTTGAGAAGCATTAAACATCTGTACAAGACCTCAAGCAGAGCTCGTTGACAGATATAAACATGCTGCCTACAAGACTAGTACCAAGGGCGATCGAGTTGCGTAATATGTTGAGTTGACATAACTCTCAATGAGGCAATTCATAGGGCAGGTTGTATAATATTGTTTCGTAAAAATGATTTAAGAAAATTTTTTGTTTTCAATCTTGACATTTATTTAATTGCACAATAGTCTACTAATAGCCTGTTTCAGGCTGGCTGGCAAGCTAAAATTCTATTTAGTGGTCCTAACTGTTATTTAAGCTGACATTTCGCTTTGGGTATTTGGATAAATTATTTCCAGATTTTCCGGAGACAAAAAACCTACTTTTAAGGTGATGAAAGGTATTTCCTTATTTGAATGAAACGTATTTAATTTTCAAAAAAGCATGACCTTCATCGTCAGATATGTTAGTCAGGTTAATTTGGCTGTTAAACGACTACAATAGTGCGGTGATGAACGGCTTGTTTGCGTAATTGCGTTCCTCGAGGTTTGATCTTGTCAGGGGGAATGGCGTTCCCCCATGCTTCGTTTTGTCAGGGGGAAAATAGTTAGGGAACAGGGGGAATTAGCACCATCAGTGGGGTCGGGCCACGCATAAGGGCCCCTTTTGTGACGTCATTGAAACAAGTCCACAGAAACACGATTACTATGAATTAAAGAGATTGACTGTGATATAAACCCGGTAGTCTGCTTCTCCTATATCTATTCATTAAACTTGTCATATTTTGTTAAGACTTTTACAATGTAACAGTGGCGGCGGACGATTACATTGGTTAGGGGGCTGGAGAAATTTCCCCCCGGAAAATTTTGAAATCCTGACTCTCGGAAATGGCATTTCCTGCGTTCAGGGAAGATCTGACATGCATACACCAAGTCATTTTAGTGTTCATTTTGCATGGTAGTGAAGAATAACTATATAACAAAAGAAATATGCTAGTTAACTACGATGTTGTATTTTGGTATTTTGTTACAAAGGTGTGATGGCTGTCTTGAGATTTTGTCTGTCTTTGTGCAGTATGAAATCAAGGGCCCTCAATTGTAGAAAAGCGGGGATCCACCGGGGTATCGCCCGGTAGCCCGGTGGGCTAATCCGCCCCTGTTGGGCAACGGCGTTCCCCCGCGTTCCCCCTGGTTTTGCATTCATTTACTTAAACCAGAATAGCGAGCGAAGTTTGAATACCATAGTGAATATTTAAGACATTAAGACAGTCCATTTTCCTTGCTTTCTTACCATGACACTGACTTGGTCTTTGCCACGCATTTTCTTTCCATTCCTCAAAGTAAAGATCTGGCTTTGTTTGTTGTGTTTGTTCTTGGTTGTGAGATCGTGTTAATTTAGCGAAGAAAACAATCATTAGCACGGTTTCAGTTACTTGTACCATGATCTTTAAACTACAGTATTGCAGTTAAAAGTTAACTTCAAACAGTTTGATGAAAGCAACTTAATATATGTATGATTTGGGATAATACATCCCGTGTTTTATATACACACGACATGTTTCTGTTGCTCTACTTTACAAGCATTTATTGACATATGTTTCTGCGAAAACAAATATAATAAGAGACTGTTTACTCAGGTACGCTATAAAACTAAATTTGTTAGTTTTGGTGCGTTTGTTATATATTGAATATAAACAATGCTGCCAAAATGTATGCATATAGGATCGGCTAGAAAACGCATTCGGCTAAATGGCCAGGACAATGTTTGTCGAGTTTTACAGCAGCCCCATGTTTGGAGTACTGTGCATTTTCGGAACAGTAATGAATGGAATGGAAAGAACACAATCACATGATTGTTCGAAACCATTCTGACTATCCAACTATGGCGGGCATATCCAGTCTATCTATACCTCAAAATTAAGTTGGCCAATGCAATATTCTGGACTGTATCACTGCGATAACAAAGTTTCAACATAACAAGCTAAACTCTAGTGTAACATCTAGTCTATACTCGATTGATTAACCTTAACAAAGGCCCCTACAATAATATAAAAATTTAATGCGGCTTTCTAAATAGAAATATAGTAAACGTCGATAAGCAAACATTCTGCAAAAAGATAATCCTTTGAAACACGTGTTAAAACAATGATCATATTATGTTTACTTTTAATTATCAAACATTTCGAAAAGTTAATTGCAGGATAGAACAAAATACGATATAATAAAAATATTATATAGAACCAAGTCTCGCGGGTACAACTTTTTTGAACTTCATATACCATAGACATACATTAATTGAAATGGATGTTAGCTTGAATGTGTATGTCTGTACGTTCTATATTTTATTGTGTGGTATTGGATTTACGTCTGAAAACTTTAGCATCAAAGATGAGTTTATTGTTGTGGATGGCATACGTGTTCGTAAATCTGATCAAATAAACGTTCGGTCGGAACAGAAGAGAAAAGAAGAAAAAGCGAGAATAAAATACAGGTTTGATGAAGAGGACGCCAGACTTTATAATGAAAGCGAGGAGATCACAAAAAAATTACCGACTAAATGCCAAGGTTTGTCAATGAATAATTATTTTTAAAATGTAAATAGATCGGTTACATGTCTTTAACTGATTTGAACCTGCTGCAGACGAATGCGTGCATGGCTCTACAAGTATCAACAGTATTATTCGGTATGACAACAACTACCGACTCTCTTGTTCGAGCAGAATCTCAACTAGATTCTGCAGCACAAATACAAGCATATTGTCTTCTAACGTCACTGTAAATTTTTCCGTCATGGTTTTGGAGTTGAATTTTACTCCTTCAAATTCACAGTGTTATTAACACCACAAATTTATCATTCCTATAGCCATTCCGCCATATTTGCAGATATACCGTTTCCCTCACTTTCCGGGCCTCCCCGTGTTTGGCTCCAGATAAATATGATTTCGATCAAGTCGAGACTCAAGTTGAATATACATAGCTGCCTCCTCCACAGCCACAGGCCCTGCTGCACCATGGGAAGATCACACGCAAATTCGGCAAAGCCTGCGGAATCTTTTAAAATGTATATTTGCATAGTTAACTAGCGATCGTTTCGGCCAATCACAGCCTTCAGCCAAAATTCGTATCTGATTGGTCAATTGTATTTCTCTTTAGCAACGCATAGCAACCATGAAGATTCAATAATACCTATAATGACTTTTTATAAGTTAATTTGAGCTGTTTGAATTTTCAGCATAAACGCTAATGCAATAGTTTTAGTTCCCAAGAGGCATGAGGGCCTGTGGAGGAGGCAGCATACTTATAGTTCGGCCAAGACACTGGGCACGAATAAAAGCATGTCTAGAATAATTAATGTGCAACCTGGTCTGCTTCTTCACAGTATATATGATTTCTTTCTTTTTATTTTTAACCATTTTTGCAGTCTGTCGACTGATGGTAACTGAAATTCAAAGGAAATTGAAAATATTTGGAAAAGTGAAAACTATCACAAAAGAAAGCCGTCCTGTGTATTACAAAGAGTAAGTATTGCACGTGCAGGGTTAGAATATATAGATTAGGAAAGTAAAATCACAATTGTTGTAAAAATATATGGTATAGGCTAAATACGTACTGTAATATAGATAAACGAGATACTTGATGTAATCGGTCACTGAAAAGCCTCGACGGGGAGAGAGCTTGTACAATAAAAAAAATTATAGAGTAGATACAATTTCACACAAAACAAGGCTCGTTCCCATGTCATTGTACGGAAAAGTCTAAACTAAAAGCTATGTCTAGCTAATAGCCCAACTAAGAACTATAAATGGCTAATTAGAAACTCGAAGTACTCTTTATTTTCACAAGGTGCCTAACAAATTCTCAGTCACAAAGCAGCAATGCGACAATCATGTAAACAAAATATTTTTCGAGTTCTTAATCGGCTATAGGTTATAGTTGTACCCCAAGTTATTCAACTGAATGGCAAAGTGTCATGTTTACATGTTTTCGCTCTGTATACATAGGCAGTATAGTGGGGGCAATCAGCTAATTATAGGGTAAGGAAGTGACTAATTATTCTTATAGCATACCAATGTTTAGTATATATGACTCTTCTAAAGCCTGGTTCCATTTAGTCGTAACATACGGTCGTCACCATATCAAGGTGACCGATGTAGTCCACAATCAGAAAGGATTGATTTGCCTACAGCCTGACGCCAAACACAACGCAACAAATATCCATCCATACATACATACATACGTACATACATACATACATACATACATACATATACATACAAACTTTATTTAATCACGCTAGCCTCAACAACATTTTCTGCTGATTTCCATGAGGGGCGTGAACTTAAACTATTTACAAGGTAAAATATTACAAAGTCTTGAAAAAACACATTGTTAATTTAAATAAGATGAGTATTGAGAAGTCAGTTTCAACTCATTCTTTGTTTCAAAATTGTTTTGAAAGAACTTAGGGATTCAGTATTTTTTGCCTGATGGGGAAGATTATTCCAAAGAGATGCTCCATTATAATTGAAGCACCGAATTCTTTCTTTGGCATAGGAAGTGCTAAATCGGTCTCTCTATTTCTGAGATTATAAGTATTACTTGTTTCATTATTAGATCGAAAGGCTTCTTTTAGATTGGGTGCGGTGTGGTCATTAAGAATTTTATACATAAAAATAGCTTTTAAGTAGTTGCGTCTTATTTTTAGGGGTTTCCAGCTTAAAATTTCAAGTACAACAGCAGATTGAACATCGTAGGTTGCCCCAGTAATTACTCTTGCAGCACGATTTTGATATTTTTGCAGCCTGTCTGTGAGGCCAATTTCGCAGTTATCCCATAGCGGGCTGCAGTAATCAAAGTAAGGCTGCACGATGGCATTATATACTGTAGGTGTCCCAGAAAAAATGTCCCCCATCATACTTTATGGTATTACTTCGTTAATGTTAACCAAAGATTCAAATTTTTTCGAGACTTTTAAAAAGGATTTTCAAATCAAATAGCTCGCTATCTGCTCTAAAACTCACGATTTGTTGTTGTTAGCATAGACATTTCGCTTACTGTGAAAATTATTAACAAGGAGACAGGAGCCTGAGCAGGGAAAGGAAAATGCATTGAATTTGCTGTTTTGGGACAAAATTGATGGAAAAAGCACATTTTTGGCATTTCCCCCACCTTACCAAGACTTGTGCCTCCTATTTACTAATTTTACATGAAACGAAATCTTGATGAATGTAGGGAACCACCATTATTCAATTTAGAGAATGATAAGTAGTTTTCTCTTAAATTTCTTGTGATAGTACTGAAGTATTTTTGACCCAATTTCCATAACTTGGACGCGTTGCAAAATTGGTGTCGCCACCTTAAGTAACTCCAGAACGCAAACCATTGGCTATTTTGATCAGTCAAATAGCAATGTAATGGCATGATATAATAGTTATTCCATCCAATATAAGAGCCTGAAACCTCCCTTCAAGCTAACATAGTAATACTACAAAATGTAGTGGGGGACATTTCTTTTGGGACACCCTGTATAGTGTCGGCAGTGGGACAAAAGGCTTAACTCGTTATCTTTGTTCCAGGAAAGTCTTTCGTCCAAATTCACTCCAAGGCATGAATAATTATCAGTCCTGGGCATTGGTTTATTATGATCCAATAAACATATGTTTAAATTTTTTGGGGTGGCTTTGAAGCTTGTTTTGTATCATCCATTTACGTATATTTTCAAGATCAAAGTTTACTTTGGTCTGTTCAGCTATATGATGGCGAATCGTTTTTCCAAAAAAGTTGATTGCTCTTTAGTTTCGGTGGATGGACTCATTTGATGAAGTCCTCGCAGATAGCTCCAGTGCTCGGTTTCGCCTCGGAAGAAACTGCTTGGTCTTGAGATCTGATCTAGTCCTAATTTTTGAATTTGAAATAATACTTAATATTTCAGTCGGTATATAGCAGTACAAAAATACGATGCATGCATATTTAGAAACCAAAGACCACATGTTAGAGGGAAATATGCAATGCAAGTGATGTTACACGAAATTTGATTGGTCGTCATTGATAATTGTCCCTTGTAACATCACCCTTTGAATATTGATATACACACAATATCAAAGTAACGACAAACTATTACAGACTATTTGATTTTAGTTTGCCCTGCAAGAAAATATATGGCGACGACGGCCTTGTAGAAGCTCTTGCTCGGCTCATCCCCAGCCCTTAATTCTTCAGTGTTGCAAGGGTTGCGGCCGCAGCGTACAAAATGATACACCACTTAAAATTGATTATTTCAGCGACATGGTCATTTGGCACGTATTTGACGAACTTTGTGAGGAAATGAAGAAGTACAATGTTGACAATAAGACACCATTTCGATATCGTAGAGGAGGTAGGATGAAGTTTCTGATTTATGTAGTGCACATTGCGTGAATTTTGAATGCTTGTTTCTTGCAAGCGGTAGTAACATTTTCCCTAATTCGTTCCGATCCCTTGCAATTAATAATGATCAGTGTCTACTGCTTTATAATCAGGCCGATTCAAAGTGAATACTGAAGCTGTATTTTGGAATTCCAGACCACTACCAATCTCTAGCTGATAATCTAATCTAAGGTTAATGGTTTTTCCGAAACACATGGCTAAAACTATTTACAACACTTCAGCCAAATAGAAGAAAAATATGAAGACAGAATTGAACCATCATGATCATGATAGTGTGAGGTTGTTAGCCTATACCTCTCCCAATTCATAGCTGCTCTGCAACAAGAACATCGGCGGCAAAAACGTTTCAGCATGAAATACTGCAAAATTCAAACCGTACGTACGACGAATTCAAAATAGAGTCATTCTATTACAATGTTTCTTCTTTCCATTACTTTCATATGATATAGTGAAAAGTTACTTGCGAAGACAAACCGATGAGATGACAGCGCATGCGCCAAATGTTCAATGGATTTGGAACATAGAAGCTACAGATATTGATGATCCAACTGGAGAAATACGAAGACTCGAAAAACAGGTTAATCGCAGTTTTGTTTACTCATGAGGTTTTTCCTCACCAGAAAGTATTTTGTGAAATATTCTGTTTACCGAAAAAAATCTACCTTAAAATTTACCATTTGCCTTTTTACACTTAGGAAAATATAAATGTTTAAACCTACATATTTTTGAAAATTTTTACTACTAGTCTTTAATTTATTAAGGCATGCATTTATTAAGGTTCGTTTTCAGTTTTCATTTAATCTACAGAGTGTATAAAAACAGGTAATCCAACTTTAGAACGTCTCGTGCGTTTATTATTTAGTGTATA
This sequence comes from Trachythela sp. YZ-2020, assembly GCA_016169945.1. Lineage (NCBI taxonomy): Eukaryota > Metazoa > Cnidaria > Anthozoa > Malacalcyonacea > Clavulariidae > Trachythela > Trachythela sp. YZ-2020. The sequence continues at coordinate 407,020 of JADLSH010000346.1, forward strand.
TGTTTACTTTTTTCACACCAATAAAGACCCATCTTTTGGTTTTCAAATGATGCCCATCTTGTGTCCTCGCGACCAAAAATGGCCAAATACGATACGATTAAAAATGGCATGCCGGTTGAAAACGCATTTTCCCACCATTGGCAGTGGGCTATTTATCAAGTGTTGGTAAATGGTTCAACTCACGATTTAACTGATAGGAAGCTATCAGAGTGAACTGGCAATGATAATCGTTTCAAGAAATAGGCAACTCTCATTTGGGCAAATGGTCAAAAATTCGAAGCACGTTTAATTCCCAAAAGTGGAAAAATGTGATTTCGGCCACTCTTTTTTCATCAGATCGTATTGGGCCATTATTGATCGCAGTTATACAAAAAACTGTCATTTGATAGCTAAAAGGCTGATGTTTATTTGTGTGCAAGAGGTAAATCTATAAAGTAAATATTATGTGCGCTATAACGTGCCAAAATTGAATTACAACGTTTCTGATACATGTACCCTGTATATTATATAACTATGCAAGGTTTCGCAAATTAAAATTGAGGTAGTTCAGTTTAGCTAAACGAAATCTGAGTGGAACAAAAATTACAGGGATTTGTCAACTTTTCTATAATTAGAGAGTTAAAATCTACGAAGAAGCAAACTCGATGACACCATGTCAGTTTGAGCTAAAGAATGAGCGTTTTCAAATTATATTTCCTTGATAAATGTTTGAAAATTTTTAACTAAAGCGACAAACAGTTTACGGTTTGGGCGAAACAATGCTATAAGAGCGACTTTCAGTATAACAGGTCTGAAGTCGCAACAAACTGTCACGTTGCTCAATAGACGTGATTAATGCCGAGTTTAAAGTCGTGATAAGAATGACAACAAATTTACATTCTTTTTGTCTTGCATGGAGAATTTCTTTGTTTTTAAGGTGCGTCATCCAGCTTCCGTGCAGTAGATCGTAAACTCACTATTAATAGTTTTAATAGTAATTAAATGTCCTATTAACTATAATGTGTTATTCACTTAGTGTTACAACATGGTGGTCAAGTACCAGGATGATATTCGAAGATGGTTCTACACATCTCAAAAGAGTAGTCCTCTAAAATGGATTTGTGCGAATAAAATATTGTCACGGCGAGATGCCCAAGGTAAGCCCATGTATAAATAACACGAGGACACATAACGGCCAATCTCCGGACTTTCATCGCCATTATGTTAAATATTATTCTTTGAGTAACATTTCTTCTTCACTGCAGAGGTTTCCACTGAACAAACGGAGTGCTTTCGCCAGGTTTACTCTCGTTCAGCGGTTAGATCCTCTGCATAGAGGAGAGCTTATAGGCTGGCTGTTGAGAAAAGCTAACTATTTTGGAAAAGTTATTCTGATCGTTGTATATGATCTTATGATATATCTTATACAAAGCGGACGCGATTGCTATATAACTTGTGATTCGTCTGATGAAAACGTTCGTTTTCTTCAATAACCGTAAAGACATGAACGTAAGAAATGTAAATCATCAGGAGGGCTAGCTCGTATTTTTATGCAAATCCTTACTGATTTCCATCACTTCTGTTTCTGACGTCTATTTAAGGTTGTTTATGGATTCAAGATAAGTATATGGAAGAACTTGTGAAATATGACCAAACTACGACGAAAGAAGAAACAAGTGAGACAAGCCATGAAGAAAAACATCACGAATTATAGATTATAATCCGCTGTTATACTTAGTAATGTAATTAAAATATATGACTATCTAGAATATATAAATATATGTTATTTACCGGATGGGAGGTCCGTACTGGAAAAATATTTTCCCGAGGTCTCAGAAGCGGCCCGAGACCGAAGGTCGAGGGACGCTTCTGAGGCCGAGGGAAAATATTTTTCAGTACGGACCGACCTAAGAGGTAAATAACGTTTTCATTTTTTTCGTTCATGGAAAATTGAAAGTTTATAAAAAATTCCAGTGTTGTTCGAGATCAGTGGCGTTGCCTAATCAAAACATGTTGCTAAATATGAAAGCCGGCAGTCAAAAATCTTGAAGGAATATATCTTTTTACATTATATTTTACTCAAGATTATGGCAGCTGTGATATTTTGCTCACTTTTTGGCTGTTCAAGTGTTTTCGTGTGTTGCTGTTGAAGTGCCTGTTTGTTCAATTTGTGTTTATGTGTGGTTTTTCATCGTTTAAACTTGCTAAAACTGGCCAATTTGTGCAGGGCTTCGACTTTACTCTGTCGAAAACATTTGTTTTTTTTGTACAATTGAAACGCTGTTTAAGATGAAAAAACGTGTTCACACTGCCGTTTATCTTGTTTTCTTGGAAGAAATGTCTTGTTTTCAATTGAACTTTTTGTTATGGTTATTTTTTATAAATTTTAGAAACCAAATCACAGCAAATTCTTAAAAGATATGATGCATGCTGCATGTCGGCCAAACCGAAAGCCGTAGCTTTACATTGTTTATATTTATACTAAATTTTTCGTTTTTAACATTAAATTTAAGCTAGATTAAAATTTTGACATCGTCTAGGGAGTAACTGACTAAGTTTAATATAATCCATGCATATTTTGGGGGGAATTTTTTGTTTTTCAAATGTTAAGTTTTTCACTCCTTTTCATAAACAAAAATTTTCAAAAAAATAACTCTTTGGACCACGGTCAAATATCGTAAAAAGCTGCCGGCTCACGCAGCCAATCAGATTGCAGGAAATCAAAAAATCTCTAATAAAAATAGCTATACACAAATAAAAAAATAATTAATAATTATTATATAGCAAGTGTCAAAGTTCACTTTTCCTGTTTGCCGATTGAACAAAACCGTATCACGTGCCGGTCGACAAAACGTCATGTTCACTGCATGCTTGCAACCGGTCCACAATGAAACAATTATTGACCGGTCAATAATAAAACCGGAAGTGAGACGCGAGCTGTTCGCGCCAACCGGCAATTTCAAAGTTCTTTCAAGAGTTTCAGCATGTCTGCCGGTCGATAAATTATGCACTGGACTAAATTATTTAGTATGTTTTGACTTCAGAATGTTATTGTTGACATTTATCTTTGCTTTTTTCAATAAAAGTTTGAATGTTTCTTGCTTTTAGTTTTTTCTATTTATTGCTTTGAAAATACCCCCGCGAAATAAAAGTATTTCATTAACGCAGTATACTATATGGCAGTGTTGTGAAAGCGTTCTACCCAGTTTCGGAATACCAGGTGAATAATTGAGACTTTGACACTTGCTATATAGCAAAACACTTATTTACTGTGACCTCGGGAAAACAACATGTTTTGTGGCCCCTCGACCGCCGTTGTTTCCCTCAGCGGTCTCAGTAAATAAGTGATAATTATTCGCCGAAGACGAACTGAGTGGTTATCGAATATCGGTGAGACGAGGTCGAGATGAATATTCACCATAATCACTGAGCCTGAGGCGAATAATTGTTTGAGTATAAATTTCCTAACGAAATTAAACAAAAATTTGAATATCAGTTTAAAAATTCAGAAATTAAGCTGTTTTCAGCCGGTTCACACTTGCTTTATTTAGATTTTAGTGTTGTAGTGTTTCAAATTTGCTCCCTTTTTCGAGAACATAACAAAGTTTCTATCTTACTGAATCTCTGTTTAGAATATATTACACAAAGACTGCTGACTGGCTATGTTTGTAGTTGGAAATGTGAGGAAATACTCAAAATGTTTGCAAAAGATACGACAAGTTGTTTATTCTCAAGAAAACAGAATATAAAAACTAATTTTGCAAAGGCAAAGAATAAATCCATCCCTATGGTATGGAAGCTAAAATTTTAGCGGCGAAATATCATTTCAAATACATTGTTAAAGAATCTGGTTATTATGTCCAGAAAAAGACTGATGATATTATAGCTATTATCTCATACCTAGCGTAAAAGCGGCTTTCCTATTGGCTACGAAGAGGTGCATTCAATCCCGAGCCCACCTTCTGACGTATGTTTAGGAGGTGGGTTCGGCATCGATGTATTTCGGGGATTTTACTACATCCCGGGTGTTCTTTGTCAGTGCCCCCGATCACAATTAGGATTATCAGCGGTATATGATGATAACATTGAGTGTTTCCATGTGTTTCCTAATGTTTCCTTCTGATCCTTACTCTTACCTCATTGCCTAACCCTAACCCTAACCTAACCCTAACCTAACCCAACCCTAATCCTAACCCAACCCTAACCCTAACCCTAACACTAACCCTAACCCAGAAGGAAACATTAGGAAACACAAGCTCTGGAAACACTCAATGTTATCATCATATACCGCTGATAATCAGCGGGCACTGACAAAGAACGCCCGGGATGTAGTAAAATCCGTATTTCGGCGGCGGCCATTATGAAGCGATTCGAGGAAATTTCAGACGAAGCTTTAAAAATAAGACAAGAGAGCCTTAAAAACAACAATACAACTAAAAATGAAAAAAAAGCAGAAGGCATATTCAAGCAATATTTAATTTAAATTGGGGAGGAAGACAACTTCTACGAATTCAGCGAAGAAAAACTCGACAAGCACCTTGAAAAATTCTGGTTCGCTGCGAGGACTAAAGCTGGAGAAAAATATAAAGTAGGAAGCCTTCAAACAATTCGATACAGTCTAAACAGAGCGCTGAAACGTTTTGGTCATAAATTTGACATTACAAAGAGGGAATGTACAGCATTAACCTCGAGTATTAAAGCATACGAATACGCGACCAAAGAGCTGAAGCAAGATGGAAAGGGTTTCACGAAGAACCATGAAGCTATCAACACAGCAGGTAAAAATACTAAGTTATTGTAACCCGTCATGGTCTCGGTCATAGTAAATTAATTTAACACCACATTTTGTTGTTTTCAGACTTGTTCGATGTATACCATAGTCGACATTTAGATCCAGATATTGGACCAAGACAGCTCCAGAACAAAGTCCAGTTTGACATCAGGTACTATTTTGCTCGTCGTGGAGCTGAAAACATGTATAAAATGACAAAGACAACCTTTGCTGTCAAACTTGATGGAAAAACTGGGATGAAATATGTGGTAAGAGCTGAAAATGAAGCCACAAAGAATCATCAAGCCAACGAAAATGATATTGTCACTGGTTACATGCCTTCCATGGTTGATAAGAAATATTGCCCTGTACAAAGCTTCATTATGTATACAGAAGCCTTTCATCCTGCTTCTGAAAACCTCTGGAAAACTCCTAAGTTCAACCTATTTCCTACTGATGGTCAAAAGGTTTGGTATGGTCCCGGCAATGTTGGGCACAATTCTCTTGATAGCTTCGGGTCAAAGTTGGCCAAAAGTTGCGGATTCACACAAAAAGAGTTACAGCAACCATAGGCCATAGCCTAAGAGCTTCTGGTATAACAACATTGAAACGTAACGACTACAGCGACAAGCAAATAATGTCCATAACTGGCCATCGAAGTAGTGCAAGTTTGGCTATCTATCAAAAAGTGGCTTCAGATGAAAAACTCAGAATGGGATGCACACTTGGTTACGCCCTTACCGGTGATTCAAACTGTCTAACCAAACAAGATGAAATTTCCAGTGTCTACCAACACCATCCTCCAGAAACCAATTACCAACCTTCCTCAAGCACTCCAAGCCTCCCATTGCAAGAGATCGATGTAATTTCCAGATCTGAATGCCATATGCTACTCTACAAGCGACAAAATCCCTGTCAGGTAAAATGTTTGAGAATCAAACAACCTCAGAAAATTCTGATTTGGTACAAATGTTATCCCAAACCACATCCGCATACAACAGACAAGTGATGAAAAAAACCTTCCCATCGATCCCAACCTTTACTAATTGTAAAATTGAGGGTGGCATTACAATAAACATTTGTAAAAGGTAAAAAACATTTTTTAATCTCTCCAATTGTTGAACAGTTGTTGAATTAATGACATTTTCAAAACTTGATGTTGTTATATATGTTGTTGTTATAAAGATTTGAAAGTTTAAGTATTTGTGTGCATGCCCTTTTTGTGAATATTGAAACAAATTTAATTAAATATTTATTATTATAATTGCAGATTATATTATTGATTAATCTATTGAATATAAAACTGTAATTGCATGTTTTTAATATTGAAATGAATTTAATTAAAAAATAAATTAATTGATTTTAATCGATTATTTTTTTATTTTGTTTGATGAAAATGGAATATTCTGTATTCAAAGTGGAAGAGTAGAAATTTTCAAGATGGCCGCCGAAATTTGTTCGGCAGGTTCATAAACCTTGGCAATGTTTTCGCAGAATGTGCGCATTTTCTCTTTTCAAGAATAAGGGAGTATTGTAGATCATTTTTTTAGCTTCAATTTAAGGCTAAGTTTGTTTGTTTGCGTAGTATGTTGGCGGCTAAAATGTTCGTTATCGAAACAAAAAATTATATACTAAAATGCGTAATTTCTTCAGTACTTTTACCCGAAATGGCATGAGATAAAAACCAAACATACTTGCAGGGAGGTGAGTCCGGGATTTGATGCACCTCGGGTGGCTACCAGCCACCTTCGGTGCATCAAATCCCGGACTCACCTCTCTGCAAGTATGTTTGTTATAGTATACACTTCTCACATGCGAGTTTCGAAATCACAATATAACAAAGCACGACAAAGGTTACCGTGAACAATCTCAGATTGATACGAATACAAAGCAAATTGCCAGGTTGTGCCAGCACTATCCTAAGGCTAAGACTAAGTAGTTTTTGCTAGAAAGATTGAAACGAAACAGCCAAAGACAAAATTTGAAGCGAATGTTTAGGAGTTTTTAGGTTTTAAATTGTCAAATAATATGTTTTTTACAGAATATTTAAAGGCTTCTTACCTTTAAAAGATAAACACTAAACTTTTGTTCTTCTTTCGGGAGTTTTTTCATCTTTCAAAAAAGTTAAAAATTCAATTCAACTGTGCCCAACAGTATGAAATCAGCGGTGAGCACGAATAGGATTGGATCTTAGGCAAGCGCTTAGCGGATGATAAACTTCCTATCACATGTCTTTATTAAAGATATTAACTGAATCGTATAAATATTATTGGATCCATGTTAACACACGTTCTAGAACATAATATAATGCAGATTCATGGAATATATGAACAACGAGAGCGAGGTATCTAAGTCAGGAGAATATGATTTTGATGAATACGAGCTCGAGCTGTTCATATGACTTCTCAAATGAATTGCAGTGAGATTGAATTCCTACAAGGCATCTTAATAACGCAAAAAGTCTGGTGAGACTGTGTGAACAATTTATTCTTATAGACGTTTCTTATCTCTCAGATTGTACGCCCGAAACTGAATTTGACCGTTCAATTGTCTTGTAGACAACTCGATATTTGGTATATGATTAAGATTCAAACGTTCGATCATGGTCGATTTGGTTCGTACTTATATAGATTTGGCTTGCCGATTGATTAACAGTTTGTCGGCTAGTTCAGTGTTATATTACGCTTTATCTGCAGGCTTGTAGCGATTTTGCAACTTGCAGGACAAAACCACTGGAATAAAATAGAACACTAGTTTTCGCATATTGCACTTGCATAATTATTTTGTCAATATTTTGCTCAATCTTATCCTACACTATGTATGTATATAAATGATGCAGCCAAATTTTGTATACGAATTTTGAAACGGTCAAGCATGTATTTTTAACTAGGAATGATATGCTTTGCTTGCTTACTTTTAGTTCTTTGCTTGCATCTGGCATTTCATTGTTTCTACTATTATACCAATATAACTTTAAGTTGTTAAGCATTCTAAGAGTATCGCTTCTTGATAACTTATTCCATTTCCTTGCTCAGCTCTAAGTAAAAACAGGATGCTGTAACCCTGGCTGCAACGATGAACTGATGCGTGATGTCGTGCGAAATGTCATGATCTATGTTGATATCTCTCGCGTGCACAGTATAGGCAAGCCCAGCAATAGAAATTATGCTACTGGTTTACAGGGTGTCATGAATACCAAATGGTTAGAGATTTTCGTAATTTTGACTTGAAAAGGTATCCACATATTACATAGTGAACAAATCTACACCTCTTTGTTTGAGAACTATGCAACCACAAGAACAAACGGAATCATTTAAACCACTCACTGGGACGTAATGTAGTACGAAATTTGTAAGCAAAAATACATTTCCTGACTGTATGTCGTGCAGGAATTATAATATTTGGCACTTATCTCATGTTTTTCGAGTGGCAAGTGGAAAGCTTGAAAGCTTGAAAAGGCACTAGTGTATCACATGATGGCCTCAAACTGAAATGGGTACTCGTTTATCTTCCATGGGTCGTTTGGAAGAGGATATATAAAAACAAAACTGAAATCTAATGACCAATGTAGTTTTCAAGAACTGTACATGTACGCGTAAAGGTTATGCAGGATCCAAATTTAAGTATTCCATTATTCTTATTGTAGCGTGGATGACATGAGCCTTTCCATTTATCAGCTGAGTGGATTAAAAATAGCACAAGAAAGAACTCACTTAAATTCCTCTCCGATAGGACGTTTTAAGTACACAATTTTAATTGTTTCAAAAATAGCATGCCGATGCCATGAGGGGAAACTAGATTTTCGGCAAAGGTAATCTATAACATCAATATTTTAGACAGATAGGTTTAGTACATGAACATATATATTCGTTCAAAACGACTATTAGGTTATAGTTGAAGGGTTTTTGTAGATGGAAATTATCGAGTGTAAATTCTATACGTTTATTAAACCTAACCAGGAACAGTTGCGAAAAATGCAACTATAGGTCCCTGCCAGGAATTGAACTGCGGCCCGGCGATTCCGGTGCAGCGCTCTAACCAACTGAGCTACAGAGTCCAGCTGTGGAGCTCTAACCACAAGTTCATGTATATATATGATGGTAATGCCATGTTAGGTTATGGGCAAATATTAAATTTTGTTGACATCTCACTTGATTGAATAATAGTTGAAGGGTTTTTGTAGATGGAAATTATCGAGTGTAAATTCTATACGTTTATGAGACCTAACCAGGAACAGTTGCGAAAAATGCAACTATAGGTCCATGGCAGGAATTGAACCTGCGGCCCTGCGATTCCGGTGCAGCGCTCTAACCAACTGAGCTACAGAGTCCAGCTGTAGAGCTCTAACCACAAGTTCATGTATATATATGATGGTAATGCCATGTTAGGTTATGGGTAAATATTAAATTTTGTTGGCATCTCACTCGATTGAATAATAGTTGAAGGGTTTTTGTAGATGGAAATTATCGAGTGTAAATTCTATACGTTTATTAGACCTAACCAGGAACAGTTGCGAAAAATGCAACTATAGGTCCCAGGCAGGAATTGAACCTGCGGCCCTGCGATTCCGGTGCAGCGCTCTAACCAACTGAGCTACAGAGTCCAGCTGTCGAGCTCTAACCACAAGTTCATGTATATATATGATGGTAATGCCATGTTAGGTTAAGGGTAAATATTAAATTTTGTTGGCATCTCACTCGATTGAATAGTAGTTGAAGGGTTTTTGTAGATGGAAATTATCGAATGTAAATTCTATACGTTTATTAGACCTAACCAGGAACAGTTGCGAAAAATGCAACTATAGGTCCCTGGCAGGAATTGAATCTGCGGCCCTGCGATTCCGGTGCAGCGCTCTAACCAACTGAGCTACAGAGTCCAGCTGTGGAGCTCTAACCACAAGTTCATGTATATATATGATGGTAATGCCATGTTAGGTTATGGGTAAATATTAAATTTTGTTGGCATCTCACTCGATTGAATAATAGTTGAAAGGTTTTTGTAGATGGAAATTATCGAGTGTAAATTGTATACGTTTATTAGACCTAACCAGGAACAGTTGCGAAAAATGCAACTATAGGTCCCTGGCAGGAATTGAACTGCGGCTTTACGATTCCGTTGCAGCACTCTAACCAACTGAGCTACAGAGTCCAGCTGTCGAGCTCTAACCACAAGTTCATGTATATATATGATGGTAATGCCATGTTAGGTTATGGGTAAATATTAAATTTTGTTGGCATCTCACTCGATTGAATAATAGTTGAAGGGTTTTTGTAGATGGAAATTATCGAGTGTAAATTCTATACGTTTATTACACCTAACCAGGAACAGTTGCGAAAAACGCAACTATAGGTCCCTGGCAGGAATTGAACCTGCGGCCCTGCGATTCCGGTGCAGCGCTCTAACCAACTGAGCTACAGAGTCCAGCTGTATAGAGAGTCCAGCTATTATTCGATATTGTCTGAATATAGCAGAGTGACTGAATTCCTACAAGGTTGCTTAATTACTCAAAAACTCTGGTGAGACTGTCTGAACAATTTATTCCCATCATATATATACATGAACTTGTGGTTAGAGCTCGACAGCTGGACTCTGTAGCTCAGTTGGTTAGAGCGCTGTACCGGAATCGCAGGGCCGCAGGTTCAACTCCTGCCAGGGACCTATAGTTGCATTTTTCGCAACTGTTCCTGGTTAGGTCTAATAAACGTATAGAACTTACACTCGATAATTTCCATCTACAAAAACCCTTCAACTATTATTCAATCGAGTGAGATGCCAACACAATTTAATATTAGGTTATATTTGGTCAGAAATTGCATTTGCGTGCACAGTAAGCAAGCCCAGCAACGGCGCCAAGAGATTCCAACTATTAAGTGAATTAGTATAACTTGTACATCACTCCACAAAGAGTACAACTCCTTATTTCCTTACAAAAATTTAACATGTCATTCTACATGTGGCCGATTCCAATTCCACATATGAAATAATAATTCCACATGCGAAGATATTCTCATATAATTATGAAGCTTTACTTTCGTATGTAATAGAATATGTGAAACGAGGCATATTTTAATGTACAGTATTGCACATTTGTGCAGTATTGATTGGAAAGTGTGCAGTATTGAATGTGAAAGTGTGCAGTTTTGAAAATGTGAAATTTCATTTTCAACTTCGTACTACAAGCGCTATAGCAACAAAGCACAGACAATAAATGTTGAAGATCGAGTTAGGACACAAAGGCATAAACAAAGGAGAGGTGCAGGGGTCACCTGTAGGCCTTGTGTTGGGGAGATGAGTTGTCTTTTTGGATATTTGGAGATTTGTTACCTTTTGAATTTGCATAAAATCTTTCTTCAAAATAGCGGAAATGCCATTTCAGAGACTCTAGATTTCAAATCAGGTGGTCATAGTTTCTTCCACTACCACTGGCAATGAGCACTCCCAAATTTCCTCAAGGGATATAACCATTCTCTGAAGTGTGCACTATTGAACATCTCTTAGAATATGCCCTGATGACAAACTCAAATTTATCAGTGTAAATATTCTGAATTGTGAAATGATATGTGAAATTTTCATTAGGGTCAGTACAATTGATGTAGCAAGGTGCCATTTAACTGCTGGGGTAACTAGAGAAGAACAAAGGGGGGAAACGAGATTTACCGATCGAATTTCTACCAGCGCATGACCTAACGGGGGATTACGTCGGCGATAAATGCGCCCATCACATCTGCCACCCACGCTTTGTTAACTCTTGCTGAAGATAATACACAGCATAAACACTATTTAGAGAACTGATTAATTTATTGGATGTATCAAATTCGTGTTAAATAGTTTAGCCGGTTAACGAAAACATCGTTACCACGAGGCCTGACAAAATCAGGCACAAACACATGAAATCAGCGGCTAACAAGGGTATGATGGGACCTTAGCTTTTAGCAGATGATGTAACTTCCTACCATGCCGCATTGTCTATTTAATAAAGATATTGTCTGAATATAGCAGAGTGACTGAATTCCTACAAGGTTGCTTAATTACTCAAAAACTCTGGTGAGACTGTCTAACAATTTATTCCTATAGACGTTTCTTATCTCTCAGATTGTACGCGCGAAACATCGATCATGGTCGATTGAGTTCGTACTCAGGTAGATTTGGCTTGATTGATTAACAGTTTTTCGGCTAGTTCTGGCTGCTGCTGTATTCGATTAATTTTATATTACGTCTTTGTTGTAACGATTTTGCAACTTGAAAGACAAAACGACTGGAATAAAATAGACCTTTTAACATTGTTCGCAATATTGCACTTGCACATTTTATCAATATTTTACTCAATCTTACTCTATAAATGATGCAGCTGAATTTTGTATATTATTGACGAGTAGGAGATACGCTCAACCTTGTATATTTCACACAATTGACAAATATTTTAACATCTTAGCTAGGAATGATGCTTTGCTTGCTTACTTCTATAGTTGTTTGCATAGGCGTACGGGCACAACTTTCTTTGGGGGGGCAGCCAAAGTTTTGCCCGAATTGATATAACTTTGTCCAATTGCCCGAATTTCGATAACAACATCTTCATAACAATAATAACCAATTTTATTTCTATTTAACACATAAAGTATATTTTTTGGGTGTCGACGTGGGGGGGGGGGACTTAAAAACAAGTTTTCCGGACAATCCTACCATTACAATTTATTTTTAGGTCCAAAACTAGGATTTTTATGTTTAAAATCACAAATTTTTTAACAACACGCAAACGATGTAAATAAAAAGGACTTTAAATTATAAAATTATGTTTTTTGGTTTAAATACAAACTAAATAAATCTATTTTGCCCGAATATTCGTTAACCATTTGCCCGAATTACTTCAATCTACAAATTTTTGGGGGGGCAGGTGCCCCCCCTGCCCCCACGTGCCGTACGCCTATGGTTGTTTGCTTGCATCTGATACCGCTTCTTGATAACTTATTCCATTTCCTTCCTCAGCTCTAAGTAAAAATAGGATGTTGTAACGGTGAACTGATGCGTGATGTCGTGCAGAATGTCATGACCTATATAGAGATCTCTCACGTGCACAGTAGGCAAGCCCAGCAATAGCGCCAAAAGATTCCAACCTTATATAAACGTGTATAATGCTATGCTCCAGAAATTCTGCAAATGATCTACAGGGTGTCCTGAATGCCAATTGGTTGGAGCTTTTCGTAATTTTGACTGGAAAGGATATTGCTGAAGATAATCACGTACAGCATAAGCAGTATTTAGAGAACTGATAAATTTATTGGATATTATTGCCCGATGCATTCCTATTCGTTGATATTTTTGCATAAATGATGGATAGAACATCCCGTCTTCAAATTAAAATTTGGTTAAAATTTAACTGACGCGCAAGTTGAAAGATCTTTTTAGTGTTGATTCAAAACATCTTCGCTAGCACTCAAGTAATATTTCGTGCTCCGGCCAACTCTTTGTGTTAGGCCAATCCTGAAAGACGTCATCCGACAATGACTCAAAGAGTTTGCAATATAACAACTTCCCCCTCTATACTTAATTACCTTACTGATGTGATTTGAGGGGATGTAAAAAACCAAACATATATAAACTGAGACTAGGCATATTTCAGTCCAATCTACAAGGAACAAAGAAATCAGATAAAGCTTAACAACCTCTGAAAAATAAAGGCAACTTTGCAAGGTAATTTCAAGGAATATTTATGTTTGTTGTATTTATAGTTTAGGGCTGCGTGTATTGCGGACGAGTTGATATAGCTCTCCTGTATACGTATTGAAAGCTTCTTGAAAGACTCATGTTCCCAACTGTGTTAAGTGTGGAAAGATTAAATTACCAAACAGTATTCTCATTCTCATTCTGTTTATGTTCACTTAGCCAATTCTCCAACTGCCTAAACTGTAGGGATTAAAGTGATAGGAGTCTTGGCAATTTGATTGTGATATTAAGCTTTGTGTGGTCGTGTTTATATGCTTTTAATAGTCTGAAACGTGGAACTTAAGATATTTGAAACAAGTGTGATGGCTAAGGTTTTGCGGCACAAAGTCCTAATTAGTTGTCCCGATGTCAATCCGCAATCCGGAATCCAAGGCATGGGGTCAGGAATCCACAAGTCAGGATCCGGAATCCGACACCATACCAAATTTCTTTACACGGGGTGATTAGTTACATGGCGAGCCTGACTAGTCCAGCTGTTGACTGTTTTGAGGCTATCATTTTCCCGGTTAACGAGTTGAAGCCTTCACAGGAAATTCCTAGCTTTACCGTAAAAATACATTTTAATTAACCGTATCAGTGTATCTACTGTTTTAGTTCTGTTTTGTATTTTCGGCTGTACTGATATATATTATATATATATATATATATATATCAGTACAGCCGGAAAAAATATATTTGCATGAGAACTTTAAACCCTTAATGTGCAAATTGCTTGTCGCTAAATTACACACCTTTTGGCGTGCTTTTATACACACCTAAGAAGGTGGGCAAAATAATTATTACACGTCTTTTCCTTGATATACACATTTTACAAATACACACGTTACGGTGCGTAATTTCCTATTCGTGCTATTTCATATGGTTTAATACAGCTCCGCTTCTAAATCTATTTAATAGTAGAAAAGCTAAAATCATACGACTCACAACTTTTAATTATTTAATGTAGCCTAATAAACATACACACGCATAATGTAGATAGGGTATTTAAAATGAACAAAACTAATTACAACGCAATTTTAAACTTCAGCCAAAAACGCTCTATATTTACAACTCTGATAGACGATTAAGAATGTCTTAAGAAAGCTCAAAACACCATGACGAAAAACTGTGCAGATGGGAAAATCAAAAACTTAATAGCATGTAATGACATACGCTATATATAAGGCATCTGATAGCTCATTATTGTTGCGCATTTCACATGAACATCCTCTTTGCGAACCGTAAGACTTTGAATGATATCATCTTTCGTTCCATTTAAAAACCACCCGTAATTTCATAGTCTGGGACCTTTTTTTGTTTCCCTTGATGGCTAAAAATTAAACAAACACAACAAGAAATTTGAAACAAGCAACAAATATTAAATAGATCGTTAATTCTCTGTTAAGCTCCCCCCCCCCCTCCATGAGGGGATGAGAGATAGGGGGACTTAATACAAAGGGGAAATCTTGATTTGGTGGACTATCCATGGCCAATGTATACAGTAGTGTAGATGTGACCTGAACAAAGGATGGCATTTATTTGCTCTGAAGGGTGTGGGGTTAAATAGAGAGGAGGTAATATATTTACTCTCCTGAAAAGGGGGGCATTTCTCTTAGAGAGGTTTGGTTAAATATATGCTTCCTTTACAGTCTACATTAAGTCTCTCTTTCCACAATAGTACAAATAGCGTGACAAAGAATGTGCGGTTGGGCAAGAAAGAGAGTCTTGTCAAAATTAGACTTGAAATTATGCTGAAATAATTCGTTTGGTAAATTCTTTCCAAAAATATTTAATATTTCAGCTTGATAATCTGTTCAGTGTAATTGGTTACGTCAGTGACAGACACCAGAGAGAGGCGAAGGGGAGCAACCCCACCCCAATAATTTCTCAAAGTATTTGAATGATAGCTGATTCACTGTGTAACAAAGCTTTATATATGATTTTATAACAACGAAAGCCTTGATAGGCTATAATTTAAGTATATTTTAGGCCAAAATGGTTTTGAAACCTCGAATTTGCAGCAACAAAGGGTACGTTATATGTTGGCACTTCCAATATTTTATGAAGTGCATGTGCGCCACTGCATAACGGTCTAACATTGGTAAACATATATACATGGTTGCTAAAGACTTGTTAACCCATTAACTGGCAGTATCTTGCCACTGAAAAGTAAAATCATCTGGCGATAGACAGAGTAAAATACTAGATGTAGGGCGCATTGCCGACTAATGGGTTAACAAGAGACACAGGCAGATAGTTTTGTTAATACATTAACTGGTAGTGCCCTACCACTGACGACTAAAATCGTCTGGCATTAGACAGAGTAAAATATTAAAGCAGGGCGCATCTGGGCGCATTGCAAGCTAATGGGTTAATATAGTAAACAGCCAAACTCACATTTTGGCCAATGCAGCGAAGTATGTTAACCTATGTTACGCCCTTCCCAGCTAACCAATGTTGTGCCATATGAAATATTTTTAACTTGAAAAGAGGACATTAAATCTTGTACAAACAATATACAAGATGTATTTTTCTAAATACATAGTAAATTGAATATTACTTACAGATTTTCCTTGGTTATAATTCTCCCAAGATCTGGCTAACACCTAAAACAAGAATAGTTATTATTTAGGGACTATTTAGTGTGATTATAACACGGGATTATTTAGTGCAAGATATATGTTTCCACATAAACGAGGTCTTGTTAGGTTACATTCCAATGTTGGGGTAAACTGATAACACAAAAAAGTAGAAAACTACAGAGATATCCTGATTGAGACATTGTAACATTCAGACACTGCACCATTACTAGATCTGACACCTCTGGCAACAATTAGTACGGTTTTCTTGTTCACAGTTCCATAGGGGGTTATTGATCGGGACGAATATCCATGACCAATGAATAACAATTCGCGGCACCCTTTCTGACATCCAGTGACTTTCAAAATATTTATGAAATTATTTACCCATTAACTGGCAGTACCCTACCACTGACGAGTTAAATTGTCAAGCGTTAGACAGAGTAAAAGACTCTGGCGTTAGACAGAGTAAAATACTAAAGTAAGACACATTAGACAGTAGACTGGACAACAGGCACAGTTATTTACATTCTTGGACCGGTTATCGAACTATGCTAATTTTATGTAACAGTCATGCGAAGCTGACCTATTAGTATCAAAGAAACATTTCAGCTTACAAAATACAGCACAATTTGGACACATGACTCTGACTAACAGTATACTAGTCGGTGATGACAAGGATGCAATTTCTTGAACTCAACTAATATATTTAGAGTAGCTCAAGTAGCCAATCAACTTGTTTTTCCTCCTCCATTTTCACTGCATATCTGGTGCAGACAAGTCAAACCCATACCGCTGTATGAACAACTATTAAAATCATATGAAAGTTGAAGTTGATAATCTTTAAACAATGCTATATACTAGGACGAGGTAGGCTCTGAGTATTATACCGTCAATGCAATCTGTCATACACAGCTGGTAAATATAAACATAAATATAAACAGATTTTGCATAGTAGCATTTGCTAAAGTAGTTTTAAATGCGAACTGTATTATTTTCAGCGTTTTAATTCAAATATTGTCGCGGCAAATTCAAATTATAAGCGGAGACAACATGCTTAAAACATTGCAAATATTTCCTCACAAAATCGCTCTATTACACATAAAACATAACAATAACTTTACCTGAATAGTATTCACGAGCAGTATTCGCTAATGTATAGTACTACTGAAAATCCAGTTCATCCACGGGCTAACCAAGCTCTGAATGTGTTTAAAAATGTTATATATATAACGGGAAAATGTTACTGTTTTTAGCTTAAAGTGGTGTAAACAGTTAACACTTAATAGAATCTTGTTTAATCCGTTTAAATAAAACTTATTTAGTATCCTTGTTATCGACTCGTTGAGTTTGTTTACTCTTGTAGATAAACAATACATAGGCTGACCACGTTGCAGGCAAAACACCTGATTTTCACCGTGCAATTATACACACCTTTTTTCCAAAAGATGGGTATTAATTTTGTACACACGTTAGGCTACCTCCTCCACAGGCGCTTCTATTAATTGGAGCGGGCTTGGAAAATTAGGGAAGGGACGCACGGGCGGCATAAACTTCGTCAACTCTTCCCCTGAAGCAAAATTATCACCCGCCCGCGGGAAAAAGGGCCTGAGGAGGAGGTAGCACGATAGGTGTGTATAATTACACACTAGTTTTAGAGTTATTTAGGTCTGCAATACTCAAAAGTCTCGAATCCTTGCTCATTTGAGCAATGATGCTGTTCCTGAGGCGTTTTTCATAAACTATTGTTTTGTCAGAATTATAACAGTAATCTGTAAATTTCTTTTATTTTGCTGTGAACTTTATAGTCATAGCCAGATAAAATATGCCAATTTATATAAACGTAACATTTCACCACCTTGTTTATAATTATGAAGTTAAATGGTCAACTTTTGTTCATCAGTACTTACGCGATTAACTGGAAGTCGCGTAGGCTCAGTTGGTCTTGCATAGACCTTCTGTGCCCGGAGAATACTAACAATTGATTTTTGCTTAGAAATCCTAATCAAAACAAAGAATGAAGATCATCTTCCTTGTTGCCGTCGTGATTTCAGCCATTCTTGCAACAAGTCAAGCACTCCGTTGCATGAGATGTCGGTCAAGCAGATGTACTACGTTAAGTAAACTCAACTGCAAAGGGGGACTGACTCGAAGTATATGTGGATGTTGTGCTGTGTGTGCCAAAGTCAAGGGTGAGACGTGTGGTGGAACGTGGGGCCTAAAGGGAACATGTGACTGTGGTTTGAAATGCTACAAGGGTCGAACGATTCGCAGTCCATGGAGGAGTACTAGGCTTTGGCGCAAGGTTGGAAAGTGCGTACCAAGGTTCGTGTTTCATGTAATAGTTAAAATATTAACTGTTGATTAGGATTATGAAGTATCCAAGCATGTTTGAGTGTAACTGCAGTGCATTTTCCAAAAATATAGACTGCATTTGTTTGTTTTTCAAAATATTGTAAAAATTAAAGGAGTCGGAAAAAGGAGTTTTAGAATATATCTCAATAAAAATTCATGCTTAAGGAGGCTCCCTACAGTTTTAATTCTGTAGCACGCAAATGTGCTCTCAGGTCCATTATTTGCTCATTTTGCAAGCTATGGTCACGAGACTTGGCCATCAGATTGCTGCAATATTGCGGATTACGAAGAACAAAAAATGTTTTTAAATATTTACGTTGCCATGGTAACAACGCGATTTAGAGATTGTCGTATTTTTATCTTCTTTCTTAATTTTTTGGATTTTCCTTCGGTAAAACTTTTTTATTTTTTGAACACGAGCACCTAAAGTACAAAGTATTGAAATATGCGATTTTAAAAAAATTCCTCGGAGCCGAATTTTTTTAAATCTCAAAATAATGTTTTTTTGCAATAAAAAAATTTCGGCTCCGTGGAATTTTTTTAAAATCGCATATTTCAATACATTGTACTTTAGGTGCTCGTGTTCAAAAAATAAAAAAGTTTTACGGAAGGAAAATCCAAAAAAGTAAGAAAGAAGATAAAAATACGACAATCTCTAAATCGCGTTGTTACCATGGCAACGTAAATATTTAAAAACATTTTTTGTTCTTCGTAATCCGCAATATTGTGGCAATCTGATGGCCAAGTCTCGTGACCATACCTTGAAAAATGAGCAAATAATGGACCTTAGAGCACATTTGCGTGCTACAGAATTAAAACTGTAGGGGCCTCCTTAAAACAAAGACTAAGGAAATCAACACGGTATCTGGACAGAATTTCAAGTCCGACTATATTTAATATGTTTACCACTCTGAGGTGGACGGAAAGCCTTAACAGGTTTTGCAATCCAATTGACAAAGGTTCCGAGGGTTAGTTAGTTGTAAGTGGTTAGTGCCTAAGGGTTAGTTTTTAGCGAGGGAGGAAAACCGGAGTACCCGGAGAAAAACCCTCGAAGCACAAGAGAGAACCAACCAATGTCAACTTTCATGAGTTTATAAAGCGCACTGACCTTACCCAACCTGAGTAAATCCATGCCTTCGACCTGCTTGTATAGTCCAGTTCAAATTTGAGGATCTAAAAATTCGACCTGCTATATAGTCCAGTTCAAATTTGAGGATCTAAACATTCATGATATCTTATAAGTCACTACCTCAAGTTAAATGAATTATTTTATATCCAGTCTTAGAGCTCTATCAATTTTGATCAGTATACTTTATCATCATGTGAGAGAAATGGAACAAAATGATTGGGTAGTTTTCTCATGAATAACTAATGTATTTGAGATTACACAATTATGAATTAATAATATAAACGTCCATGGATAAACTCACATTTCGCATTGAATTTCTCTATAAATATAAGAGTAATTTGTTTTAATAAGTTATATCACGCACTTAAAGTCGATTTTTATAGTACCGTGAAGTATGTTAAAATTTAAGGCAGCAAATCTCTTTTCTTATAGTCTCCTCGGCTATATGATGTATTACCTTGTTACTGAAGCATGGAAATAAAAATCATAAAGAAGACAACTTACATTCTATTTTCTCTTTTCTTTTAAGCAAATGATGTTATAAATGATTGACGAAATGTGCCAAGAATACACCTGCGACCACCAATAATCGCTTTTATTGTTATCTGTTATATTTTATACTGTAGCTGTATTGCCCTTGAATAATGAATTACTATATGTATATCAATATGTTACTGTAGTTATTGTGTACTGATGATAAATATATCTAACTCAACCATCAACTAGAAAACTGGTCTGAATTATCATGCAGTTAAAATAATGAAAATTTCTCACTGAAATAACTCACTGTTTATGTTATGCAAAATTCTGGAAGTAATTCTTCTCACGTGTGTGCGGGTGAAATGTTTTTATATTTTCCAATTATTTTCATTTTAAGCTAATTGAAAATAGTTAGACCAAATCAAGGGGGGGGGGGTGTAACTTGGAAGTGCAGAAAGCTATAACGAAATGTGTACTCGCCCACTTAATGCACGCGGAAAGGAAAACGCACAGCCCCCTTTAGTTACGTTTTAAAATTTACAACCATGCCATGCCCTCTGCTTCGTCTGGTTTCAGTGTCTGAAAATGGCGAGTGTAAATGTACAGAGTTTTAAAAAAAGCTGAAAAATGCCCATAGTCAGTTGCGATCTATAGATAACTATGTATTTAACTTTGTCTTTAACGAACCAATTAGTATTAATATATTGCAGGATAAAAGTGGAATCTGCCAAGGTTAGGCTGTGGACACTCAGTGGGTTCTGGGGTCATCCTCGCCCTCAAAATTTTGAAACCTAAATCTGCATGCGTTCTGAGCAAAATCATTATGCAAATTGATATATCGATTGATATAATGAATTTGATTTCCTTCTTCAGGAAACCTAATCGTTAAAATTTTTATATAAGATTTTTCTAAACATCACGATTTTTTCGGCATCTCGTGTTTTGTAGGGTCGCATGTTCGATTCCTGCCAAACAAAGGGCAATTTTTATATATAAAATTGGATATAAAATTTTGTTTGAATATTCTATCTACAAAACATCTTTTACGATATAAGATTTTTCCGTCTATCGCTTGAGATAAAAACCAAAATTAATAAAAGGTGTTTTATATGTCAAAAGTTGTTATTTAAACAATATTTCTTTCGTCCAAAAATATTTTCCTTTTACCTTCCTTTCGTTCGTAGCATTGCACGCAATAAATATTTTTTAATGTATTCTGATCATAAATTTTCGCAAACTCTCTCATGGAACCTTAACATCCTCTCTCTTTGACTAATGCGTTTCATTTTCTCTTATATTCAATATGGCGTTTTCAGCATAGGCTTTAATTGACATGTTTGTGACTTTCTTCGGCCTCTCTTGGCAAAGGTATTCGTTTCTTCGTCATCAATAATGCACTTTACGCTAGATGAAAAAATATTCATATAAAATTGGGCAAATTTGTGTGTGTTTACTACTCTAATCCCGATTGTATAGGGTTGAGATGAATATTCAGGGGCGTAACTAGTGGGGGGTGTTTCGGGGGTTTCGTAGGGCAAATTTTGCCACGTTGGTCGTGCAAAAATAGATTCAAGGCATGTTGAATAAGAACAAAAAGCCTTGAAGACCAGTTTGGGCAATTTGAAAAATTTGCTAATCTAATATAGAACATTTTCTGACCATCAGAATTCTATAAAATCTTCCCCCAAAGTGCATAAAATGGCATTTCAGAGACTCCACATTTCCAAATTTTCTAGGGGAGCATGCCCCCATACCCCCCTAGTGGCCTAGTGCCTTCAGCACTCGAGACCTGTGCATTCCCGCAAGCGGCATGAGGGCCCCAATAAACCTTTTTGACTTTTGCCGGCCCCTTTACATTATGTTTTGACCACGCCCTTTCGTCGGGCGAAATGATCCACACCCCCCGATGTTTAGACCCAAGTTACGCCCCTGTGTATATTTCCATCGCTCTTTTGTAATCACGTATTTGATTCCAGACCAAATTGCACTTCATTCAGTTTAATTACCATTATTAATTGACTAATGAACTTTTCATAAATTTTTGATAAGGATTTGTAATCTAATGGCTTTTTCAAGCCTGCTATACGCAAACATGAAATTTCACGTTATGGAAGACAATACCGTATTTTGCTAATTGAAAGTAAAAGTAAGATTTTGCTCTGCATCTGCAATTATTATTAAAATATCGTGATACAAAATACGCCAAACACTGGGGATTTAAGCACTATCAAAATGTTCAAACCAAAACTCGTGTATACTATTTTCTGAAATATAATCTGCTCAGTTAAAAATTGTAATTTGAGAATGGTACCAAGAAATCGTAGCGTATGCATGCTATGTGAGTGTGTAAATAGTGCCAGCAAGTAGTAACATTTAATAGCAGGTGTGCAGCCGCTTTGTCAGGGGTTGGCAGGTGTTAGCAGCTGCCTACTATAGATGTCTTTGGAAGCAACAAGTTAGACATGTTCTAAGGAGCCTTAGCGTGTGTCCTGGCAAGTGGTGTAAGTGGTAGGAGCAACGGTGTACCCAGTGTGTCAAGAGTTAGCAGGACGAAGCAGCTGCCTACTACATGTCTCTAGACAGTGGCGAGGCGGCTCCAAAATTTCAAGGGTGGCCAGTGTTAAATTTGTTTCTAACTCAAGGCTGCTTTTCAGTTTAAATCCTTCTAAATTTTTAATATTTTACAAATAAGTTAACAAATGCATACTAAAACTTACGAAACACTAAATTCTGTACATTTATTCATTTGGTTATTTCATAAGTAACATTTAAATGGATTTAAACTTTTCCGTGCGTGTACGTGCGTACGAAAAACGCACGACTGGAATGCACATTTTAAGCAATGCTTATAATCGTGACGATAAAATTGTCGCTAACATCTCGAAAACAGTTTTAATTTGTTTTCATCCCGTCTCTGTCATTGTTTATAACAAGAGTTTTTGCAGTCGCAGCTAAAACTGTTAAGTTATAGAGGCTCTTTCTTCGTCGCGCCTCCGTACTAGATTAAGCATTGGTTACAAGTTCGCCAACATATTTGATTTCAGGTAGATTGTTGTAACAACATGAACTACATAAAAAAATATTGTTGTGCCACAATAGTATGGTGTTTTATTACTAAATACTAATCACAAATTGCAACGTATTTTTTTGCCCATACTATCTCTATGTGTCTCTTTCTTTGTGAAAACAACATGCATTCGTATAGAATAACCTTGGAGAAATCTACAATTTGGTAGTGCACAGGTATGTGCTTGATACATGCAACTAGCACTGCTAACACCTACTAAACCCTCACACAAGTAGATAGCACTTCCAGAACCTGCTAACATCTTCTACAGGTGCTACACGCCTGTTCCTACCACTTACACTACTTTCCTGGTGACTGGCTCCTTAGAACATGTCAGTCATTTGTTGCTTCTAGAGACAGTGGCGTGGTGGTTGGGGCGGGGCCGGGGGGCCATGCCCCCCCAGCGATGGTTTCAAGGGGGGGGCGCCGAAATGCAGGTGGGGCGCGAAAATCACCATATAATAATAATAATAATGATGCATTAGAGTGCTGACCCATGTGTGTCCGTAAGTTCACTATTATCTATCGAGAGGTACCTACCAATTAAACTAGCAAGAATTGATGATTAAAATTCTGAATTGGGAAATGATATGTAAAATTTTTATTAGGGAACGTAAAATTGATGGAGCAAGGTGCCCGTTTAACTGCTGGGGTAACTAGAGAAGAACAAAGAGGGAAAACGAGATTTACCGATTCAATTTCTACCAGCCCATTACCTAACGGGCTTAAGTCTGAAATAAATGCGCCAATCACACCTGCCACACGCGCTTTGTTAACTGTTGCTGAAGACAACACACAGCATAAGGAATATTTAGGGAACTGATCAGTTTATTGGATCCACAAAATTCGTGTTAAATAGTTTAGCCGGTTAACAAAAAAATCGTTACCACGAGGCCTGACAAAATCAGGCACATCATATGAAATCGGCGGTGAACACGAGTATAGGGTGGGACTTTCGCGCTTAGCAGATGATGTAATTTCCTACCATGCCGCACATGCCTAATTAATACAAATATTGTCTGAATATAGCAGTGTGATTGAATTTCTACAAGGTTCCTTAATTACTTAAAAACTCTGGTGAGACTGTGTGAACAATTTATTCTTATACACGTTTCTTATCTCTCAAATTGCACGCCCGAAACTGAATCTGACCGTTGAATTGTCTCGTAGACAACTCGGTTCTTAGTATGTGATTCAAGCGGTTAGATCAAGGTCGATTGGGTTCGTACTCAGATAGATTTGCCTTGATTTGTTAACAGTTTTTCGGCTAGTTCTGGCTACCGCTATATTCGATTAATGTTATATTGCGTCTTTGTTGCAACTTGCAGGACAAAACGACTGGAATAAAATAAAACTTTTAACGTTGTTCGCAATATTGCACTTACTTTGTAAATATTTTGCTCAATCTTACTCTATACCATACATGCATGTATATAAATGATGCAGCCGAATTTTGTATGCAGTTTACAAATAGAAGATACGCTCAACCATGTTATTTCTTCCAATTGACAAATATTTTAACTTCGTAACTAGGAATGATGCTTTGCTTGCTTACTTCTAGTTGTTTGCATGCATCTGATCTCGCTTCTTGTTAACTTATTCCATTTCCTACCTCAGTTCTTAGTAAAAACAGGATGCTGTAATGGTGAACTGATGCGTGATGTCGTGCACAATGTCATGAATTATGTGGAGACCTCTCGCGTGCACAGTAGCAAGCCGAGTAACAGCGTCAAACGATTCCAAGTATATATTTAACAATTATACCATGAGCTCGAGTCGTATATGAGCTGATATTTGGTTTTTCGTGCGGCTTTTCGAAAAATTTATATTCTCATGAACGTGTTTTTTCGCTGCTCTTTCGCTATTAATTCTGTAGAAAAGTTTTATTTAAACTAATTTCTATTCGCTATTGTCTGTTTTTGTCGCTTTTAACGCGAGTATTTCGCTGTTTTCTTGTTCGGAAAACTCTTGTAGTTTTTGTGACGCCATATTGTTTTCGCTACTGTCTGTATATGTAAGAAATATTATATTCGCTCTCGTCGGATATTAGCTGATAGCCAACGAGGCGCTTCGCCGAGTTGGCTATCAGCCAATATCCGACGAGAGCGAATATAATATTTCACTTATAATATAGCCAGCCACAATGCTCCATTCTATAAAATTAAACGAAAAATAAAAGATGTTTTCATGTTTTGTTTTGTTTTTATGGCCAAATCAGGCAAATGCAAATTAAAAAGCGATTATTTGGCGATACATGTTTACTTTTCGTAATTTCTTTTTAAGTATAAATTTTATACACATTTACATTTGGCTCACCGTCAAAAACCTTCACTCAAATTTTGTTGCCTTTTTGTGTTGCTAGGCGTGCTATTTTGAAGCAAAACTCCAATTTCTTCATCATTCATGCTTACAAATCTGGAAGCCATTTTGTTTTTTCCCTACTAGTAGGATATTGCTCTACTAGTAGGATATCACAAAATATCCTGCTAGTAGACAACCAATCAGATTGCAGCATTGTGGCTGGCTATATTATAAGAGCTGATATACAGCTAGTAGGTCAGCCAATCAGATTGCAGAATAGGTCATATACGGTGGATGACTATGTAGGATACTAGGAATTTAGCATATAGTTAAAGGAATGTTGTTTTGTTGAAATTACGGAAGTAGTGGAAACACGAAGGAAACACGGTAACCTTAGTGACAAAGAAATGGCTGAGACAAGCGAGTTTTAAGATGGCGTGTTCGTAAAAGTATTTTGTATATATTTTGAGAGTTTGAAAGAATAAATTTGGTCTATTCTATTGTAGTAAAGTGTGAATTGATCGTTGGAGCAGGCGGCTAACAAATTGGAGGTCCCACCGAGACCTTTATTTCAATAGTATGTGAGTTTCTGATCGTTTTGTGTACGTAAATCTGTGCAAAATGGCTGAAGAACTACAACTGAATATACAAGCAACACTTTGCCAAGCGTCTGTAGAGACCCTCAAGGCAATTGCAGAGGATTTTAAACTTGACGTGGCCGAGCAAAAGAAGAGTACAATTGTTTGTATGTTATTTCATTATATGGATAAAGAATTAACGGATAAAAGTGAGGAAAATAAGGTTTCATTCCTAAAAGAACTTCGTGAACGCCATTTGAAGACCGAAGCGGAGAAAGGGCCCTCTGGGTCGAAGGAGAAAACTGAAGCGGAGAAAGTGCCCCTCGGATCGAAGGACAAAACTGAGGTGGACAAGATAACCCTCGTACAAGAGAAAACAGAACAAGAGAAAACAGAACAAGGGACATTGAAAAGTATGTTGGAATCTACAAGTGTATTTCGTCGACAGTTTAAGACTCTTGGACAAATCGGACAGCCAAACGAAAAAGACAAGTTAAGTTTTACCTCGTTAACTCGACAAATGGACACAGGATTAAAACAGGGGTACACTGAACAAGAAATAGTGGATGGTGTAATTCGTGCAATTGGCGGCGGAATGGTTCTTAGGAGTTATGTTGAGACTTACAAGGATTTATCCCTTGAACGATTAAGGAAAATTCTTCGAAACCATTATGGCGTTAAGAATTCAACCGAACTGTACCAAAGTTTGGCGTCTATATGCCAGGGACCGAAAGAAACAGCACAAGAATTTCTCATGCGTGCCCTGGATTTGCGACAGAAAATCTTGTCCTCAAACAATCAAGATGAGAGCGAGGACACTCTAGTTTATGAAAGTGAACATATTCAGAAACTGTTTCTGCGTACTGTCGAGACTGGCCTGCAAGATGAAAGTGTCAGAGTAAAAGTAAGAAGTTACCTTAAAGACCCCAAAATATTGGACGAGGAACTGATTCTGCAAGTAAATATGGCTGTGTCGACAGAGAATGAACGGGTGAGGAAATTAAGAAACCAGAACCGCCCACCAAAGTCGGCACAGGTTGCCCAAGTAGCAGAAACAACAGTTGAAAAGTCTCAAGACGCAATTCTGAAAGCCATTGAAACACTGAAAGCGGAGGTTGCGCAAGTAAAGACTCAGTTAAAAGATATCCACCATGAGACCAACCAACCTGAATACAATGTATCGACAGTACCTACTTCTGGTGGTCCGAGAAAGAGATCACCGCCAAAGTGTTTGCAATGCAAGACCAGCGGAAAGGACAAATGTCCCCATTGTTTTATTTGTGGGAGTGATAACCACTTTGCCATTGGATGTCGACAAAAAGGAAAGGATGCTTTAAACTCCAACAGGCTGCTTCCGAGGGACCGGAAGTAGCCGAACAAGAGTCGAAGTCCCAACCAGAAGTAGCTGAACAAGAGTCGAAGTCCCAACCAGAAGTAACTGAAAGAGATTTGAGGTCTCAAATATTTGCTAGTCATTTAACACCGCAGGAACATGCGAAGATTTGTAAATTGGTTGGGAGACGCTGCACGGTATGGTGTACTCTGAATTCGCGAATGATGTTAAAACTACAGTATTGTGGGACACAGGGGCACAAGTTTCTATTTTATCAAAAGAAATGTTGGGAAAGTTATTTCCTGAGAACACTATAAAGAAAATTTCGGAACTGATTGGGACTGAACTTGATCTGACCGCTGCAAATGGAACAAAAATTGCATACAACGGTTGGACTGAGATAGAAGTCCGGTTGATTTCGGCGGATAGGAATGGACCGTCAATCATGGTGCCTTTTCTAATTACGAATGACAGGTTACAGTATCCTATTCTTGGGTACAATGTTATCGAAGAACTGGTTAGGCCTATTAGTATCTCAGAGCATCCATCAGTAGATATTTCTGCAGTACAAGAATGAGAATGTGTTTGATGAGAATGTGTTACTCCAGTTGATTACAGTAATACAGACGGCGAGAGAGGACAAGTTATGTACTGTCAAGAGCCCAAAGACAGACGTTGTTATCCCTGCATTAAAAACGATTCAAGTAAAATGTAGGGGCAATACAGGACCGATTGGCGAAACAAGACCAGTCATGTTTGAACCAGATGAACTAGCCGCATGGCCAGATGGTCTGAGCGTGAACGAAACTGTTGTAACAGTTAAACAAGGCTCAATGTCTCGAGTAAAATTAGACGTGATAAACACAACAAATCATGATATTGTCTTAAAAAACACACAGTTCGAGGAAGACTTCAGTTGCTGAAATCGATAACGCCAGTCGAAGTGAAGCTGGCTGAACCCACAACAACGGCTGCGCAAGTAACAGCTGAAAAGAAAGAAGTTAGAGAGGAGCAGAATACAGGTGATGAGAGTAGATGGGATGACGAGTTCACACCGGAGGTTGATCTGAGTGGACTAACGGAACGACAGCAGCAAATAGCTTCCAAAATGTTACGGGAAGAGTGTCAATCTTTTGCAAGAAACGATGAGGAAATTGGTTGTATTCAAGACTTGGAAATAGGAATTAATGTAACAACAAACGAGCCAGTACAAAAGAACTATGTATCAGTGCCTAGACCACTCTACCCAGAAGTAAAACATTACATTGAGGACCTCTTGAATAAAGAATTCATCCGGGAATCGAAATCGGCATACTCCTCCCCGGTAGTATGTGTCCGAAAAAAAGATGGAACATTACGATTGTGCGTTGCCTACAGAGAACTGAATCGTAGAACAGTGCCAGACCGACACCCTATACCGCGAGTCCAAGAAACCCTCGATAGTTTAGGAGGTAACGCTTGGTTTAGTGTATTGGATCAGGGAAAAGCATACCATCAGGGATTTGTAAAACCTTCTAGTCAACCACTAAGAGCATTTGTGACACCCTGGGCGGTACAATTATGGGTGAGAATCCCATTTGGCCTGATGAATGCCCCGGCAAGTTTTCAGAGATTTATGGAACAGTGTTTAGGAGAATTACGGGATGAAATTGCTATTCCATATCTCGACGATGTGATTGTGTTTAGTACAACTTTCGACGAGCATATCGAACACCTACGAACAGTGTTACGTCGTCTTCGCGAGCATGGTGTTAAGCTGAAGCAAAAAAAATGTAAATTGTTCAGGCGGGAAGTCACATTTTTGGGAAGAGTAGTGTCGGAAGATGGTTACAGAATGGATCCTGAAAACATCAAAGCAGTGGTGAATCTGAAAACGAAAACTCCACAGACGGTAGGGGACGTTCGAAGATTACTAGGCTTGCACAGCTACTATCGCCGATATGTACCTAATTTCGCTCAGAAAGCAAAACGACTATATGAACTAGTAACACAAGCGGCGACGACTGGTGAGTGTCAGGATCAGACCAAAAGGAACAAGAACACCACAAAGAAAGGACAACTACCGTCATCCTTCAAGATTACGTGGACGGACGAACATCGGGCTGTTCTCGAAAAACTCATTGACCATCTTGTTACACCCCAGTCATGGCTTACCCTGATTACCAAAAACCTTACATAGTCCATACTGACGCATCAAAAGATGGTCTCAGGGCGGTGTTATACCAAGAGGAAGGAGGAACAATCAGAGTTATTGCATATGCCTCTCGAAGCCTAACGAATGCAGAAAAGAACTACCACCTTCACGCGGGAAAATTAGAATTCCTAGCACTGAAATGGGCTATTACAGACCAGTTTCGCGACTATTTGTACTATGCGCCAGAGTTTACCATCTACACAGATAACAATCCGTTGACCTACGTGTTAACTTCTGCTCGACTCAATGCTACAGGCTTACGATGGGTTGGTGAATTGGCGGACTTTAACTTCAGAATTCGCTATCGACCAGGCAAACAGAACGGAGATGCAGATGCATTGTCGAGAATGCCAATGAGTATTGACGAGTACATGAGAACGTGTAGTGAAGAGGTAAACCATGATGTTTTTGAAGCCACTGTTTGCGCCGTTAAATTACAGAGCAATTTTCCGACAGTGCTACCCTTCCCTCCCGATGTGATCGAGGCAAATGTGATGCTGAATCAAGCGACTGTTGACTTAAAAGCCGCACAGAACGAGGATGTCGATGTCAAGCGCGTTATTGAACTGAAGTTGAATAACACTTATCTATCACCTTTGGAAAGAAAACAGGAAAGAAGCACAGTACAGAAACTTCTTCGAGAGTGGAGCAAGTTACAAGTCGGGACGGCCGGCATTCTTTATAGACAATCGGGGACAGTTCGTCAAGTTATTCTACTAGCACGCCTACGCCAACAAGTTTACCAAGAATTGCATTCAGAAATGAGACACTTGGGTGCTGAACGTGTCGTTGACTTAACACGTGAACGGTTCTATTGGCCTCACATGAAGCGTGATATTACTCACTATGTGACCAAAGTTTGCCCATGTCTAAAGAGTAAGAAACCATCAACAAAGTCAAGAGAACCATTACACCCAATTGTAGCAACCACACCGTTTCAAATGATCGGTATTGATTACCTTCACCTCGACAAGAGCGTGGGAGGATACGAATATATCTTGGTGGTCATGGACCATTTTACCCGATACGCCCAGGCATACGCAACCCGAGACAAATCGGCGAAAACAGCTTCGGACAAAATATATAACGACTTCGTGCTGCGCTATGGATTTCCGGAGCGGATTCGTCACGACCAAGGCGCTGAATTTGAGAACAAGTTATTTTACAACTTGGAGAAAATCAGTGGAATTAAACATTCGAGGACAACACCGTATCACCCCGAAGGAAACGGGCAAGTGGAGCGGTTTAACCGGACACTACTGTCAATGCTTCGCACCTTGCCTGAAAAACACAAAAGTCGTTGGCGTGACTACCTCCCAAAGGTTGTGCATGCATATAACTGCACTAAGAATGATTCCACAGGATACTCACAATTTCTTCTACTTTTTGGAAGACCACCACGATTGCCAATCGATCTGATGTATGGGTTAAAACCAGCACCTGGCTACAGCACCTATCCTGAATATGTTAAAAGGTGGAGAGAAGCTATGTCTGAAGCGTACCAAATGGCATCCGAGAACGTAGAAAAGCATGCTACGGGTGGGAAAACTCAGTACGACAAGAAAGCCAAGAGTACTGTTCTTGAACCAGGGGATCGTGTATTAGTTCGAAACGTGAAAGAAAGAGGCGGTCCCGGCAAATTACGATCGTATTGGGAGAACGAAGTTTACGAAGTTGTCCGTAAAAAATCTGACCAAATTCCGGTTTATGAAGTCATTCCTGAGAGAGGTAAAGGGAGAGCCAGAGTATTGCACTGAAATATGTTGTTTCCATGTACGTATCTTCCTGTCGAAAAGGCTCCAGCGGAACTAGTTCAGTCGAAAAAGGAAAACAAAAAGAAAAGTGTTAAAGAGAAACAAGCAATGCAACAACAATTGACGGACAGTGAAGATGAGTTCGAAAGCCATGCAATGTTACCTGAGCAAATAAAGAGAACAACATTGGCAAAGCCAGAGGATAGTCCAAGTACCATTGAAATCGAAGACAGCGACAACCAGAATGTCGGAGATATTGAAATTATACTGGAACCAATGCAAGGAATTCAAGCGGATGACCATAATTCCGAGGGTGAAGATAATCTACATCGGGACCCTGAAGAAGAAATTTTGGTGGATGATCAAAATTCTGAACCACCTGAGATAGAAGCTGATTCCCATGCCGAATAAGATGATGCAGAGATTCAAGTTGATGCTCCTAACCCAAGAAATGCGCAAAGAGTTCGACGACCACCCACTAGATTAGCTTATGGAAACTTAGGACAACCAGTTGACGTTTGGGGAAATATCAACACTGTACATGCTTCAGTACCAAACGATCTCCATCGACAACAATGGCCAATAGCCCCATTGTATCCACCTCCACCACCCCAATGGTTATTCCCTCCGTTCCCCCCCTGGTTACCCTCTTCACCACCCCCATGGTTATTCCCTCCAGCCCCCCCCTTGGTTATCCCTCCCACGGGCATTCCCTTTGTTACCCCCCTCACCTCCACACTTTATTCCGATGTACGATCCGGGACTATGTGGACCATTGGCACCACAAAACTATTGTTATTAGACAGTTAAATTTACTTATTTGAACAGTTTATATAAAAAACACCAGAAGAACCGCTATCGTTTAAAAGGGACTGTTACAAAACAGAAAGAAAGAAAGAACGCTTCGTAAGAGTTCAACTTCCAGGATGAAGTCATGACCAACGAGATTGAGAGAAGCTCCAGCGAATGGGATTGTGAAGTTTACTTTCTAGGTAACCGTTTGTTGGCCTGATCAACCAACAAATAACCAAAGAAGGTAGCCTGTAGAACGGATAATAGTGACAAATGTTGGGCTATAAAAAAGTTGAGGACAACATCTGTACTAGGAGGGACGAATGTAGGATACTAGGAATTTAGCATATAGTTAAAGGAATGTTATTTTGTTGAAATTACGGAAGTAGTGGAAACACGAAGAAAACACGGTAACCTTAGTGACAAAGAAATGGCTGAGACAAGCGAGTTTTAAGATGGCGTGTTCGTAAAAGTATTTTGCATATATTTTGAGAGTTTGAAAGAATAAATTTGGTCTATTCTATTGTAGTAAAGTGTGAATTGATCGTTGGAGCAGGCGGCTAACAACTATATTATAAAAACGTTTATAATGCTATGCAGCAGAAATTCTTCAACTGATGATCTACAGGGTGTCCTGAAATTTGCAATTGGTTAGAGCTTTTCATATAATTTTGACTTGAAAAGATATTCGCATATTTAGTGGATATATTTACACAACATTGTTTGAAAACTACCAATATTTCTTACTCTTAGTTTAATAATCTTTAAGCATGCAACCACAAGAATAAGAGGAATAATTTAAATTACTCACTGGGACGTAATTTAGTAGGATATTTGTAAGCAAAAATAGATTTCGTGACTGTATGTCGAGCATGCAGGAATGATAATATTTGGCACTAATCTCGGGTTTTTCCAGTGTTAAGTGGTAAGAGTCAAGACCTCCTCTTTAAAGCTTGAAAATGCACTGAGTGTATGACATGCATTGTAGCCTCCAGGTAAAATTGGTACTCGTTTATCTTCAGTCGCTGGGTTGTTTGGAAGGGGACATAGAAAAACAAAACTGAAATCAAATGACCAATGAAATTTTCAAGTATTTTCCTCGTTACCACGAGGCCTGACAAAATCAGGCACATCACATGAAATCAGCAGTGAACACGAGTAGGATATGACCTTATAGCGCTTAGCAGATGATGTAACTTCCTATACCATGGCGCACATGTCTAATTAATAAAGATATTGTCCGAATATATCAGTGTGATTGAATTCCTACAAGGTTCCTTAATTACGAAAAACTCTGGTGAGACTGTGTGAACAATTTATTCTTATACACGTTTCTTATCTCTCAAATTGTAATACCGAAACTGAATCTGACCGTTGAATTGTCTTGTAAACAACTCGGGTTTTAGTATATGATTCAGCGTTCGATCATGATCGATTGGGTTCGCACACAGATAGATTTGTCATGATTTATTAACAGCTTTTCGGCTAGTTCTGGCAGCTGCATTATTCGATTAATGTTATATTGCGTCTTTGTTGCAACTTGCAGGACAAAACGACGGGAATAAAATAGACCTTTTAACGTTGTTCGCAATATTGCACTTACTTTGTAAATATTTTGCTCAATCTTACTCTACACCATACATGCATGTATATAAATGATGCAGCCGAATTTTGTACGCAGTTTACAAATATAGAAGATACGCTCAACCATGTTATTTCTTACAATTGACAAATATTTTAATTTCTTAACTAGGAATGATGCTTTGCTTGCTTACTTCTAGTTGTTTGCATGCATCTGATAGTTCTTCTTGATAACTTATTCCATTTCCTTCTTCAACTCTAAGTAAAAACAGGAAGCTGTAATGGTGAACTGATGCGTGATGTCGTGCACAATGTCATGCACAAGACCTCTCGCGTGCACAGTAGGCAAGCCCAGTAACAGCGCCAAAAGATTCCAGCTATATATTTACGTTTATAATGCTATGCACCAGAGATTCTTCAACTGATGATCTACAGGGTGTCCTGAATAGCAATTGGTTAGAGCTTTTCATAAATTTGACTTGAAAAGATATTCGCATATTTAGTTAACATATGTATACAACATTGTTTGAAAACTATCCATATTTCTTACTCTTAGTTTAATAAATTTTAAGCATGCAACCACAAGAATAAGTGGAATCATTTAAATTACTCACAGGGACGTAATCCCCGAGCCAACGGCGCGAAGATCCGTTCCGGGCGATAGCCCGGGGCGAGGGTACTAATTCCGCTCGGCTATTTATTACACACGGGGAAAAAGGAAAGCTATGGAAAATCTAAAGTTCATCAAGTTTTGCGGGCGCATGGCTATGTTTCATGGGTGTGATGGGTGGTCATCTCACTGATCTTTATTAGGAGTGGAATGAGCGAATTATAAAAAAATATGATTATCATAAGTCTGAATTATAACTTATAAATCGCTTTTTGGGACTTCAGGAAAAGCGGCGGAACGAATTTATCGTTTATACTTTATAAAAAGGATAAATAGAGATAGATGGTCGAAAAAATATGGCAAGTTTCTTATAATTGTTGTTATATTTTAATATAGACCTAAAATGTTGTTTTATTTACATAGATTTTCATTTTATTCCAAATAAAATATCCTATATTTTATGTTTTCAAAAAGTTCCAAATTGAAAGGGAAGTGAAATAATTTCACGAGAGAATTTGTATATTTCATCTGATTTCATTTCAAAAACTAATTTATCGGTAAAAGGCAGTTTAGTTTTATTTACTTTTGGAAACGTTATGGTGAACGGAAGGTTGCATTTAAACATTAATTTGAAGCTTATAGAATGCATAAGAACATACCTACACCATATATCTCAGATTTGTATGGCTAAAACAACAAATATTTTAATTATTTTTGTAGATTTTGTAACCTGTTTAACTGTTTTGTACTCCAGAAAAGAAATTTATATTATTAATCGTGTTGCCATGGCTACTGTGCTTCCTCTTCTTGAAACAAAATTTCCATTTTTTATTCTTTCAAAATATATTTCCCAAAATAATATTGTTTCCTTCCACTCTTCTATCCAAACTATTAGAGTAATGATCAAAATTTTAATGGCACATTTAAAATGAAGGAAAACACAGTGATTACGTCAAGTAAAACATTTCATATGGCGATAGCCTTTGATTGCGTCGTGAAGAGGGGTGTGAGCCAAGGATCCAATTCTGTTTTCTAAGCCAAAAATTTGTTTTGAACGCAGATATCCGACTCGCCTACAACCTTTGCATGGCAGATTTTGTGATGAAGAAGATTAGTAATAGTAATGTTTTGAAATGTAGTGTCTGGCAATGTTCAGCTGGGGCGAAGGGTTACTGCAAGCATGTATTTCTAGTATTAGTAATGTTTTGGAATGTACATGTAGTATCTCTCAATGTTCAGGTGGGGCGAGGGGTTACTGCAAGCATGTATTTCTACTTTAGTAGGATATATGTAAGCAAAAATAGATTTCGTGACTGTATGTCATGCATGCAGGAATGATAATATTTGGCACTAATCTCGGGTTTTTCCAGTGTTAAGTGGTAAGAGTCAAGACCTCCTCTTTAAAGCTTGAAAATACACTGAGTGTATGACATGCATTGTAGCCTCCAGGTAAAATGGGTACTCGTTTATCTTCAGTCGCTGGGTTGTTTGGAAGGGGACATAGAAAAACAAAACTGAAATCTAATGACCAATGAAATTTTCAAGTATTTTCCTCGTTACCACGAGGCCTGATAAAATCAGGCACATCACATGAAATCAGCAGTGAACACGAGTAGGATATTGAGTTGGATATAGGAGTTGGATATAGGAGTTGAATTGTCTTGTAGACAACTCGGTTATTAGTACATGATTCAAGCGTTCGATCATGATCGATTGGGTTCGCACACAGATAGATTTGTCATGATTTATTAACAGCTTTTCGGCTAGTTCTAGCAGCTGCATTATTCGATTAATGTTATATTGCGTCTTTGTTGCAACTTGCAGGACAAAACGACAGGGAAAAAATAGACCTTTTAACGTTGTTCGCAATATTGCACTTACTTTGTAAATATTTTGCTCAATCTTACTCTACTGTACACCATACATGCATGTATATAAATGATGCAGCCGAATTTTGTACGCAGTTTACAAATAGAAGATACGCTCAACCATGTTATTTCTCACAATTGACAAATATTTTAATTTCTTAACTAGAAATGATGCTTTGCTTGCTTACTTCTAGTTGTTTGCATGCATCTGATAAAGCTTCTTGATAATTTATTCCATTTCCT
Source organism: Trachythela sp. YZ-2020 (assembly GCA_016169945.1). NCBI lineage: Eukaryota > Metazoa > Cnidaria > Anthozoa > Malacalcyonacea > Clavulariidae > Trachythela > Trachythela sp. YZ-2020. The sequence continues at coordinate 443,334 of JADLSH010000346.1, forward strand.
TCCTCAACTCTCAGTAAGACAGGAAGCTGTAACGGTGAACTGATGCGTGAGGTCGTGCACAATGTCACGACCTATGTGGAGACATCTCGCGTGCACAATAAGCAAGCCCAGCAACAGCGCCAAGAGACTCCAACTATATATAAACGTTTATAATGCTATGCACCAGGTGTCCTGAATAACAATTGGTTAGAGCTTTTGATAAATTTGACTTGAAAAGATATTCGCATATTTAGTGGACATATTTACACCACATTGTTTGAAAACTATCAATATTTCTTACTCTTAGTTTAGTGATATTTAAGCATGCAACCACAAGAATAAGTGAATCATTTAAATTACTCACTGGGACGTAATGTAGTAGGAAATTTGAAACCAAAAATAAATTTCGTGACTGTATGTCCTGCAGGAATGATAATGTTTGGCACTAATCTCGGGTTTTTCCAGTGTCAAGTGGTAAGAGTCAAGACCTCCTCTTTAAAGCTTGAAATGCACTAGTGTATGACATTCTTTGCGGCCTCCAGGTAAAATGGGTACTCGTTTATCTTAGATGGGGTGTTTGGAAGGGGACAGAGAAAACAAAACTGAAATGTAATGACCAATGAAATTTTCAAGTATTGTCCTCGTTACCACGAGGCCTGACAAAATCATGCACATCACATGAAATCAGCAGTGAACACGTGTAGAGTATGACCTTAGCGCTTTGTAGACGATATAATTTCCTATACCATGCCGCACATGTTTAATTAATAAAGATATTATCTGAATATAGCAGTGTGATTGAATTCCTACAAGGTTCCTTAATTACGAAATAGTCTGGTGAGACTGTGTCAACAATTTATTCTTATACACATTTCTTATCTCTCAAATTGTAATACCGAAACTGAATCTGACCGTTGAATTGTCTTGTAGGCAATTCGGTTTTTAGTATAATTATGATTCAAGCGTGCGATCATGGTCGATTGGGTTCGCACATGGATAGATTTGTCATGATTTGTTCTATTCGATTAATGTTATATTGTTTCTTTGTTGCAACTTGCAGGACAAAACGACGGGAATGAAATAGACCTTTTAACGTTGTTCGCAATATTGCATTTAATTTGTAAATATTTTGCTCAATCTTACTCTATACCATTCATGCATGTATATAAATGATGCAGCCGAATTTTGTACGCAGTTTACAAATAGAAGATACGCTCAACCATGTTATTTCTCACAATTGATAAATATTTTAATTTCTTAACTAGGAATGATGCTTTGCTTGCTTACTTCTAGTTGTTCGCAGGCATCTGATAACGCTTCTTGATAACTTATTCCATTCCCTTCCTCGACTCTAAGTAAAAACAGGAAGCTGTAATAGTGAACTGATGCGTGATGTCGTGCACAATGTCATAAATAAGACCTCTTGTGTGCACAGTATAGGCAAGCACAGTAACAGCGCCAAAAGATTCCAACTATATAATATAAACGTGAAAGCTTGAAAATGCACTAGTGTATCACTTGCATGCATGGAAGCCTCCAGTTAGTGTACTGGTTGTTTATCTTCGCTGGGTTGTTTGGAAGGGGACATAGAAAAGCAAAACTAAAATCTAATGACCAATGAAGTTTTTAAGTATTGTACATTTACGTAAACGTTATGCAAGATCTAAAATTCAGTATTCCACTTTTTGTATTGTCGCTCCGATGACATGAGCCTATCCATTTATCAGCTGAGCGGTTAAAAATAGCACACGCAAGAACACACCTAAATTCCTCTCTGACAGGACGTTTTAAGTATACAATCTTAATTGTTTCAAAAATAGCATGCAGATGACATTAGGGGAAACTAGATTTTTAGCAAAGGTAATCTACAACATCAACATTTTAGACAGACAGGTTTAGTACATGAACCTATATATCTATTCGTTCAAAACGACTATTAGATTCAATTTTGCCCGAAATTGTATTTGCGTGCAAAGTAGGCAAGCCAGCAACGGCGCCAAATGATTTCAACTATTAAATGAATGGCTATAACTTGTACATCACCCAACAAAGAGTATAACTGCTTACTTCCTTACTAAAATTTCACATGTGATGTCATTTTACATGTGGACGATTCGAATTCCACATATGAGCAATACAATGGGATGGGACCTTAGCGCTTAGCAGATGATGTAACTTCCTACCATGCCGCACAAGTCTAATTAATAAAGATATTGTCTGAATATAGCAGTGTGATTGAATTAACAAAATTCCTTAATTACGCAAAAACTCTGGTGAGACTGTGTGAACAATTTGTTGTAATAGACGTTTCTTATTTCTCAGATTGAACACCCAAAACTGAATCAGACCGTTCAATTGTCTTCTAGACAACTCGGTATTTGGAATATTCAAACGTCCAATCATGGTCGATTGGGTTTGTACTCAGATAAATTTGGCTTGATTGATTAACAGTTTTTTCGGCCAGTTCTGGATGCTGCTCTATTCGATTAATATTATATGCGTCCTTGTCAGGCTTGTAGCGATTTTGCTACTTGCAGGACAGAACGACTGGAATAAAACAGACTTTTTTAACGTTGTTCGCAATATTGCACTTGTTTTGTCAATATTTTGCTCAATCTTACTCTATACCATACATGCATATAAATGCAGCAGCCGAATTTTGTACACAGTTTACGAATAGGAGATACGACCAACCATTTATTTTTCATACAATTGGCAAATATTTTAACTTCTTAACCAGGAATGATGCTTTGCTTGCTTACTTCTAGTTGTTTGCTTGCATCTGATATCGCTTCTTGATAACTTATTCGATTTCCTTCAGCTGTAAGTAAAAACAGGATGCTGTAACGGTGAACTGATGCGTGATGTCGTGCACAATGTCATGAACTATGTGGACACCTCTTGCGTGCACAGTAGGCAAGTCCAGTAACAGCGCCAAAAGATTCCAGCTATATGTAAACGTTTATATTGCTACGCACCAGGGATTTTTCAACTGATGATCTACAGGATGTCCTGAATAAGCAATTGATTAGAGCTTTTGATAAATTTGACTTGAAAAGATATTCGCATATTTAGTGGACATATTTACACCACATTGTTTGAAAACTATCAATATTTCTTACTCTTAGTTTAGTGATATTTAAGCATGCAACCACAAGAATAAGTGGAATCATTTAAATTACTCACTGGGACGTAATGCAGCAGGAAATTTGTAAGCAAAAATAAATTTCGTGACTGTATGTCCTGCAGGAATGATAATTTTTGGCACTAATCTCGGGTTTTCCCAGTGTCAAGTGGTAAGAGTCAAGACCTCCTCTTTAAAGCTTGAAAATTCACTAGTGTATCACATGCATGGTAGCCTCCAGCTAAAACGGGTACTCTTTTATCTTCGCTGAGTTGTTTGGAAGAGGACATGGCAGGATAAAAAATTAAGTGTTCCACTTTTTGTATTGTCCCTCCGATGACATGAGCCTATCCATTTATCAGCTGAGTGGATTATAAAAATAACACACGCAAGAACTCGCCTAAATTCCTCTCCGATAGGATGCTTTAAGTACACAAATCTTAATTTTTTCAAAAATAGCATACCGATGCCATTAGGAGAAACTAGAATTTGGCGAGGGTAATGTACAAAATGAACATGGTAGACAGACTGGTTTTAGTGCATGAATATATATATTCGTGCAATACGACTATAAAAGTTTTTAAAAATTTTCCCGAAATTGCACTATTTTGTACTTAAGACCCACATTTCAATCACAGTAAAAAGATGAGTTTTTTATGCAAGCAAATATATTTTTATTTTGAAACCTCATTAGAATCTCCCTTGGTAAAATGTTATCATTTGAATATGAAAATGAAAGCTTAAGCCATGAAAATTGGCCAAAGTTTGGCCAGAAATATATAGTTTTCCACTTGTGCAGTATTGTCAATATCAATGTGTTTACTAAATTGTACATTAGTTTGCCGAACGCATTGCTTGTTAGTTGTTGATTGATATTTTTTCATAAATGATGGCCAGCACTTCCAATCTTCAAATTAAAGATTTTGTTAAAATTTAACTGACGCGCAAGTTGAAAGACCTTTAGTCTTGATTCAAAACGGCTTTGATGGCACTCAAGTAAATATTCGTGGTCCTGCCAACTCTTTGCGTCAGACCAATCTTGAAAGACGTCATCCGATAATGACTAAAAAAGTGCGCAATATAATTACTCTCCTCCTACCTAATTACATTAGTCAAATGATTTGGGGGATGTAAACAACCAAGCATATATAAACTCTATGAGGCTTGGCATATTTAAGTCCACAATACAGGGAACGGTGAGATCAGAGGAAACCTAACAACCTCTGAAGAACTGAAGATAAAAGCAAATTTGCAAGGTGAGGTAGGCCATGACACTTTGCTTGTATATTTGTGTGGTAGTTTGGGGTTGCATGCATTGCAGACGAGTTGATATACTGCATTTGTTCCCAGAGTGAGTAAGTGAGAGTGTGCTAATCATCCTTACTTGCAGCTGAGAGCTGAGCTGAATTACGAAGGACGCAGCTCGATTTGATTGAGTCGAAGGCTTATTAAAGGCGCCACTAGCTGCCACCGTATTACTCATGTCTGATCAGGGAGCACAGCTACGATCGAAGAGTTAGTTTTGGGGCTTACCAAACCAACCCAATCTTAAAATTTTCATAATGTAAAATGTAGAGCATCCATTTTTCGGGCTTCCGTTCTTTAACAGAAACGTTTATTCTACGAACTATGTTTATCTTTCCTGAGCTGTGAAATCAAATGTAGTGTCAAAACTCACCATGAACAGCTGTGGACAGCTGTTTCACGACAGTGTAGCCAATGATGAGTCTGCACATGCAATAGTTTATGATGTCTCACATCCACAACATTGTCTTTGGCAATATATACATGTTGGGTGCAATGTAAATAGACTTGTAACTAGTTGTAGTCGTCATATGTTTGTAGTCGTGATTTTGTGGTTGACGTGTGTAATTGTGTAAATAGCGTGTGCGATGTAGTAATCGACAGTTGCTGTTGAGCTGTTGTCCAGTAAAGAGCATTAATAACGATTTCTTGTGTGCTTATTTTTACCTCGGGTGGAACGGCAATCAACGCACTCATTAGTAACGTGCCAGACCATCGGCGACATGTTACATATATATATATATATTTACCTCTAAATATTTGGGCGTTATAGAAAACATTACTCCCCCTGTATAGAATAAATTTGTTTGAGAAATGTGTTAGACTGATGATATAAGTATAACCATAAAACAGAGCTGAAAGCAAGAGCGAATACCGACTACTACAAAGCTACAGGATACACATAGAATGATTTTGGAAGAAGACGCATTGGCGAAAGACTCAGTTCAATTATTTAGAGTTTTGAAGCTTAAGTTGGCTCCCTACAGTTCCCTACGTCATTCTCGCATCATGGGCGTGGCCAATTCGTAGTCTTTTAGGATAAGCCAGCGAAGTCATTTTTGAGTGCTTATTTTGCAAAGAAAGACGCATATGCGATATAGTTCTTAAAAAATCGCGCATAGTTGAAATTCTATTTTTACGAATTGTTGAGCTTTTTTATTAGTATGTTTTTGTCGTATTAAGGCTACAGGACACCTTTTGTGGCTGTCGGCGCAGAATCGCTACTGCGCGCTTAATATAAGTCCGACTTTTATCAAATTTTCATCAAATGTTTATCAGTGCATGCAGAATATCAAAAAGTTGTCAAATTGACAAACAATAAAGTAATTTATGAATTATGAAGGAAAATTTAAACTCGCGGTACCTTCACGCCGCTGAGTTATGCTCCTGCCGGTTTTAAGATATATTTTTGAAAATATAATTTTTATACCGCTAAATAGTTGTTCTAAAAAAGTGTGTCGGGATTTTCTTACTTATTTCGCCATTCGTCTGATATAGCGATTTCTTTGAGGACTATATTATATTTCAGATTTTTTGGAATGAATCGCTCGTAATTCACTAAATATCCAAAACTAAAACAAAGCCGAATATGTTTTTGAAGCTGAAATCTTCAGCTATGTGCTGTGCAAATTTCAGAAAAATTCGTCAAAACCCACAGGAGCATAACTCTTTTGAAAATCAGTAATTGTCGAAAACATAGTCCCGAGAAAATTGAATTTAAAGATTTTCGCGAATTTTTCTCCAAATTGGCTTACACGCCAGACGCTAATTAAATACAACATCTCTTAACCAATGAGATTGCAGAAAGGTAATTTGATTTGCCAATTCGATACCATATAAGGGTAGAAAATGATGTAAACAATATATTATGCTGTCGAATTTAGTATAAACTTCGCGTCAATTGTCAATGCAGCGTAGAATATTATATTTAATAACTCGGTGAGTTTTCAAATTTTTTCCTTCAAACTTGGTCAAATGTTAGAACTAGTATAATACTTTTATGTGAACCAAAAACAAAATTTTTGTGAATTTTAACAGTTAAAAGGTGTCCTGTAACCTTAACGTGTGCCTATTGTACTTTAAAATGCTCAAAATAAAATATAATGTTATGAAAATGCTGGAAGTATACAAATCCATATTGTTACTATAATTCATAGTAATCAAACCTTTTATAGCACTTTGCATTCTACCTTTCTATTTTTTGAGGTAATCCACTTGAAGAAACTACACTAGCTAATTATTTTACGAAAATGTTTTTAAAAGGTTACAGGGTTTTACACCGATTTTGACAACAAAGGCAATTAAATATTTTAGCACAAAATAGTGTTTTAAAATACTATATAATAAGTGTTGCAAAATATATTTTATGGTTTCATCTCAGACAAATGAAAGTATTTTGAAAAGGTCAAAAAGTCTAAATGAAAACATATATGAACTGTTAATCCACACGGGTGCACACACATAGAGATTATAAAATAATAGAGGGGACATTCCGAAATAAATTCAATGAAATAATGAAAGAGGAAAATAGGCCATTCTCAACAATTGGTCACGTGACTGCATCTCCTCCCGTAAAACGAGCAGCTGTATCAAAACGAACACCAGAAATAAAAAAAGCATGTCAATATTATTAAAAGTTCAACTTTTCGGTCTCGCTTGAAAGTTTTGAAAATTGTTGTAAAACATTTATTGAAGTTTTCTAATGGGGGCCCCTTTAGAGTCCCGGATGTAAATAACGGATGCAAAAACGTGCGCCCATTGGCTCTACATTGAGATCTCCATAGCAACACCTGGCAACATCTTGTTACATCTTGCCTGACTTAGACAGGCAGTAATCTTTGTTCATAAAATTTGTGTGCAGAAAATCGGAAAAAGGTTTACCCAAACCAAAATATAACCTTTTTAAATTGCTATGTTACCATGGCAACTTTGATGAAAGAAACTTTTACAGATTAAACTTGTCCTAACAGAGGTATATTTTTGCATTTTTTAGCTGAATTATACTTGACATTGGTTGGTACAGCCCCCAGCTTCTTTTGTTTGACGATGAAGATCTTCCTCAACCAATTCAAAGCGAACCTTGTACTCCTTTTCCTTGCTATAGTTGTTGGTGAAGTATGTGGTATTTGCAGGCATGTAGAAAAAACTAAAGACAAGTGCAGTGATGGACGTATCTGGATTGCAGGTAGCATCAACGCCAACGCCTACAAAGGCGCAGAGAGTACATTTACTATTTCGCCGGGTTTGACAGAGATGAACTGGTATTGTTACCAATCCAAAGAGAGAGTCGCTTGGGGTGGAGGAGCAAACCATGTGATTGTGGACTTTGATATTTATAATGTCATAACATGGGAGTTCCAGAATTGTGACTAGGAATGCATTGTATGACGTCTATTTTGCACGAACAAATTGATTCTGCTTGATTTAAATATTTAGGTTTTTTATACTCAGAACTCGTTAGCATCCACCACGTTAGTCTTTAAAATAGTTTTTTAGTTCATTGGCAACATTATTACGATGAACGCTTTGCAATTTTGGAATAAATCTTTTTCCATGCATTCAAAACTTAGCCTTGTAGGTTTGTAGCTTAGAATATATATTCTAAGTAATTTGCAATTTTTGATCAGCCTACTGTATGTCTGGTTGGTTCGAAATGCTAGAAATATACTGAGAAAGTAGTTTTAGACGTTTCTGTGTTATATCTATACTTGCGTGATCGAGATACATTGGGGTTGTCACTTCATGCAATGAAATGACAACCAAAAGGTTGATAGGAAAACAAAAGAATGTGACCTAACTCCAGGGACACCAGAACTATGGGCATGGGCTTAGCCAGAGACCCATCTGCCAGTCTTTTGGATGGGTATTTTTTAATGTAGCCAGGCAAAAAATGTTAAAACATAGAAACAAAACATAATGACATTTGACAGTCACTGCACATACCTTGACCAAGGGAAACAATTTGGGGGAAGGTGGGGCAGACATAGTGGAGCACATTTTGACATGTAGATTGCTAATCTTGACTATGGGTGGACTGGGGGTAATTGTCCAAGATACCTTTCACTCAGAGAGGATGGAGGGTTAACAAGCTGCTGTAGTTAAGGATACATATCATATTCAAAGTGATATTCAACCCTAGTGATTCAAATATATATTACAAAGTATCTCCAATGTAAGATGTTGTTGGCCAAAAAACTAGGTAGAAATTGCTTTTCCCGACTTTACTCCGGCACCCTGGTTTATATGAATAAGTTGTTATACAGTATAACGCAAAACCATTACTCTTTTATATCCTAATTCCCTCTTAAAAATAGTGCCACATTATAATCATCTTAACCAGTCCTTCTGATATTTCTTCAGAGAGTCAAGATATGATATTAATACAAAAACATGGCTTCATAGTTCATACTACCCACATAGAGTCACAGAAATAATTTCTCAAGTGTTAAAAATACATACAACTTACTCAGACATAATAAAATAGTATGAAGCTAAAATGTAGAGTTTCAATCCTATTTAATAATATACAAAAATATCTGTGCAGTTTAATACACCAATCATTGGTTTGAGGGAAGAAACTGAGTTTCATAAAGCAAAATATATTTTCTACAATCAGTCTATAAATACATGTTGTACAAAGACTCAAGGAGCCTCTTTTCTTAAGGAAATAAAGTAGATTTGATTAATATTTGTGGACTGTGAAATTTACCGCAAATTTATACTCGTTAGCTCTGGCTTCAAATATCGTCTTTGCCCAAATTTCTCGGCGGTTTGATATTTCTTTTTTGTTTTTCACATACTACAATAAGTGTACGACTTGGACATCTTTAAAGAAATGTTTGAAACTCGAAAAGAAATGTCGAAAACTCCAAAACAAGTAAACAACGAGATTTAAAGGCAAAAAGCTAAATTATTTTTGCAAAAACCAAGGGGGTGTGAATGTTGTAGCGAGCTCAGAATTGAGCCTGGTCAGTGGTAATTACCATGAGCATTTCGGACCAGTCGTCATGGTAATGGCGGCAATTGGCGTAAAAATCCGCCATATTTTTGGCTTCACTTTTCTGCCTGGCAAATGTTGGCGGCACGTCGTCCAGATATATTAAGCTCATTGGTTTTTCCTCGCGAATTATGTTTTTCCGAAGTTTGACATGCAATTTCGAAGGAAGTTCAACTGTTCAAGTATTCGGCATGGTGATCCACTGGCTTTTGAAAAATATCGCTATTTATCGCTTTCCTGCAAATTGAGCTTGTTTTCTATCCTGTCGAATAATAACAGACCAAACAAAGCGTTTATGGCATAATTATGGCTATGTGCCGAGTTGTTAGCACATTGCCGCTTTATTGTTTTAATCAATTTTTAATAATTAACAAGCAGAAATTTTTATGAATAATTATATAACATTTAGCACAGAAGAGGTGGAATATTACTAACGCGCACCACACACGTATATCGTATCTATATATCATATTTTTAGTTGAAAAGTAGGGCGTCCAAAACTGAGAGGAGTTTGGGTAAAATAGCTTCTGTCCAATAATGGTTGATCTGCACAGCAGGCCTCGTGGAATAAGAATGATTGATAATACTCTTCCCTCCGGATAACTACCTGAATCCTTCTAGTTCGTCAACCCGAGCCTTCTAATCACGTGACTATATACATAATCTAGCTTTCGCGCTACAACATATTTTGCATAATTAATTTCAATTATGGAAAGCAATAAAAACTCTTATATGTCGCCATGGCAATAAGTTCCTTTATCGCTTTCCTGCAAATAGATTACCATTCGCAGACTGTTTGTCAAGCTGAACTCAGTTTTCTGTGTTATAATAATAGACCAAACAAAGCCGAGTTGTTAGCACATAGCCGCTTTTATTGTTTTAATCATAAATTTTCAATAATTTAAACCGAAATATTAATCAATAACTATACATCATTTAACACAGAAAAGGTTGGGGTATTACTAACGCCACAAGACTCATTGGGATAAAGGAGACATACCCCACGCCAACTTGACAAACCAGTAGCAAATGGTCACGCAATGAAAGAGAAATATCACCGAATGGAAATTTCATGTGTTACAAAACCTCAATACTGCAATTGAGTACGCGTTGACAGTGAAAGCCGTGCCCCTGCGTTGACTTTCATAACAGCAGTACCATAAATTACCTAGTTTATTACAAGTGTCTACTGAATTAAGCGTTGTCAGCTGAAATGCGAACCTTACCCCTGTGTCAGTTCAACATCCAACCAATGACGCATGAATACGAGCTACCTAATCGATTATCAATGTCGACTGAAATACTAGTGACATCAACTAAAGTGTGAACCTTACCCCTGTGTCAGTTCAATATCCAGCCAATGACGTTTGACGGAAAATTGCTGTACACTGTTATAAATAAACTGGACAAATTAAGATTTCAGAAGTGTTGAGGTTATATTGACTAGTTCAATTCTGAGGCAGAAGATGGTCTGGAATGACAGCCGGTGATGAATGTATATACGTTCACCGATGATAGCTGTCTAAATTTAGAAACCTGTAGCCGAGATAAAAGATCCGCCGAAACATTTTTAACTCCAGGTATGTGCTGAGTACGAAAGAAAATATTATGCTGTAAACAAACAAACTCCAGCTTACACACAAATATAATAACAGTCGAACCGCAAAATGTATCGACCAATGCCACATTATCACTAAAAGTTATGCGCTGATTTCTTATTGCTTCAGCCCATAGAAGTACACCTATCACGATTGAATAAAATTCTAAGATAGAGCACCGCAGTCTAAAGATTAAGTGTAGACGAATCAAGCCAGACATCATTAAGAAAGAATGAGCGGCCATTGAAACCCTTTAAAAACGTTAACCGCATGCCAAGATCGTCCTTGACAGATTTGGTAAGACGAATTAAATGATGGGCTGATTTGATACTTTTGGTAATATCGATCAGACGCCGCAAGTAGGCACGACCTTAGACAACTACAGAACATGCAAAATTTAGCAAGCCAGTCAATGACTGTATTTACGCAATGTAACCTTTTACACCGTAAAATTTATGAAATAAGTGACTACCAGGTGGTAGCCGGTAGCCCAGAGGAGGTCGGACAAGCAGGCCGCAAAGCATCATGGGTTTGAGTGCCTAACTCCACGCGTGGCTTCAATGACTCTTTGACTGTGGTGGAGTGAACATCTCTCTGACTAAACAAATATGGAAGCATTCGAAAGACAAGAGTGTCAGGCTTCAATACTTCGTGAAAATAGCATGTTATTGCTGTATTGTTGCGATCCTCATTATGACTTGTGTTTTACTATACCAAGTTTACCTTTTTTTAAGTTGCATGGGACGTGCTGTCATTTTAGCTTTATAAATAATCCGTCTGAGCGAAGGAATTGTGTTATTCCCAATAGCGAGGCTCTTCTTTCTAAGTTGGATGGCGTTAAATCTCCGAGTATCATGGTATACTACAATGCATTACAGTTGACTTGTTATTTGGTCAAATTTCCGCTTTGCTATTTTCAATATTGTACTGTAATTTTATAAATATACCGTACAAATTATGGCGTAATATTTCTATGTAACCCTTTAGTTTGACTCTATCCCTGATGAGTTTGCTAATGAAAACACCCAGCATATGCTTTTGATTTGGGATTTCGATGTGGATCATATATTGACAGCGAATACAATTGCCGTGGCTGCGGTTGTGCCTGATTTCCACAATATTCTGGAGACCGCATTGCTGGCCGTAGATGTGGTAAGTGTTGCAATTGTTCTAACTTTTCAGATGCTGACAAAGTTTTACTACCTCCTTTAGACGAGACTCTTGAAAGAGGAAATTCTCAAGAACCAACAGAAGGAAACGAAGACAATCTTGATGATTGACAAAGTAGGAATAATTCAGATGATGAACATTCAGAAATTGAACATTGGTTCTCAGATGAGTCTGAAGGTATTGTTATTTGCATGTATTGTTTTATAAATTTTTGCTGAAGTATGATGCCTGTTTGTATCTAGCTGTGGATGGTTGTTTAAATGCATGTGCAAACTGTAGTTTGATATTTTTCAATTTTCATCTAAATATTGCTATGTTTGTGTGTTGTTCTAATAATAGAGACACAGTTAAGTCTTGAGAATATAATTTTAGAGGTTACATGAGCTTTTGCGTAAGATTGCTAATTTTAGAGATGACAGTGTATGAAATAATAATTTTCTTGTTATGATTTTGTAGAAAGAGATCTACTTGAGTGGTTGGCTGGTCTTGAGGTGTTCAGGATGGATATAATAATGAAAGAGGTGATCAAGGTGATAGGGCAGAAAGTGATGACGAGTTAAGTGATGAGGATGAAAGTGACGAGGAGGAAGAAATCACCCACGCTGTACAATTCAAGTGCATCGGTGCTGCTCATGAGAAAAACTACCAACATCATTTGGAAAAGGCATACCTCACTTTTCATGAACAACATAAACCAGTGAATGTAAGAATACGGCCAGAGCCATTGAATCCAAGGGACCCAAGTGTAATAGCAATTGATCTAGACTATAGAACTGGATGGATACATGTTGGTTATATTGCTTCTGAACTATGCAAGTATTTTCACCCACTAATTGTCGCAGGAGATATCTTGGATGTCTATGTTCAGCATATCGAGTATAGGGTTGACTTTTCTAAAATAGGATTTTATCCAAAAATAAAGAGACATGGTGAGTGGGAAACTCAAGTGGTAAGGAAAAGCATGAGTGTACGTTGATAGATGTTTTTGATGTAATATATCATACACGAGAAGGAGTTTATTATAGTGATTTGAAACACCGAAAAGTGTGTTGAAAAACAAGGCGCTAGCCGAGTTTTTTAACATACTTTGAGGTGTTTTTAAATCACTATAATAAACGACTTCGAGTGTATGATATAGCTTCTCAAACAAACCAGTATTTAAAGAGAAATTCAACGCGAAAGTTGAGTTAATTTATTGGTGTTTATTACCGTGGTATCAAGACAACGATACGGTGGTGATTTCCTTTGTGTTTTGCTCATGAATTATTAATGAGTTTGAGAAATAAATAATAGCAACTAACTATGTTTAGCAAGTTATTGAAGTGCATTTATTGCAATTGGCTAACTTTTTAGAGTTTTTATCCAGCATTTTTTAAACAAAACATAGGTTAATGATAACTGGGTATATCTAATTAAAACAATCTGTCATGTACATTCATGCAAATAAGTACATAACTGTAAAAATGTGCTTTAGTAAATAAATGAATAATTTATCCATGCACTTGACCTATTTTGTGAGTAATTTTTTCAGATTAAAATTAATGCAACAATAAAACAAGAAGATGTCTATTTATATAATATTTATTAAATTGATCAGAGGTCCCACAATAACATCCTATGATACTTAATTTTTTATATGATACATGATAATACAATAAAAACCTCCATAATTATAAGAACCAATATGCTGAATTATTGATTGTCTGACATTATAAAATATGAAGTGAGAGAACAAGCCAAGTGGGTTTCACAGTAAATAGTTATTTTCTAATAAAAATAAGAGTCCATAAATGGTCGCTTGTTGTCGATGTTGTAACAGTTAACAGCATCAGCACATTTGCCCCAAAATTCCTCATTCTTACCAGCTAACCATGCCATACGTTGGATAAATTTTCATCAGGTGAATAATACAAAGCAATATACTCAACCAATGCTGACACTTCCTCATCTTTCCACATAGTTTGTACCTGTACATGGGCAATATTCAATTTTAAATCCTCTGTATACAATCATACAATATTACTTGCAAATGAGATAGGCATGCATATTCATAGGGACATTCACTTATATTCGGAGGACACTGTGTATCCTAACAGATAGCTAATTTATACAGCTGTATCATGCCATTCGATATATTTTGCTGAATTGCACAGTGTTTCAATGGGGTATATTTTGAGGTTACAATACTGAATGTGTAACTTTTAAACCACATGCAAATGGGCTCTCTAATAATTGTACACCCCATTACAACTTCGGGTACAAATAGTTTACACGCCCACCCAAAAAGTGCTCAGGGTGTTGAAAAGTTCTGTTTAAAAAAAGTTGGTTGAAACCAGTGCACACTAAAACTGTAAACAATGCAATAACATAAGTAATAACTATAAATACATACCTTCTGATTCTTCTTCTCCAAACCCTGTTCTAAATCGGTATCTGATTGGAACAGTGATTTCCTCAATAACCTTCCAGACGTGTCAGATATTCTCCTTTGTGTTTTTTTTCCTGGAGTTTGGCCAATCGGAGGGTCATCAACCCTTTTTGGGGCCTCAGCCATCTTAACCTATCAAAATCGGTATCTTAGATTCCGAAACAAATTATGTCTACTTACCTTATTAAAATGAAACGCGTCCACCAAAGACAACAAAACTGTGAAAATCGCAAAAATATAAATTCTAAAAAAACATTACAACAACTCCTAAGTCTTCTAAATGATATTTTAAAAGTAATTTAACACTTTAACAAAAATTCATTGAAAATATCATCTTTGATGGCGCAAATTCTTTCCAAAGTATTAGACGTCATTTTAGCGAACGTCGAGTTGACAATAGTCATTTCAACGGCCAATATCTCGAAAACTGCCGGAGGATCACCGGGATCATTCCAGCAGATTTAAAGCTTATATTTTTGTCTTTACGATTACCAAAAATGAAGAAAATCGAACCATGGGAATTCTAGATATTTCATTTTAAACATTGTAAACATATTTAGACTTGAGTCAACACGTCGCGGGGAGTCAACTAACTTCAAACATAAAAATAACATTGAAAATAACGTTTACCTCGATTTTTGCAGACATCACCAGATCTTTAGTAGTAGTACTACTACACTCGAAAGTTTGCAAGAAAATTTTAATATTAATGTTTTTTCTCGATTTATTTTGCCCAAATTCTTCAGATAATACGATGAGAAAATAGAGCCATCTCATTCGTCAAGAGTTCACGTGACAACTCGCTAATTGCTTGTCCGACCTCCTCTGGTGGTAGCCATATCCTCAGGTAATCGCGCCTCCACGCGCAAAGTGTCTAATTCAATACCAATCAGCGCGTTTGTTTACATTTTGGCTCTCGACCAATCACAATGCATGAAATGTAAAAACATAAACAAAAGGAGCGTGAAAATATTACCGTACTTTACCACTTCCGTGAACGACTTCCGTGAAATATTTAATGTTCTGATCTAAAACCCACAAATTATAATAGAATATGCATAAATCTTGAATTCTGTCGTGAGAATTTCTTAATTTCGACCTAGAACGCGAAATATTGACGTTTGAATTACCGCGTTGTGCAGCACATAACATCGTAAAAGACGATCGACTATTTGAGAAACAACGCATGTATCTTTGGCAGATTTTGTATTTTTTCTTCCCTCCTATTATTCATGCATATAATAATTTTTTAACTGTATATAATAACTGAATTTTCTTGCCCGAGATGCGTTGTCGGAAGTGCGTCAACCACGCGTCAATATGTCATATCCGGTGCTCTGTTCGCACGTGAACTGTAGCTGTTCTGAAATGTTATTTGCTCATTTGGTTTTAATAATTTTTAATAAAAAAGATTCGAAACATTACATATACACAAATCAGTCAATGGGGGGCATTTTGCCTTCAGCATGGTTATTGTCATGGGTTGTCAGCTCGTTTCCAAAGTCGAATTCCTTCCAGCAAAGTGTTCAATGTCAAATGTTGTTCTTTCGTTTTTGTCTTCTGGCTGATCATCGCATTGCTGGTCATCATTCGTCGTCACTTGTTGTCTCGCCTTCGTTCTCTTCAAAAGAATCGTTGTCGTTTAGAACAGCCTCGTTTTTACAAGAAAGCATCCAAACCCGTCTTAAAAGCAGAGAAAGCGGTTACCGATCTAAGAGATCCTGGTAAAGAATTCCATAAGAATGCCCCACTATAACTAAAGGAGCGTTTCAAATATTCAGTGCGTGGTTTTGGGATATACAGTTTATCATCAGAATCCCTTAGATTATAAACACTCTCCCTGGGAGAAAACATCTCTTGTAAATAGAACGGTGTACGTTTGCTAACAGTTTTATACATGAGCATCGCTTTTTGCTTTAAACGATTAGTAGATAATTTTTCCCATTTAAGTTCTTCAAGAAGAGAACTTGACGAAATATCATAAGATGAGCAGGTTATAACACGGCGGCCCTATTCTGTCGTTTTTGTAGTTTCTCACTCAAATTGCTGCCCAGGCCATCCCAGACAGGAGCACAATAGGAAAAATAGGGTTCAACTTCTCTGCTGATGAAACCTCTCATTCGTTTAAGTGCACTGATACCTCAAGAAACAAAAAGAGCGCGGTAACTGACATTCCAAACTGGGCAGAGTGCTTTAATAGCTACATTGCTGTGCTCACAACCTTTTGTCCATCACGGTCGCGCGATCTTTTGGACTACGTGGCGCTGATTATTCGCACAGCTAAGCGTTTCGAGGGCAAAGCTTGGCTAGATTACGACCGCGCTTTCTGTCGAGAGGCCACGGCTAGCAACTTACGGGATTGGAGTGTTATGCGGCCGGACTTATTCAACTACCATACGGCATTCGGGAATCGTACAGGGTCAGCTAGAAATGAATCTAACGTAGCTCTCGTGAAGAACCCCGGGGTAAACATTTTGGACAAATTCAAACTCTAGCAAGCTTTGCACCTGGTATTTTTCTGTTTAATGTCTGTCAACAAGTGCACTTAAAACATAGCGGTGTTTGACAATTTCCCGATTAAAGTTGACGTGTTGGATATGCAACTAGCTGCACATCCGTCGGGTTTTCGCACCGGATTTCACACGGATAAAATTAATCTTAGACTTCGAGGGGAATTACTCGGGACATACCGGAGTTTGCACATCCCTAGGCGAAACAGTCATTTTATTGCTCAGCCAAAAACAATGGCGCCCCCCTCCCCACCGAAACAAAAATGCCCCTCCTGGGGTAGCGGAAGCGAACATTTTTGACTAACCTACGAAAATTCCTAGAGAAGAACAAGGCAGGGCCAGGACATTTTTTACCTACTAGAAAGGCAGGGCAAGGAGTTTTTATACAAACCAGTATAGCGGGGCATCTACTTTTTTTATCACAGATAACCCATAAGTTATAGCATAAATAAGATGGTAATAAACAGACCCCTGTTTGAAAAACTTAACGTCTATAACATCATATACATTAGTAAAGTTGTTCCTGCGCAATATGAGAAAACGATCTTAACCGCTATAAGAGATTGGCGTGCATCAAATTGACTGTCGGCAGTGATCGCACGCTCATAGCAATTCATTTCATTTCGTGCACCTGTTTTGCTTCGAGGCAGTATTACTGACAATTATAATTGTAGTTTTCATTTCTGAGCATGAAACTGTACTGACATGTATGCGCCACCAACCCAATGTTAGCCCCTGCAGTAAACTATTATGGCCTTCTTAGTTTTTTAATATTCTCATAACCAAACTTTGTTTTTATACCGAAAGATCAGTTTCTAAATGGAATATATCAAAATACTGTGTCTGAAAATACAGGAAATTAAGCCCCAAAAGATTACAAATACGAATTTCCTGGCGTTTTTCTTTCTAGGGAAAGTTTTTACCAGATTCCCTACTAGTTCACAATTTTCAGTTCTAGTTTGATTTCTTTTCCTTGATGTTCCCCCCACTGACAAATTTTTGAAAATAAGGCCCTGTGTATGCTATTAAATAGGAGTATGAGGTGTTAGTAGTGCGACTTCTCTTATCATTCGAATTTGTAAACTCTGAAATACTGAGTTAGTCACTGAAGTGGATGACCCTCTTGTCTTGGAAGAATTAATAATTCCCAATACGAGACCAAAGGTAATCTCTATACACACTGGCCAAAAAATCAGTCAATCGCCAAATTGAGAAGAAAATTAAACAACAACCAACTAATCGATCCGTTGCGTAGGTTGGGAATCTGCCACCTATTGAATTATCTATTCCACCTAATATGAATAAAGACCATAATTTATGCTAAGTAATAACAAGGTTTGCACCCGAAGTAAGGAAGTTTACCCTACCCCTTGTGATGGTAACAAACGGTATTACTACTCCGATCGATCTACGAGCCATTTTTTCCGATTGGGTTTTGCGAGTCGGAAGTCCTTCCACGCGAAAATGACGCAAATATCGGATTGAAAAGGATACTTACACTTGGCTCACAAAATGACAACATTTTAAAAACGCATAGAACATATAATAGACCAAGTGGACATTGCCCAACTAACTGCATCTGCAGTATGTTTAATTTCAATAAATACTCCTAAATTGCAGAAGCCTGGTTCACCCAATGTATTTGTACCTCAAACTTGTTGTCATACGTTATGTCACGAACGCCAAAAATTGACGAGGTTCGTAACGTAGCTACCATGAATGCTTCGTGAATGCATTCATGATAACGTTGTTGGTATCAGTAATTATACCTTAGTACGACGAGATAGAACCGAAATCCTACTCGGTAGTGTCAGTGTTTATATATGGAAAACAATTAGTTTTAAATTTCTGGACGACCTGTCAACGAAAATTTTGAAGTAATATGGTTAATACTAAAGCTATCACGCCTTCCAAGAGGAATTTCAAACATCATCGTAGGCACAGTATACCATCCACCCAATGTAGATGATTCATTAAAAACTACTTGTACGAATGCCTTGTTAGTATTGAAGCTCCATTTCCGTATAGTGGTATTATCATACTGGGTGATTTCTACAAGCTGAATACGTCCCGACTTCAAAACGATTTCAAACTTAAACAAATGATTAAATTTACCACACGAGGTCGAAATATCTTGGATCTAATTCTAACGAATACATAGAAGGTTACTATAAAAAAACAAGCAAACTTTCACCGTTTGGCCTTTCGGATCATGCGACAATTGAGATTCAACCCTTAACTCGCTCTGAGTTCCTAAAAATGTCATTTAAAGTAAAATCAAGGGATTTGAGACCAACGAATTGGTTGGCCATTAGAAAATACCTGGAAGAGATAGATGTCAAACTATGGCTTAAACACCCTCCTTCCAGTGAGATTAAAAGTGAAATGATCTAACGAGCCACACTGGATTTCTCAGAAACTGAAACATCTTATTCGCAGTCGTCAGAAATCTCCAGCACAAGAGGACCTAATAGCATTCCGGCGCCTCAGAAACCAAGTCAATCGTGAGAGGAAGATCTGTCGTTCAAAGTTTTATGAAGCTAAGATTAAAGAATTGAAAGAGAGTGCCCTTTCACATAGCGGTATGTCAAAACAAGTTACAAGCTCCGCAGACATCATATACATATATTCTTATTAATTATTCCTATAACCTCCATCTTGTGTCTGTGTTCTAAATCCTTAACAATAATATATAATTAATAAAGTTTTTAAGATTTCAATCCTTTACCCCCAACTAACTCGCAACTAAATGTTGCTAGAGACGCTGCAGGTTTTTGTGTGTCCGAATTTCAAATGTTTAAAAGTTTATTAACATTAAATCCAAGTAAATCCACTGGACCGGATGATATTCCTAGCTGGACCCTCAAAGAGAACGGCGATATTCTAGCACAACCCATTTCAGATATCTTAAACAAATCGTACTGTGAAGCTCGTCTCTTTCAATCTTGGAAATCTGCAAATATTGTTTCAAGTCCGAAGAAAAAGCCAGTGTGTGACGTAAAAAATCATTTACGTCCAATTTCTCTAACTCCGATCGTGTCGAAAATCGCTCAAGACTACGTAGTGAAAAATTTTGTCAAACCAGCTGTATTCCAAAAAATAAATCCTAATCAGTACAGAACGATTCCCAATTACCGTTAGTACAAGTACCGTTCAAGCTCTTTTAAGTAAGTATGCATCATACATGGAACGGATCAACAGATGGGAACGGTTGAAAAACCAGAGTAATGCTGTTTGACTTCAGGAAAGCTTTCGATTTAATCGATCATCAACTACTACTTCAGAAATTAACAAAGTAAGACTTACCTCGGTGGACAATTGATTGGATTGACGGGTGAAATTGAACCATAGATATTCCAACATCTGATATGTGGAAGTTCGTTGACGATACAACCTTATCTGAGTCAATCAAAAAAGGAGATACAAGTTATATCCAAAATGATGTAGATGAATTCACTATCCAAGCATTAGGTAATAAATTCCAATTAAATGAGGGAAGTGTAAAGAACTGCGCATCGGATTTGCCCAATGCATAATGCAGCTTGATCCCATCCAAATTAATCGTAATCCGATCGAAGTGGTTGATTGTGCAAGGATTCATGGTCTGTATGTCTCTAGTAGCCTCAAGTGGAATAATCATGCTTGCGAAATTATAAAGAAAGCACGGAAAAGATTATACTTTTTGAGTTAGTTGAAAAGATCGAATGTCGGCACCAAGGAATTAGTTCAATTTTATACCACCTGTATCCGACCCATTACGGAGTACGCATGCCCAGCTTTTCATAACAATCTAACTAATTATTTATCGGATGATTTAGAAATGACACAAAAAAGAGCAATGAGGATTATATTCCCTTCAGTTCCATATGATGAGGCGCTTAGTATTGCAGGCCTCCAGCAATTAAATGCGAGAAGACAGGAACTTATCGACAAACTCTTTCAAGAGATTGTGTCCAATGATGGCCACTGGCTACACAGTTTATTACCTCCTCGTAATTTTAACGATTTTAACTTGAGAAACAAATGTCAACTTTCAAACACAACGATATAAAAAGAGTTTTATTGTACACAATTCATTAAATGCATAATGTAATTTTAATCTTGATCCTAGAACATTTACTGTCTTAGTATTTTATGTAGTAATGATTGTAATTTTGTAATATTTAACGAAATTCAGCCTTTGGGCTGCAATGTTAATTTTAATAAAACTATCTATCTATCTTTCAACCATATATCATGGAGTTATTCTGATATGAGAATTAAAAATATTTCCTGTACCTTAGATCAATGGTATATGTGTAAAACAATTTTTAGGGATAATACTGCTTCTCGGTTTTGTCAACCGTGATCTGAAGCATCGTGTTTTTAGTACCTAAATAGAACGGCATGCAGCTGTATTTTTTACAGACACAAAATTTCGGTTTCTACTTGAAGTTTTGGTATAAACATGTGGACACTACAGGCAGGCCAACTACTTTTTCATTAAAGGATAGCAGCATGGCCACAGCTTTTTCTGGTTGTAGACGAAGCAGAGCAAAGATATTTCTATCGTCAAAAGTGTTTTTTTTTGTCCGCCCCCACCTTTTCGTAATTTTTGTGTGCTCCCTAAATCGGTTCAAATCATACTTAACAAATAGGAAGCGGATGTGTAAATCAAACGACATCAAAATGTCGAACAATTCGTTGCGGAGTACCTGAATGTCTAAACTTGGAGATAGTAATGTAAAAAGAGTAAAAGAAACAAAAACCTTAGGGTTTATGATCAACTTAAATGGAATACTCATATAGACAATGTTGTTACCAAGGTGTCAAAGGCCATAGGAATGATTCGACAAATGAAAGCTTTTGTACCACAGACAACATTAATCTCTGTATATAATGCAATAATACAGCCGCATTTTGACTAATGTAGCCTTG
Source organism: Trachythela sp. YZ-2020 (assembly GCA_016169945.1). Lineage (NCBI taxonomy): Eukaryota > Metazoa > Cnidaria > Anthozoa > Malacalcyonacea > Clavulariidae > Trachythela > Trachythela sp. YZ-2020. Next base: position 465,361 of record JADLSH010000346.1, read on the forward strand.
TTTGGGACATAGGAAATGCTTATTCACTAGAAAAACTTCAGTAAACGCAAAACAGGGCTGCTAGAGTCATTACTGGAGAATTATATGAAGTTAGATCTAAGTACATTTTACAGGAATTAGGCTGGCAACCATTGATATAAAATGGCCAATGTAGCCACATAACACTATGCAGGCAATTTTTTTCCGCAGCTTTGTTTTCTGGGTATTTATGAAACAGAAAATAACAAGACAGTTTCGGGATAATTTGGCTAGGAGTAACATTTCTCCTAGCAGATTTATTGAAATTAATAAAACAATAATTAGTAATATATATGTTTGAAAATACTAATGATTTTGCCCAGAAAAGGGTGGATGAAAATTATCGGCAAATCATCGAAGCGAAGCCGAGATGAAACCCCACCACAAGGAAAAAGAATGCACTTTTAGCCTGCTAAACTTATGGGCTACAATGGCAATGAAGGAATTTATTTAAGCAAAAATTAGAAGCCATACCAGTCTTTAATGGAGTCTGAATTTGATTGCCGTGTTTGTCCTTACTAAATCAGCGTATAAAATTGGGAATTGAAACGTTTAGTCCGCCTGCACTCTGCCAATTGCACAATACACATTACGTAAGGTCATGCGCCACCGTCCTTGCTGATGATGCATAGATTGCATGATTGCCCTTGTAATCCGAAAGGAATGCGACTTATACTTTGAGGTATCCAAAAAATCGGTCAAAAGACCGAAATCTTTTGAAGTCTGTTTGTTGATAACAGAAACCAGAGCTTCGTTGTCAGTTAGAAGCAAGATACATTGATTGCGCATTTTGTGACCCCACAAATATAACCTGAGTACTATCGAATAAAATTCTCCTATAGCAATATTATAATCCCGCAATGGGAATGCTGAGAAAATCACAAAGAGATATAATAGATCTAAAATACTGGGATAATCTATATATACAGAACTTACGGTTACAGCTCAACAACTGGCCTCTGTAGCTCAGTTGGTTAGAGCGCTGCACCGGAATCGCAGGGCCGTGGGTTCAATTCCTGCCAGAGGACCTAGTGTTGCATTTTTCGCAACCGTTCCTGGTTAGGTCTTAAAATTGTGTATATATCTACTCACTTGGGTTATCCACCAAACCCAGTATAATAGATCTAAATGCGCTTTACATCAGTATAGAACAGGTAGATGAAATTATAAGAAAATCGTCGAGTAAATGAAGGAGTTTGTCGATACTAAGCTTTTTCTGAGCAATCCGCTCAACCGCCGTACTAAATGCTTCGAAAGTGCGTCATGAGCTCGAGCAACCCATGGGCGTTGCGCGATCATAATAATAACGGTTGCGCCATTTTATGCCTAAAATTTGGTAATCGGCTGGGTTGATAGGTATAATTCTAAAAGTATTTTTGAAATTGGTTTTGGCGAGAAAACAACCCGGACATGCTTGTTTTATAAGTCTAATTGGATCGTCAACAGTGGCATACCGAACCGACGTTATAATATCAGGTATGCCATCGTTGACCGATGTTCCCTTAGAAAAAGACAAATTATGAATCATACGAAATTACCGAGTAGTTTCTTCGGGACCAAACCCAGTGGCGAAACACGAAAATTCGGTAATGGTGCCGCGCTAAAAGGCCCATCAAGTCGTCCTGCCTCTAAATCTTTGCACAATTTCGAGTCGCCCGCCATCGGATTGTCTAGTAAGGCCGGCCGCAAATTAGGTGCTTCAAACGATTGTTCAGCACCATGAAAATGAATACGGAAACCAAAAGAAAAACCGGACATTAAAGTGTCAACAAGATTTGGTGTATATCCTTGCAATAATATTTTTAAATTACATACTTTTACCGGCGTTAGCAACTGTGGTTGGAACAGTCCTAGGCGAGCGTTCATTGGGTGACTTTTTGTCTGCGCCAGGAAAATTATAGTTTACTGAACTATGTGCCCCGCTACATTTGAAGCAGGTGTGCTTGAAAGCGCATCCAGAACAGTAGGTGCCGCGATGAAATTTATAGCAATATCCCCCAGGAACAGAGACATTTTGAGAGGAACGCGAAGGGTTTTGCCCTTGCACGTTAGATCTAGAGAGAGAAGAATTTTGTGACCGTAGCCACAATTCGAATGAACGGTCGTCCATGGAACATGCGTTGCCTGAGTTTGCCGCGAAAAACGAACATTCTCATCATAGTAAAACCAATTGTGGCCACGTGCGGCCAAGTCTTGCACAATTTGACCGTACTTCATGAACGCGGGGGACTCATGAGGATACTTTTTGGTGTAAATAGACACAAATATATGAAAATCACGAAGCGAATCACCTATAGTTTTTATCCGTTTGGATTCTGCGGTCGGCTCCAAAACAAGAGAAACAGGTTGGCCAGTTTCAGAAAGCCGAAAGTTAATCTCGCAGCGAGTGTTAGTGTCTGGATTGCTCGTTAAAGTACTTAAATCGACAAACTCCTCATTCCAAATTCCTGCTTGCAGACCAGTGCAGTGAAATGGTTGCTGAGGAAACAATTCGTTAGAGCTAGGAAGATTAAATGGATGTGGCCGGCCTGAAATACTGGAGTGTATACCGCTGCCATGGCATAGCATGTTGACCAGAGATTCTGCTGTGGTAGGAGTAGCACCAGGATGAGACATCGCCGTAGCAGAAGAGGTCGGTAGAAGTGCCGAGAGCTGTTGGGTGACTGCAGTTGTCACAGGTTAAACTAACGTGGAGATCAGGTCTGCAGACAAGGACGGTTGGCTCACTGTTGGCTCCGGCGACGCCGCGGTCGTTGAGCACGGCGAGATGCAGCTGGCTTGCCTTGCACAAGCGACAAGCTTTTTGCGGCGGACAGGAAGCATTCTAGAAAAAAAACTTGAAAAGGCAGAGTAGATTCATGAGGAATTGACAATAATCAGCAAAACCTAGCGTGATGTAAAGTAAAATAGCGTAGTTATGAAATTGTGTTTCAATTGGTATATATTAGTAATTCGAAAACATAAACTCATAAAGAGCAAACTGGGTTAAAAGCCCCGAAAATTATGGAACTATTCCTATTAAAAACGTCGGCAGGATTGAGCATGGCAAATCGCAAGTGATCGCCGCACCACTCATCTTATCGCGAACAAAGAACTCACAAAATAGGCCTGCTCTGGGACCTCAACTCGCCTTAAGTCGCCTTAAATCACATCGCTTAAAAAAAAATTTTTTTTTTAATTAAATCAAATCGCCCGCCTAAATCGCAAAAAATCGCCTTATCCGCCTTAAATCGCCCTCGCTCGTATTATTTCGCGACGAGTTACATCAAATCGCATTAAATCGCCTATCTAATCAAACTTCACTTCCTAATCTTTTAATTTTCCTTTAATCGTTTTAATTAGGCGAGTCAGAGTCCCAGAGCAATAGCGTGAAAACAAAAACAAAGCCAAACAAAGCCACGCAACTGTACACAACATAACTAATAATACATGCATCATTATTTCTATTATTTGTGTCTATTTACACCAAAAAGTATTTAATGAATTTATCTTATTATCGATTTAGACTGTAAATATATAATAGAATAATTTAGATACAATTGTACATGTAAATTAATCTGAAAAACCAAATGTTGGGAGAATTAATAAATAATAATAATAATAATAATAATAATACTGTAAAATACGCACGAAATACAACGTCGAAGTCAAAACTAAGACCTATACGGTACATGCGTACATTAAGATACGCACGAAAAATACAACGTTGATGTCAAAACTAAGACGTAGGATACATGCATGCGTACAATAAATACGCACGAAATACAACGTTGATGTCAAAACTAAGACCAATGATATAATCCCAGTAAAATACGCACGAAAAGACAACGCAGATTTGAAAACTAAGACCTACGATACATGCGTACAGTAAAATACGCAAGAGAAACAACGTTGATATGCAAACTAAGTCCTAGGAAACACGCGTACATTAAAATACGCACGAAAAACAACTATGTCTATGATTATGGAAAACTAGCGTATAGCCCCCAAAATAGAAGGAATTAACAACAAATAGAAATTGAATATATAAATATTGTAAATTAATGTATTCTTATAAACTACAACATAGTGATGGCTTTGAGAATGGCACCCCTATAACTTCGGTACAAGTTGTACTGCCCAATTTTATTGAAATAAACCCAATCACGAAGAAAGGGTGTTACAGATAGTTGCGTAAAACCTCGGTGTGACCATGAAATACCTGCGTTATATGTTCCAATACCACCGTTATGTAATTATTTAGAATAAGGCGTTTCCGTCGAATTACTAGAAACGCCAGCGCGGAGTAACTAGGCAGACGCCTACCTACTTAAACATATATTTTTCGCGCAACAGGTCAACTAGCTTCTGTATCTGCGAGCCCACCGCCTCAGGTGGTAACGAGGACAAATCATTCGTGCCAATTTCCAGCAGAGCGATATCTGGTGAGAGACGTAACACCACATCTAGGTCATGATGCCGTAATTTCTGAACTGTGCAACCGCCAATAGCGTGCATATATACTCGTGCGGTCCTTTTAAGTTTAAAATTTGGAGGCATGCGTAAGTCAGACTGATGTTGTAGATCCGACTTAAGTCGACGTACACATGAACGGCCCAGAACTAAAATGTTTGGGGTTGCCATAGGTAAATATTATAAATAGGATAATTGTTATTAATAATTGAGAAAAAATAGGTAATCTTACCTTATACAGAAATGAAATTGAATGCTGACCGTTCACCAGCATAGTTGTAGTTGAATGACTTTGGTTTGTGTAGCTTATCCATTTATAATGATCCCACCTTGTACCCCCCTTGCCTACTTTTCGCGATCTATTTTAGGAATGGCGCCAAGATACTAATATTAACAACTTTGACCTTTGTAACGACTTAGCACCTTCTTCGCCATGTCTTGTTCTTGCATATATAAGTACTCAAGATAAAGGCGATTATACTTTCGTAAATCACATTACATAAATTTCCGAATTACTTCGCAAATATTTTGTTTTATGTGCCGTATAAAGTTGGAAAAGGCTAATCCTTAAGTAAGATCACAAATATGTTTAAAGTGAAAAATAATCAAAATTATAATTTATGCCAAAAAGATTGTGATTATTCCCTTGAAAAGCCTAAAACTAATTTTCTTCAAAAAGCATCGGCTATTCAGGCCCAAAGATTTGGAACAAACTACCCACGAAACTTAAATATAATGCTATATCACTACCAAGATTTAAAGCTCAGCTCCGAGACAGTGAAACTTTATTAACCTTTTCAATATTGCACAATATGGGTTAGTGGGGGGTATTGCTTAGCTTAAAAATAAGTATATTTGCATGTTATTGTTCGTGTGTAAAAATGTTTATATATATAATATATAATTTAGTATTTTTTATTAGTCAATGGCCCCTTGGAAATCAGCTAATTATTTTGCTGAACGGCTCCCGTTGCTTGTGTATAAATATGATTAAATAATAATAATAATAATAATTAAGTCCTGCGCCTTCAAACGTTTGTCCGGTAATCGAATACAGATCTAGTGCTTGGAAGGCACCAATGCTAATCATTACTTCATCAACGCATCACGGCAAACGCATTTTGTTCCCAATAAATTGTTCAACTCAGATAAAACAAGAAACACGAAAAAAACATGGGACAATAGTCATTGTCAGGTGTGGGATTCGAACCCACGTTCACAATTGCGGACCAAAAGTCTTAACAACCATCCTAAGTCTGGCGCCTTCGACCGCTCGGCCAACCTGACAAATAACAAAGCATTTGCAAAGAATGTCTCTCAAGGTCAATTCGTAATGATTGTAAACGACTTCTGGGGAGATGGTAGACTGTTAACGTGATTACAAAGGTATTAAATCAACAAAATAGCAACCGCTTCTGTTGTGTAATGGTGAGCACGTTGTACACTGAATCCAAGAATGCGAGTTCAAGTCTAGGCAGAATGTGGGGAACTTCCAGGGAGGCTAACTTGCATGACGATTATTTTCCAAGATTACAGAAATCACTGTATCATGCTGGAGTTTCGAATTTCTTCTAATGGCAGATTATATTACTAATATATGCAAACAAAGCAATAATCCCCGAGCCGGCGCGAAGCGCCGTGCGAGGGTACTAATTCCGCTCGGATATTTACGCCCGGGTATGTGAAAACATTGTGGAATGCAAAGTCGTCCGCCATTTTTTTTTGTCATGGACTCGACCTTTTTGTAAGTTATGCGCATGCGCAAGTTCAAGCCGAGAGAAAACTGGTAACTAGCAACATCATGATTGGCTAAGACAACGATTTTGTTTTTATATGTATACGTCAGAAAAATAACTGCCAATCTGCCATCCTGGCATTTTATTTTTGGCATTGATATGAAAACCTTTTTCAAGTCGGACATATTTTAAAATTCAGACAAATATTAAGTCTCCAAAACAAGATAAATGAAAATTTCACTTACGAGGACTTTCACTTACTAAAGTCAATAGGAAAATAAATCAGTCGAGAGGCCGAGAAAGGAGAGGATTTTCGAGTTTTAAAGCGTTTTAAATTAAACGGGTAAGTGTTTATTTTGCATACTTGCTTTTGCAGTTTTGCCGTCAATTGGCATGCACTACAGTTTGTGGTTTTGAAAATGCTTAGTTCATCCTGTGGTCAATAACAACAACATTGACTAATCTTAAAAATGGTTTTAGTATTCATTCAAATGCGTTATATAGAATAAGAAATAACATATTTAATCTCAAAAACTTCATAGTATAAAAATACTGTTAAAAAACAGTTGAAGTTTTATGACAATTTCGAAACGTTTTGTGAGACGTTTAAGATTGAATTTTAGAGTAAATCAAAGCTAAAAGAGTACGTAATAACATAGCTACTTTATATAGTTGGGCAATTGATAATTTTACTGTTAGAAGTGCAAACCTTATCACTATTTTGCCATTTTGTACAAAAAATAAAATAAATATACGGGGCCGGTTGCGTGTTACCATGGTTACAGTGATCAACTCAGTACTTCATGTTACAAAAACTTTTGGGGAGTATAATTGCTTTGGTTCTATAAATGGGCGAGGGGGTTCTGCATGCATGTATTTCTAGTGATATGTTGAAAACTGACCATACGGCATCAAGCAATCTACAATTTCTCAAATTGGAAGTAGTGAGATTCGAATTCACGCAATCGAAATGATCGGTACCTGAAACAAGCGCCTTAGACAACTCGGCCACCCTACCTATTTCTTCTTGAATCACCGGTGGTCTGTATATAGCATAAAATGCGGTTATCCTTCCTTATAGTGCTATGTTTCTCCATTTCTATGATAAAATTACGGGCTTATCTAGCGAATCTTTGGTCTTGGAACTCATTACAGAAGTTTAAAAGAAGCGGCAGCGATGGGATTCGAACCCACGCCATCGAAATGACTGGTGCATAGAACCAGCGCCATAAAACACTCGGCCAGGCCACCATTAGCTGGACGTTATTTCTAGCAAAACGTTCCCAACAATGTCTACACTTATTTTCTATGGCACTGTTTTGAGGAAATGCAAGTAGAATAACAGTGGCATTTTACCTTATATGGAACAAAAAAATTTCGTAGAGATTTCACATTCAAAGCATTGCAACATTAATGAAAAACGTTGGGTAGACCGGGAATCGAACCCAGACCTACTGCTTTGAAGGCAGCAATGCTACCATTACACCATCAGTGCATCAGGGAATTATGTGGTGACATTTGTAATTGTAGTTTAACCCAGATTCCCCCTACCTTAATATTTTACTCTGTCTAACGCCAGACAATTTTACTCGTCAATGGTAGGGTAATGCCACTTAGTGGGTTAATATACTCTAGATGAAATACTACAATTTATTATTATTTTAATGCATAATTTTAATATTTCTGTTGTGATCAATATTAACTGAAAATTTCATGGAAGTATGCAATTGTCTTATATGCATAGACACTTCACAAAATATTGGAGGTGCAAATTTAGGTGGCCAACATTTATGTCATGTCTCAATTAAAGTGATATCAAGGTTCAGATTGTTGTACTCTGTTGGAGATGTTCAGAAATATTCGGTGTTACCCTTCATCTGCTTCGAACATGTCTGCTCCAGAACACTAGCTCCCATCCTAGTGTCTGCCATTGCATAAACACACACCCTGGTTCAAGGTCTGCTCAAAATGTTTTCCACATAATTTAATCTCTCTTAAACCCAAGAATTTACCATTTTACAGCAGTTTTATAATGTATACTTTATAATGAGTTACAATATTCAGCTATGACAACTGCTGCAACTATAAATCTTTATTCTAATCATGTTTACATGTACAGTATGTTGTAATATTAATCATTTTTCACATGCACCCATTAGCCATAAAAGCCTGCATGTTATTATACTGAGTGTGTTCAACACTAGACATACCTATTTGTCAGGAAAGCAAGTTTTGTGTATAAGTTAAGCCTGATTCACTCTAGCAATTTTGTTGGTAATTTTTCTCCTCTTGATACATGCAACTGAGTAGATTAACAAACGTTACATAGTTACGTGATCAAATATGGGATGGATTTTACAACATACTGTATACACTTCTATGTGTTGATATGCCATTTGCTTGATCGCATCATCTGGAAAAAATTGCCAACAAACTTCATAGTGTGAACTGGGCTTTAACCAAACTACACTATCTTAGCAAAATATTAATTATCCATTATTAAGCACCAATATCACCCTCTATCCCTTCCAATGATCCAATCCATATTATTATATGTCAAATACCAGGACATTTTACAGGTTCAGGAAAGGTAATAAAACACAAATGTACATCAATGAATTGAAATGTTTTATCAAAATAGATGTCTCTATAATCTTAACTCCACCCTGATTTACTCATAGTTTATAGTAATTTGGCTTCTCATTTGAATCATAAAAAAGGATTGCCATACAAAAGATCAAGGCTATTAAAGTTATTAAACACATTTTGGTAAAGCATTCAGTATTGCTTCTGACTTTCAACCCTTTGGACACACATCACATTATTTTAACACTATATCAAAGAGAACTCTGACTATTTCAGCTGGAGCAATGTTGCTTGTAATTCCCTAGGTATTGAGGACTGTTATTTATTTATAGCAAGCTCTGAGAATCTCCATTATTTTAGGGTGTAGACAGCATCTTAATAGATATCCATACAATGGAAATACACAGCAAAAATATAATACATAGATACAATCAAGGTAGTGCAAAAAGTAATTTTTCTATGGAGCTGAAAACTACAAAATAATTATTTACACCACCAACGCATTACGCCAAACGGTTTTTCTTCGAAATACATTGTTCAACTCAAATATAACAAGCAACATTGTCAGTTGTGGGATTCGAACCCGCGCCCACAATTGTGGACCTGAAATCTTAGCATCCATCTTGAGCAAGGCGCCTTCGACCTCTCAGCCAGCCAGAAAAACATCAAAGCACTTGCAAAGAATGTCTTTCAAACTCAATTCGTAATGAGAGTAAACGACGTCTGGAGAGATGCACCACTTTTAACTTGATTACAAAGATATTAAATCAACAAAATAACAACTGCTTCCGCGATGTAAAGGTTAGCAATTTCGACTCTGAATCCAAGGATCCAAGTTAAATCTTGGCAGAACCTGGGGATCATCCTGTATGTGGATATTTCATATTTGAAAGGTGGCTATGTTGCACGGCAAATATTTTTCTTGGTCTCCCGTAATTCAGTGTAGTCATAGTATTTTTATCATAGTATTTGACACAAGAAAAACAGAAATCCCTGGATCAGGCTGGATTTCAGGACTACATTTCCCCAGAACTTCCCAGACCTTGCCCGGAACACTTTGCATGGCGCGTGGAAACGACGTAGCTGACGAAACGCGTGTACTCAAAACAATCAGCGTTTTGAGTCGAGTTCCATATCTGAATGTAATTAATGGTGTTTTGCTTTTACAATCGGCTTAATTAGGACCGCTAAATGATCAGATCGTACTCGACTTTTAGCCGTTGTGACTTCACTCCAAAGATGTGAAACATTTGTTATGAAAACATCAAGTATTTTTTTGGCCACGAGTTGGGGCTTTGACAATTTGAGCCAGGGAATATTGTTTCAATAATCCCTTTATTTCTAATTTGTCTACATCTCCGGGGAAAATTATTTTCGCATTGGGCTCTGTTGATAATAAGCGTTCAGAAGAATCCGTCAGGAAATCAAGAAAATCATCCGCTAGGTACACGGGAGAAGGAGTGTGGTACACAGCCACTACATAAAATTCCGAATTAATTGTGGTTATTTTTGACTATACAGGGTGTATAAAAAAAACCTGAACAAAATTGAAATTGCTCTCAACTCGCATGTGTACTTGTTTTACAGTTTTTTTTTATTAATATATATTTTATAATGTAGAATAAAATGTGTTTCCTGAAAAATTCTTTTTTTAAAAACACAGAGTGTATAAATTGTGAACAATCAAAAAATTTTTCTCAAATTTAGCTGAGCTGGCTTTAGTTAGTGGGTGGAAAATGTGGGGTGGTTTGCAACTGTCTGTAAATTTATAAAAAAAAAAAAATTGTTATTTGCTTATCAAAACGTTCACAGAAAGTTATTTGTCAAGAAGTCAAAAATATTTGACTACTTAATTTGAAAATTTAAAAGTTATTTGTGTGAAATTTACATATTGTCTAGACAGTATGCAAATTAGGTAAAGGCGTAAATTAAGAATGCAAAAGCTGATTTTCTCTTAAAAATGAAAGTTTACGCAACGTTTTGAAGGGCTTACACTTAAGCAAATTTTCTGAAATTTTGAACAGCAATGCAACACCCAACACATTTTCCATCTACTAACTCAAAATAACTTTTAAGCATTCAAATTTCGTGCGCAAGCCATTTTTGATCTGTTGGATAAGACACCCCCCCTGGGTTTTGAAAAATGTAACTTTCAGAATTTTTTAGTTTAGTTTATTCTACATTATAAATACCCAAACAATATATATTACTAAAAAACTTCGTACCTGGAGCCGCTTCGCGAAATTGAGAGCAATTTCATTTTTGTTCAGTTTTTTTTTATACACCCTGTATATAGACATTCATAGGGATTTGAAAATTCTGTTAACCTTTGACGTTTCCATTCATTTCTACAAAATATCGCTACTGTACCTCCCAGTCTATCATTTTGCCTGTCTTTTCTTATCAAGGAATAACCATTTGGGCACACTACATGGCTGGGAATAGTAGATTTAAGCCAAGTCTCTGAGAAAAGGCAAACGTCTACTTGGTTGTTTGTACGTTCTAAATAGAGTGCTAAATATTAACAAGCGTCCGGCTTAACTAGAGATCTAGCGTTTATTACAATACACGTAGGAATAGAGCGGCTTTTCGGTGGGCCAGATTTACTAACATTTATATAAGTAAGAGCCTGGGGTCTGATATCTTGTGGATGACCTCGGCTGTGCTTTACATTACGAAAAATGGTATTCCTAGCAGTTATATATGGACAGGGATGAAGTGAGTTTACGCTGGTAACGACAGATTTGATCATTCCGAATAAACTGATCGGTCAACTAACGACTGGACTGCTGGAATAGGACTGTTGCAAGCGTGGGCGTGTATGTTGTTCATATTAGTGGAAAATTTCTCGATAGATGTCGCCGAAAAGAAGCTAGAATTTACTTTCCTGTTAAGTAATCGACCACGTGTAGAAGGTTCAACCATTCGAACGAACGTGGTGGATTCCCGTGAGAGCGGGGCACTGTTCTCGGTAGCTCGACCAGAGGCAGATAATCCAACCAATCTGGTGGCATAGTTCGATAATGAAAATGGGACTTCAAAGAGCGATTCCGTTATTGAAAAAGGCTTTGTGTAGATTTAGCTGTTTTTCTGTCTGATTTCCCGTAGTTTTTCCGTTGACACAGTCATATTACTACCGTCCTTTTTAGGGACATTGTCAGTGGTTTTTGGTGTTAATTTTGATCTTTTATTTGAGGAAAATGCTGTGTTTTGAACTATGTTATGCGGGTTTTCCTTTACCGAGGAGCGGGTTTTATTCGATGAATTCCAAATTAAGTTATTACTATTACCAACTTCTTTTATATTTTTACCATTAATCACTTGGGTATTTTGACCAGCTTTATCTTTCCGGGTAATGTTGTCGTAGGAAATCTCTGATTCATCCACAACAATAGGCTCATAATTTATCGTGTTCGGTGTATTATTACTGGCAATGGAGATTACTGATTCATCCCGAACAATAGGCTTATCCACTTCATTAACTATGTTCAAGGCATTCAGCTTATATTCATATGCAGATTGACCATTGGAATAAACTTGCATTTTGTTTTCATTATATTCTTCAGTTATACTCTTCACTTATCTATATAATTTTGAAATGTGGATAGGACAGCATTAATTTGTGCCACTGAGTCGCCAAGCGATTGAATCGCCTCTCCGTTTATCATCTGCCCAGTTTGAATGCTTTTAATATCCGAGCCAAGGGGTGCATATATTTGTAATGCATTATTACTTTCAAAGCTGTTTTCTACAGGGTGTCCCCCAAAAAAGTAAACCCTTTGAAATTGAAATTAGCATTGCTGTCAAACAACCTACTGTATTCAATTCACACATGGGTATAATTAAGAAAAACTTAAACTGTGTGTTAACAAAGGATTCAGAAGCTTTTTGTGTTCGTTTGAGGCCTGTTTTACATGTCGAATTTCCGTTGAATTTAACTCGTCAAGTTTAATATGAAATTTCTTTGTGGGCGGCAATTTGTCATCTAAAACAGGCCTCAAACGGAGGGAAAAAGCTTCTGAATCCTTTCTTAACACACAGTTCAACTTTTTCTTAATTATACCCATGTGTGAATTGAATACAATAGGTTGTTTGACAGCAATGCTAATTTCAATTTCAAAGGGTTTACTTTTTTGGGGGGACACCCTGTACAGGGTGTACAAAGTTCCCCTATAGAAATCACTATTTTGTTGTTAAACGTGCCTTGTTATACCTCTGGGAATTTAAAATAGTATTCTATTCACAACCCTCTCAGTCATGCTCAGTTAAATTAAGGTGTGGGATAATAGTGATCCAGCGGTGTAAGCCAAGCTTGAAAAGCGTGGCTTAGGGGTGGCGAAGTTTTACGACCGACGTAAATCAAGAGTGGGCGGGTGGGTGGGTCGTTTTCCTTTCTCACTTGTCCGCTGGAAAGAAACTGAGCAAAACTAGAGGGTTTCCTCAGTATTTATACCCACTGCAACGTAATATACATGAGATACATGTGTCTGTGCTCCGTCAACCGTTACAGGGTAATTTATGGATTAATTTTACTTCGCATCTCATTATAAGGGTTGTGAATAGTATTCTATTCACAACCCTCTCAGTCATGCTCAGTTAAATTAAGGTATGGGATAATAGTGATCCGCGCTACCTTAGCCTTCTTTCATACAACTCACACAGGCAACACTTCGCCCTCAATTACCAACCAATAATCTATTATTATAGCCCCATTCCTTATCATTAAAACCCCAATCTCACCCAATCTATACCCCAAACTATCCAAAACTATACAATGGTTACTCTGTCTATGCTAATTACGACTGGTCGTAATGTTGTCGGATAAAATTTAGGGCACACACAAAGCGTTTAAGTAATTGACGTCCTGCCAAACACGTAAATTGTGACTAGGGCTTTCACGGTTGGAATACTGAATACTGCCAAAGCATCGTCGTATGCTAGTGATGGACTGATGATTTTGAAAGCCTTGACTGGATCCTTTCAAAATTTTCAATAAGTATTGTGGGATGTTATAATGCCAAATTTGGGCGCAATACTCCACGATTGGTCTGATGCATGTTGCGTAGACTTCAATCAAAATTTTAGTGTCAGCGCAAGCTCGCTTAATTTAAGAAGTCTTAGCATGTAAAGACGTTTTGAAGACTTTTCATGATGTAAGTCACGTGGTCGTTCCGTGTCACCACTAAATATTACGCCAAGCAATTTTGCTGACTTTGCCACCTCAATGGGCTGTTCGCCAACAGTCATCGGGAGAAGTTTGGATTTGATTTCCAAAAGCAAACAAGGATTTCTTTGCACTTCCGAGTGTTTAGAGACATGTTTTAGAGACATGTTATTATTTTCACACCACTGCTTAATTCCGTTCCATTCAATTAATAAATCATTATCATGAACAGCATCGGACCTAAGACAGTGCCTTGAGGACACCACCGATTACCTGTTCAAAGCTAGAAGTACAGTTTCCTATCTTTACTCGCTGTTTTCTGCCAGTCAGGAAACTTCTCACCCAAGCAATCAAGATGGGCTCTATCGCCATTTCGTCCATTTTCTTCATAAGGATATGGTGGTCTATCTGGTCAAAGGCTTTACAGGGCAGTATGATCATGAACCAGCCGATGTGACCATGATCTCAGCCAAATCAGCTCCAGTGAGTCTAGGAAACACATTCCGCACATTCATGATCTGCGTTCATCTGCTTCAGGTGTATCCGAACGCGCGCCGCAGAAGCGGACGACGTAAATGAAATAAAAACATCAGATATCACCCTTCGTTGTCGGCTGGCAAAATAATTAACTAGCCACAGGAAAGGTCGACAAATAACGGCTGTACTATATACATATAACGCTAGATGCCCGTTATAGTCAAATTGCCGTGTGCAGATTGCCACAGACATTGTCCACAGACATTTTGATCAAAATCTTTCCCCAAATGTGATTGGAAATGTCTTGAAATAGGCTTGGTCACAAGCAAAAATATACCTCTTACTGGATAGATGGAAGTGCCGGATACTTTGTGGTAGACCAGACAGGGGTGCCAGATTCTGTGTGATGATCAGAATCATAGTTTCTACCCTTGAACGAACTCTACCGAACGCAACGCACAACGTACTCTTCCTCGGCAAAGACAATACGCAACATTCGTGAGTAATTCGCCGTGCCAAAAAGAGGCTGGGTTGCGAAAAACTAAGTCGCGGACATTTGCCACATAATGCGTTCTACACCCAGAGCTAAGTGGCCATTGGCCACCACCTCCCCGCCGGCATTGGTGGAACTTCCCTGCGAATCAACCCATTTCATCGTAGCATATTTTCCCATCGCTACCTCAATGACCCTAGAATCAAACTGTTCATCACATTCCCAAGGCCAAATTGCACCTGGGATGATTGACCATATCAAACGAACAAAAAATAAGACTAGGAAAGTCCCCAACCAAAGCCAGCGAGGAGATGGCAGCTTAGCCCGGTAAACCGAGAGGGTTTGTTTAGGTACCCATTTCTAAACTGTCACAACTCGCCAGCCAAGGTTAAAAAATCTCCCACAAAAAGAATATTTTGTTTGTTTTCTTCTTTTTATATTATAATAATCTTAAACATTCTGTTAGCACCGCGACTGCCATATAGGTAAGATCAAACATCGCTTATGCGAAGCGTACACGGTACATCTGAAATCATAGTTATATGAAAACAACTGCTGTACACACTTTAACTGTCTAACATTGACATATAGTATCTCAATATAGGAAAATACACGACTCCGCCATTGAGTCTTTATTGTCTTGTATTTGTGGTGTGGTTGCCTACAGCTACGGTCTGCGCGGCCAAATCTCCTCTGCGTTTCACACCGGCTGAGTTCGATCGAAAAAAGGGGCCAGGTTGATGACAATAAAAGCAGCATTAAATGTCAGAGATAGATGTCCGACCATGACCTGCATAACTGGGCAGTGAACGTGAACTGGCCTGTGGGCCACGTTTTACAGAAAAGTTTCTTTGGAAAACTCGCTCGCATCATATTACAATATTAACTGCAATCCCGTGCTGCAATTTACTTTCGAACCATCCCGTCGAAGGAATCATTTTACAGAAAATGTACTGGCTCTAGGGAAAAAACTTGACTGACCACATTGACACTACAATATGGACTGTAAATAACGTTCAAACCATCCAGCGAAGGAATCACTGTACAGAATCAAAATACTCTGGGGGAAAATGTCGCCCACATGTACAGATGTACACTATGATTGCAATCAACCTTCAAACCATGCCGCGAAGGAATCACTTTACACAGAAAATACTCTGGGGGAATACTCGCCCACATTTCCACCACAATATGGATTGTTATTAACCCTTGAACTATCCCGCGAAGGTAATCCCTTCACAGATAAATACTCTGGTGAAAACTCGCCCACATGCATGCGTCCCCACGTATACACAACCACATTGATTGTAATTAACCTACGAACATTGTGCCGAAGGGACAATTATTCACAATTTTACACACAAAGTATTCTGGCGAAAACTCGCCCACATAAACACTACAATATTAACTGCAATCAACCTTCGAACTAACTACAGAAAATATTCTAGCGAAAACTCGTCCACATCACACATGTCTACAATATTAACTGCAATCAACCTTCGAACCATCCCGCCGAAGGAATCACTTTACAGAAAATATGAATTCCCGCGAAATACTCGCCCACATACATACTACAATATTAACTGCAATCAACCTTCGAACCATCCCGCCGAAGGAATCACTTTACAGAAAATATTCTGGCGAAAACTCGCCCACATAAACACTACAATATTAACTGCAATCAACCTTCGAACCATCCCGCCGAAGGAATCACTTTACAGAAAATATTCTGGCGCAAACTCGCCCACATACATACGACAATATTAACTGCAATCAACCTTCGAACCATCCCGCCGAAGGAATCACTTTACAGAAAATATTCTGGCGAACACTCGCCCACATACATACTACAATATTAACTGCAATCAACCTTCGAACCATCCCGCCGAAGGAATCACTTTACAGAAAATATTCTGGCGAAAACTCGCCCACATAAACACTACAATATTAACTGCAATCAACCTTCGAACCATCCCGCCGAAGGAATCACTTTACAGAAAATATTCTGGCGCAAACTCGCCCACATAAACACTACAATATTAACTGCAATCAACCTTCGAACCATCCCGCCGAAGGAATCACTTTACAGAAAATATTCTGGCGAACACTCGCCCACATACATACTACAATATTAACTGCAATCAACCTTCGAACCATCCCGCCGAAGGAATCACTTTACAGAAAATATTCTGGCGAAAACTCGCCCACATAAACACTACAATATTAACTGCAATCAACCTTCGAACCATCCCGCCGAAGGAATCACTTTACAGAAAATATTCTGGCGCAAACTCGCCCACATAAACACTACAATATTAACTGCAATCAACCTTCGAACCATCCCGCCGAAGGAATCACTTTACAGAAAATATTAATTCCGGCGAAAACGCCCACATACATACTACAATATTAACGGCAATCAACCTTCGAACCATCCCGCCGAAGGAATCACTTTACAGAAAATATTCTGGCGAATTGTCGCCATATACACGTTGGTGGAACAGAACGTACAGTAAGCGTGCAGCGGCCTCTCAATGTTACTTTAATGATATACCTCAAGTTCTTGGTTATTGTTGTCAGTACCCACCACGAATTCAACACCGTCCTGGTGCCACCGGTCGTCGTTGATCCTTCACTATAGTTCGTCTTCGCCTTCGGGAAACTGTACATCTATCATGATTTACGTGTGTCGTAAAACGCCAAAGAAAAAAGTTTTCCTTTCTCACTTGTCCGCTGGAAAGAAACTGAGCAAAACTAGAGGATTTCCTCAGTATTTATACCCACTGCAACGTAATATACATGAGATACATGTGTCTGTGATCCGTCAACCGTTACAGGGTAATTTATGGATTAATTTTACTTCGCATCTCATTATAAGGGTTGTGAATAGCTTCTAAAACGAACAGCAACACAGAAATGTCAAATTACAAATTCGTCTTGCCGTCAGTTCGAGTAAGAATGGTTCAACTGACTACAGAGCAACGAGTATTTGTCGTAAAACCATTTGTTTGTGAAATCGTTTTGCTTGCTTCGATCGTCGCGTTAAATTATTTGGACGAAGGGAAGTTGTAAATACTTCCGCCGTTCATGTACAATTAAATTAAATTCCCAAAGGTATAATAACGCACAAGAGTGATTTCTAAAGGGGGACTTTTTTGGGGACACCCTGTATGTCGCTTTTCTTTGTGCGCCTAAATGAGTTATACGCTCTTTTATATTCAAACAGGTTATTTTCCAAGGTGCTAAGTTCCTTCTTTAGAAGTTCAATTTCCTCATTAGGCTCGGGCTTAAATGGGGAAACAAATTGCGTTTTTTTACTAGGGATTTCAAAACCTCAATATCTAGTTTCATGTTATCAACTTCAGCCATTAAAACACCTGTTGAACAAGCACACCTATACTCTGTCTCCGTGCATGCTGTCTGCGAACAATTATTGATAATAACAGACTTCGGGCTTAGGATAGCACCATCTTGTTTATAGCACGATATATTTGGGGTTTCCGTAACTGCCACACTATTATCTTCCGTAACCTTAGAATAATCATCCATACTTGAACCGGCTGAGCATGAATTTTTTCAAGGTCACACACCATTAATTTTGGCTTTGATATTACTCGACCTTCTTGTTCGCAAAAATATATACACTTATTTTTCACATTGCTCGGTTTCCTTTGTTCTTATCGGGGAATATATTCAATAGTCAAGTGTCTGAAATGCCGGTGGCGGTTTTTGATTTCAGCAGGGGAGCGCGTGGCTGAAAACAATCACTGATAACAATGACAAAATTAATATTCCCCTCTAATATTCCCCTCTAATATTCCCCTCTAATATTCCTCTAATATTCTCTAATATTCCCCTCTAATATTCCCCTCTAATATTCCCCTCTAATATTCCCCTCTAATATTCCCCTCCTAACGTCCTAGCAGAACAAAAAAATGAAAAACAACATCAACCAGACTTGCAATATATTGCAATATACACACTTTAATAATCATTATAACTGACACACATTTGGTACAGGCTGTTTGGCGGATATTCCTCACCTCCTCTCTTACGAACCTCGTAAACAAATTTGCTCAGCCAGAAACACAGTTCATGGTCACTACATAAATGTAGCAAATCACCTGAGGGAACTACGCCAAATCGGCCAGCAACATCAACAGCATTCTCTGTAACAGTATTTCGTTCCTTTCGCCACTCGTCCCAAACATTTAAACACCACAATGTTGTCTTTTTAGTGTTTAGTGGTATCCGTTCACTATTTCTCGCCAAGACCTCTGCATCATTTAGGGCGATAACTCCTGTCCTAAAAGTTGCCGGTCTGTTCGTCATGCTTGTCCTGAGATTGCTTTTCGCTTTCGTTCTCGTAACCAAACTCTCCTGCTGCATTACCGAGAATTTCATCCAATTCAATCGTCGGAAATACCACGCCGCTAAACTTATTTTGTGTTATATAAATATCTTCGTCCGACTCACTCATGTCTTCCACGTATAACTAACTTTAACAAGTTCTAGCATCTTCAACAGAACGAACGCAACGTTTTACAATTCAAATTTAACACTTTATGCAGTTAACACTTAGAATTTCACATGGTGCGTAATTCGTGCTTTGTTCTATTATTTCAACGCGTTGTCGAGGCATGACAAATCACCATTGAAAAAACAGTAAATATACTAACCCGCTAAAGTGATCATGTTTTGTGATTTCCTTTCTGAAACAAAAGTGATCAGTGTTTGTGGCTCGTTCTTTAGAAAGACAATTTCTTTAGTTTGATTATCTTTGAAAAAGCAGTTCTTTCTATTATGACTCATCAATGCAACCTCGCAATGTGAAAAATAAGTACGTTATTTTGAGGCACCTCGGGGATATGTGTTTATCACATATCCCCTCGTTGCCTCAAAATAACCTATACTTATCTCGTACAAGACAACGTCATTGCCTTGGAAAAGTAAGGAGTTTTGTTTACCTTGATACCACGTAAAACATAAATCGGCGTTTGTGCTTGTGAATTTCTTCGAACGTCCTCCAGTTGTCGACCACTTTCCTTGAAGACCGAGTTTCTCGTGTATAAATTGCTTCAAATCGTTTAAATCATCGGTCTATTTAAGACAAACACCGTCATAAAACATGCTTGATAGATTACTGCAAATACTTTGTGTGAGAAACGTATGTAATATACAGTTTTCACCGTTTTCTGTGGCATTGTGACAGAGTGTATCAAAGAGTCGACCGTCCGCCATGACGGTATAGTTCTGAAATATTATAACCCTCAAAGAAATAGCTATATCAAACGAATGGCGAAATATATAGAAAAATCCGGAGATTTCCAGAGATATATTTTAAACCGTCTGGAGCGTTAGGCCGCGGAATGAAGGTACCGCGATTTTAAATTTTCTAGCATAATTCATAAAATATTATATCTGTTATCAAGTTCACAACTTTCTGATATTCTGCATGTAGTTATCAACATTTGATGAAAATGTGGTAAAAATGGGACTAATTTTGAGCGCGCTGTAACGATTCTCGCATTAAGAGAGGAGCACAGGGTGTCCTGCATGTAACCTTCACTTTTTGTAGGTTTATTTTAACGGCATAGAAGAATGAATCCAGTGGGAAGAAAACACTGCTTACTTACTTTTTTTATTTTGTTCTTTTACTAACTGTAAACATGAAATATAACGGTCGGCTCCTATAAGAACAATCTCTGAATGAGACCTTCAATAATTATTGTTCCAAGTTAAAATAATCGTACAGTGTTTATTTATACTTCATTACCAAAAATACTAAGCAACCTCCATAATTCTGAATTGGCTTAGTAATTGAATATTCTTTTCCTGAAAGAAAAAGAAGAAACTTCAATAAGCATTGTGTAAAACGGAATGAAATTTAAAAGAAATCAAACAATGAAGTCGAGGTTACTGGAGCGTGTACAAGTACGCTCCAGTAATCCACAAATGGTGCATAGTGAGGGGCAATTTTGGGTCACCCTGTAGTATTGCTTTATACTAGAGTTTATCTCCTCACAAAGTATATAAATTATTAGACATGGATTATCATGCAATTATTTATTGCATCTGGATATACAGTATTACTGAAATTCGTCATCAGACTACAAATTTCTTACAATATTTAATTTAGGAACTGAACGCATTCAAACACTTTTTACCTTAAAGTGTTATAGTATTTTTCAGTATTCGAACTTGCAGCTTGCAATAACTGAATTTTAATTCCATGGAGTCAAGACACAGTGCATCCAGCAGAGTTAGATGTCATTCAATTTATCTCCAATTATGCAGTAGATGAATTTGGGATGTTGGGTTTAAAATGGCTCTTGTAATTACGACTACGCTATGGCCGGTAAGTTCCTTTTGCTAAATCTAACATAAACTTTTCTATCTTTAGGCGATAGTAATAATTACATGTACGTTGGTTGAAATTTCGAGAAAAAGAAGACTGACAAACATTTTCTCAAATCGGTCTACACCACATTAATAATGAATGTGAATATAAATGGTTGGTCAATTATTCTTTTCTTGACCGTTATGGGTAGTCTTTGAGTGACGTCATTGTCGCCATGTTTGATGAATTTGACAACGGACTAAGTGGTTGTTGCCAACTGTCTAAAGCATTAGTTAAATTATTAAATAATTGAAGGTTTTGTGCATTTGCCAAACAAAACGAAGTGGCTATTTCACAAATTAGAATGAGATATGTATAAATTATTCACATTGAAAACTGAAAAGGCCACATGCCATAAGAGCACTTGACGGAAATTATCAAATGCAAACAACTACGATTTTTATCCAGCTGCTTCTTTCATCTTTACTCAGTTACTTTTTGACTACGTCGCAAGAAGTACGTTTTGCGCCCTCGGCCTTCCATCGTTTCAAAACATTATTTAGGGCTCTCGATCATTGGAGTTACAATGCAGGTAACTTTAATATTATTGATGTTTATCATTCCAAGGCTTACGAAAGGGGATTGTATTGGCAGGTATTATGAAATCATCAGGAACGGTGAGTCGTGTATGTTTACTTCATCATGCAATTACTATTCATAATATAATTCAAAATTCTGTCCAAGTAACGAGAAAAGACTGAACATTATTTAACATGGCGCACTTAAATAAAGACGATGAACAGCAATAGGTTTTCTGTAACACTTATAAGGGGAGTTATCCATTTCCAGCCGAAAATTTTGGAAAATACAACACCAAATATTTGTGCACTCAAAATGCTTTTGTTCGATGTATGTTTTGTTTTGTATAGTATGTTATAGTATTTTAGAGTTGAACAAATAACTTTCTGTTTCAACAAACTCTAAATTTTTCTTCTTTTCTACACAGGAGGTTCATCTTTACCTCCAGGAAAGATCATATCAAGTCACAATGTTGGGGGATCGGTCGCTGGGATCGCATCAAGGTGCTTCTTACTTTGTAAAAAAGAGCCAAAATGTGCTGGATTTAACTTCAGAACAAGAGTCAATGATGGAAACTGTCAAATTACTAATGTCACTAACAATGGAAACGAAAATATACCAAGGAAAGGAGACTGGACATTTTTTCGTGCGGTTGAAGCGGTATGTAAAATACACTTTTTCCGAATTGTTTAATAAATTCATTGAAATGTTAACTGTCTGGTTTCATTATTCCAAAATTAGAAAAGAAATTTGTAATGCGAAAATAAATTTTATCGAAGAAAACGACATTTTTGCCTCTTCAAACAAAATGACATTATATAATTCTATATATATTTTGCCTATTGTAAGTATATGTTCTAAGTAAAATAATGCATGAAAAAGATTGGGAGTTACTGTTTTTCCAACAACGAGAAACCATAGGCAATTTTAGAGTGAATTTCGTACGCGTTTATTGCCATAGCAACGAATTATGTGTTACTAAAACATAATATGAAAGACGAAATATTTTAAGCATCCTGATATTTTCTGCATATTTTCTATCTGGGGAACTCCAATGCAAAACCATGTAGTCATTCGCGACATCCGTGATATTTTACGCCATTTCATTGAAATATTTTTAACCCCAAACAATATGTCTATGAAACGGAAACTTAAGTTGTAGCTGTATATTTTCCTGTTTGACAAGAAAACAGTTGAATTCTGTTGGTGATTACAGCAAGAAACGCGAGTCTACATTGTTAAGTTGTTTTCCAGTGAAAACTATTGTAATCCATTTCTCTCGTTGTCTATGATTCAATTCATAAAGCACGGACTGGACTCAACAAGCAAAGGCAAACAGCCACAAAGGGTTGTTTCTAAAACCTGAAAGCAGGAACCCCTGAACTATGAATCGGAAAGAAAAAATAACCCGGAATTCAAAAACGCGGAAACACCTTACACATAACCAAATTTATTACACATTACATACACAATCTCGGTTTTGATTGGTTTCTGGCCTACAAATAAATCTTGATATTTGTAATTATGACGTCACACCTGCAAATAATAGTTTTCTGCATGTAGATATGACATCATATCTACAAAAATATTCGCCACGCCATTAAAAACAGTTTCTTTTTATACAAAAAGGAAAAACTTAGCAAATATGGCGAGGTTCGCCTCGCTAACAAACAGCGACATGCAAAAAATTTTGGACGAAAGAGATGCTGTAAACACTAGCTAAGAGAGCAACTTTTTTAAGGTCGATGGAAGCCCTTTCAGTGTAATTAAAATTGTTTACAAAAAAATTGTGTCTACATGTTGTTTTGGCATGAATATATTTGAAAACGCGTAATAAAATAATTATTGAATTCGGTTTTCGCGTGATATCGAGAATTATTAAGGCATCGGCCTTGATAATTCTCGATATTACGCTCAATTAAATATTTGACTAGTATTTGAAGAACAAATGTTTCACGAGTTGTACCGTAATTTTCTTGCAACATGTAGAGGTTTCGCTTTTTACTATTTTAGGTTCTCATTCTCCGCGATTCCCCATTTCAGGTTTTAGAAACAGTAATTTTTGGCCAGTGCGCGTTTTATTAATTGTGTTCATTTGCTTGTCACTAATTTAGTTAGGGCGTCTTAAGATAGGGCGCCTTAAGATAGGGCGCCTTAAGATAGGGCGCGGTTAAACAGCAATACGACGTACTGAAACATGTGGGCTTCGGTGGCGCAGTGGTCAGAGCAAGCGCCTTTCACCTCTGAGTCTTGAGTTCGATTCTCGTTGAGGACTTTACTCGTCACACTCATGTGAAAAGAGTAAGTCAACGCTCTGCCGAAAGTCGTGGGTTTTCTCCGGGCACTTCGGTTTCCTCCCACAGCGAAAGTTGACTTGACTGGTGGGTTAGGATAGACAGATTAGGAAAGTAATATCACAATTGTAAAAATAAATAATGAGGCTAAGTACATAATTATAGGTAAGATAGATGCTTGATGTAATCGGTCACTGAAAAGCCCCAATGGGGAGTGAGCTGAATAATGTTTGTATGTAATGCATGTATGTAATGCACTTTAGGCCTGGGGCTAGCGCGACCGCCTGCGAAATTTTATCAAAACATAAAATCAGTTACGCAAAATCCGAGGAGGCTGATTAAATATCCTATTTTCCCGAAATTATTGAGTCGATGGTTGCTATATTTTGTGCTTAATTTGTTATTTATGCTTTTTACAGTTCATATAACATGGTTTAAGGCAAACAGAACAGCGAAAATTTCCCACATTGATCACATCATGCCTTGCTTCTCTCATTTTGTTGCATACGTAAAATATTTCATTTATTTCATAAATCAGAATTGAGCACGAACTTAGCGTTTTTAATGGCATGTTAGTAAAGCACTAATCTTTATTCCTCTCAAATATCATGCTGTAATTTTTTGAACTTTTTTGCAATAGCGTATTGAGTGCGGCATAAAAATTTGATTACAGTTAAACATTTCTCACGCTCGAATGATTTTAAAATGTACGGATTCAAAAGATACTTAAGCGTTTCTTTGGTACTTTTATATTTTCAATTGACAAAAGAATACATATAACATCATACATATTTCAGGGCACAAGGCTCGTTTCATCTTATAAGGCCCTGATTGAGTACAACGCAGTTCAGTCCATGCTCGACTCCAGTCCGCGTTTTACCATATGCTCATTTTATTATTTTATTTTATTATTTAATAATGAACTTTTTTTGTTACCAAAAGGTTAAATTACAAAAGTTCTCAACAATGTAAAACTATGGCTAAAAAGTGTTATACTAACTATATTCAATATAAGAATCAATTGAGATAAAAGCTAATATATATAGGATTATGTCCTACTGTTCTCTTTAAAAATCATTTGAGGTAAAAAGGAATGTTTAAAACGGTCCGTTTTGCAAGCATAATTATTAACTTTACGTGGTAATCTTAAGTCATAATTTGATATATATGGATCTGGATATGGTCATTTTATCATTTTATCTAAAGAATTGTTCACAAAGGCTTTCACGTCGGTCATACAATGTAGTGATACCCGTAAAATGAGAGGGGGACGATGATCTTTAGTGCGCGTTTCTCATCAAGTATTCAGCTTTGGCAGCAGTCGTTAATGTTTAATGACTTTTGCTCACCTAGAATATTTAATGACTGTTGCTATGGTTGCTCTCTATGAACAATTAATGAATGTTGCTAACCTGAATATTTAATGAGGTTGCCCTTCCTATTCCTCAAGAGACGGAATGTATCGTTTTCTATATCGCAAAATGGATTGTGACATGCGCACTGCGTGGTCTATTATATTTTATCGCGGTGATAATGTAATAATAATATTTAATCAAGATTAATACCATTATTGGTAAATAGGATACATAGGATACATACACACATACATACATACACACATACATTGGAACATCTCTATGTACCTATAATCGACCTCGCTGCGCTTAAAGACAAGTTTCAACATTGGAATCGTGTTTGTCTGTCTACTCGTAACATTTTCAATTAATTATTGTTCTGTGTGGTGCAATTTTTTCTTGAATATTTTCTGTACTATTGATTTTGCATTATTGTAGTAATGTACTGTCGCGTATAAACTAACTATTGACCTTTGACTTTTCTCTGGTTTCATTCTTGGGATTTCCCTTACAAAGTTGGGTCAATTATAACAATGAATTTATTAACCAGCCGACGCTTGTTCAATTCAATATCTAGTTGGCTCTTGTTTTTCGCTGTAACTTTTTGGTTATTCTCCAGATCTAAACCAATACTAGACTCTCAGAACTCCTCATCAACGCCGCAAAATCCCAGTATTTCATCGGAACTTGCATCAATATCTGGAAGATTAACCTATATTTGGATATCAACGCGTGATACTATTTTAAGGAAATGCCCATCATCCAGCAACTATCGCTACGGCCTACTATTTCAAATTAATAATAATAATTTATACCTACTCCTATGGATCTTATTATCAGGAGACGTTGCTATCAATCCAGGTCATGGTAGTGAACATGTTTCTCGGTGTCTCTCCTTCAATGCTAGACTCTCAGAACTCCTCATCAACGCCGCAATATCCCAGTATTTCATCGGAACTTGCATCAATATCTGGAAGATTAACCTATATTTGGATATCAACGCGTGATACTATTTTAAGGAAATGCCCATCATCCAGCAACTATCGCTACGGCCTACTCTTTCAAATTAATAATAATAATTTATACCTACTCCTATGGATCTTATTATCAAGAGACGTTGCTATCAATCCAGGTCATGGTAGTGAACATGTTTCTCGGTGTCTCTCCTTCAATGCTCAAAGTATTCGAAGTACCACCAAATTACCTGATGGGACGTGAAGTCTTTTCAAGACCTGGTTTATGCAGATAATCTTGATTTGATTTTGGTAACGGAGACATGGCTTAATCAAAATTTCACGAACAACGAGTTACTCCCGAAATGTTACCATGTCATAAGAAAAGACCGAACGGCTGATAAACGTGGTGGCGGTGTGTTCATAGTGTTACGTGAGTAGGTTAACCCCCCCATCCAGAGACCAAAGAGATGCCGACAATGACGTCATACCGCCAATGACGTAATGACCGGAAATACCCGCCCACATTCGGAATTAATGATGTACGTTCATGAATTAATTACCCGCCCACATGAATTATTAAGTATGCACGTTCAACTACGTGTATCCGGTATGTTTAGTTATATTTAGTGGGCATTACGTAATTGTACTATACATGCCTAAGCAACGCTTTTATTCATGCCCTGCATGTTCATAAATATATAGTCCCTCAATTCACTGTTCATATTCTGCAGACTGTTCGTTATATAAATTGTTCATACTTTTCTTCTTCAGAGAGTCATTATAGGCATTTAGCCTAGCATGTAATGCACGACTTGAAGTAGTGACTTTAAGTGCTTCACAGCCAAGTATTAACCATGCTAATGTTTGTTGTTTTTTCGATGACGATAGGCGAATACTTTTTATTTGGCCAAGTGTAAACAGGTCTTTTTTCTTGCCGATCATTGGGTAAACGATTATCCATGTTGTCTTGAAGCTACATGTATCTATGCTAGGAAGACTTCTGATCTTACTCACACTAATGAGAACACAACACTAAGGCTACATATGCAGAGGCTGTTGCTTGCGAAGTTGAAAATTGATACCCCCACATGAAATACTTTGATAATCACGCATTGATCAAGCCAATAGTGATTTCCCACTGACTAAGTTTTAATGCTAGCTTACTTAGCTGTGAGATACAAAGGATTGGAATAATTTTTGACAGCTAATTGGAATATAAAATAATGATTTCCGACTTAGCAGCATGAGTCTAAGTAAAACATTTTGATCTGTGCACACATATTTTGTTAGTCAGAAACTCATCCTCAAAATATACACCTAGTTAGCACTGATAAGACCTTTTTATTATGACATTACAAAATCGTCTCTCTCTCCTTTTGCGATAAAAATGTGGACATGTTTGTGAGGCACTTATTGCTGATTTTTGACGTGCTATAGCGATGTTTACTATAGAGGTCTATAGATGCTTACTGATGTTTACTTTGGCATGCTGTGTTCGATGAGCCGTGCGCGCATAAATTTAGGTTGATCTATGCACACATATTTTGTTAGTCATTGACACTACTCAGTTCACGAATCCTTTAAGGGTGATATCGCCGCATTGTACAAGTTTTTCTAGCTGTATCAGTCCTTTTGCATAGCACACACATCCTTCCTGAATTCCATCGCCTTCGTATTTTTCTCATGCGTCTTCGCATTAAGGCCCTTCGCACAAATATACAGTTTTTACACATATTGTCCGAGTTTTACACTATTTTCCAGCTTAGATCAGCTTAGATCATTTTCCAGCAATAGATGTTTCGTATATTTCTGTATATTTCGGGGTTCCCTAGGAGTTCCCTCGGGGTTCTCTCGGGGTTCTCACATATTTAGCGAGTACCGTAGAAGTGCTCATTTACGGGACCTTTTTGCGGGACATATTTAGCAAGTCCTGTAGAAGTACTCCTTTACGGGACCTTGTTGCGGGACATATTTAGCGGGTCCCGACGTCCCTTGCGTCCCGTTTGAACGATTTGCTAGCCATCTTTTTGCGGGCATAATTTCAGGAACGCAGGGAAATTTTTCAAGTGGGGGTTCTCATCGAAACCGTAATGATTTTTAGAGTAAAATATCGCTACCAGTACACCGTTTTGGTTGACTGCATGTATAAATTAACACAACACGGATCAACACTTTAAACAAATTTATTCTTTTAATTATAACAATTTTACAGAAATAAACAGTGATTACTGTCCAGCTTAGAACGTTTGACTTTGTAAACATTTCCTCTGTTAGCAAAAGTTTACGTTTCTGTCCCTTACGTGCTATGGGCTTAACAGAAATGTGTAAGACATGGTTTATTGAGATCACAGCCGAACAGGGCCGCTCTAAACATCTGCTGGCTTACACGTTTCAGGAAAAAAGTAAGTGATCAAACAATTTGACTGAGGCAATTGCTTTATTTTAACACATTTATTATTAATGATAATGTAATTCATTTTTCAATTGATAATGTACGCCAGTATCATCACCATCATCACCACCATCATCATCACCATCAACATCATTACTGTCATGGAAATGCTGTCTGTCTTCTAGCAGACGCTTGAAAAGATATTTTCTCTTTTCTACTGCGGAATATAAAGCTTCGTCCCGGTCGAGGAAATCTACGTCTATCAAATTATCTCTTGTCTGCATAATCTTCTGGTGAGTTGGATCATTTTTCAGGTGTGACATCCACAGCAGCCGGTCTGCATAAACATCTTCTAGTTCTTTGGTCAGTTTTGGGAGAATTGATGAAAACGATTGCCTTTTAGCTTCAACCTCACTAAAACCTTCATTTTCAATACACTTAACGTTTTCTTGAAATTCATCAAAAAGGTGCAGTTTTGCTTCATGTATCAACGTTTGCCAGGGGTCATAGTCCTCTCCATCTTCGCTGGTTTGGTGATCCCCGTCTTCGCTTTCCTCTTTGCTGTCATTTTCCTCGCTGTTCTCATTTTCTTCGCTGCTGCTCTCTTTTTCTTCGCTGTTATATTCTTCCTCGTTATCATCATCACTATCGAAAATATCGCCGTTTTGATATTCAGAAGAGGTAGATGCCCCTTCATCGAAATTATCCATTCTAGCTCTTTTTGCTCTGGGCATAATGTCGTGGTCTTCTTCATCTGCGCAAGATGACTTGACGTTATTCAGATAAACACGTCTTTCTTCACTTGATAACCGGTGAATGTCTGCCAAATGATTGGATAGTTTGCAAAGGTTTTTCTTTCCGCACAGAGGACAGTCTTTACGCGTTCGTGGCATGGAGCGAAATGACTTCTCTTTTCAGGGTACACAGTTTTTAATGATTATGTCGAACAAACACGTCCTTGAAAAAGCCTGCAGAAGTGCAGGCTTACGTCCCGTAAGACTGTGCCATGGCGATACCTATACATTTTGTCAAACGGGACCCCGGGACGTCGCTACGGGACGCATTTTAACGCGTCCCGACGTCCTGTAAGAATGTTCCATGGCGAGACCTACACATTTTGTCAAACGGGACCCCGGTACGTCGATACGGGACGCATTGAACGCGTCCCGACGTCCCGTAAGACTGTTCCATGGCAAGACCTACACATTTTGTCAAACGGGACCCCAGGGACGTCGCTACGGGACGCATTTTAGCGCGTCCCGACGTCCCGTAAGACTGTTCCATGGCGATACCTATACATTTTGTCAAACGGGACCCCAGGGACGTCGCTACGGGACGCATTTTAACGCGTCCCGACGTCCCGTAAGATTGTTCCATGGCAAGACCTACACATTTTGTCAAACGGGACCCCAGGGACGTCGCTACGGGACGCATTTTAACGCGTCCCGACGTCCCGTAAGACTGTTCCATGGCGATACCTTTCACATTTTGTCAAACGGGACTCCGGGACGTCGCTACGTTATTTCTGTAAAATTGTTATACTTAAAGGAATAAATTTGTTTAAAATGTTAACCGTGTTGTGTTAATTTATACATGCAGTCAACCAAAACGGTGTACTGGTAGCGATATTTTACTCTAAAAATCATTACGGTTTCGATGAGAACCCCCACTTGAAAAATTTCCCTGCGTTCCTGAAATTATGCCCGCAAAAAGATGGCTAGCAAATCGTTCAAACGGGACGCAAGGGACGTCGGGACCCGTTAAATATGTCCCGCAACAAGGTCCCGTAAAGGAGTACTTCTACAGGACTTGCTAAATATGTCCCGCAAAAAGGTCCCGTAAATGAGCACTTCTACGGTACTCGCTAAATATGTGAGAACCCCGAGAGAACCCCGAGGGAACTCCTAGGGAACGCCGAAATATACAGAAATATACGAAACATCTATTGCTGGAAAATGATCTAAGCTGATCTAAGCTGGAAAATAGTGTAAAACTCGGACAATATGTGTAAAAACTGCATATTTGTGCGAAGGGCCTTAATGCGAAGACGCATGAGAAAAATACGAAGGCGATGGAATTCAGGAAGGATGTGTGTGCTATGCAAAAGAACTGATACAGCTAGAAAAACTTGTACAATGCGGCGATATCACCCTTAAAGGATTCGTGAACTGAGTAGTGTCAATGACTAACAAAATATGTGTGCATAGATCAACCTAAATTTATGCGCGCACGGCTCATCGAACACAGCATGCCAAAGTAAACATCAGTAAGCATCTATAGACCTCTATAGTAAACATCGCTATAGCACGTCAAAAATCAGCAATAAGTGCCTCACAAACATGTCCACATTTTTATCGCAAAAGGAGAGAGAGACGATTTTGTAATGTCATAATAAAAAGGTCTTATCAGTGCTAACTAGGTGTATATTTTGAGGATGAGTTTCTGACTAACAAAATATGTGTGCACAGATCAAAATGTTTTACTTAGACTCATGCTGCTAAGTCGGAAATCATTATTTTATATTCCAATTAGCTGTCAAAAATTATTCCAATCCTTTGTATCTCACAGCTAAGTAAGCTAGCATTAAAACTTAGTCAGTGGGAAATCACTATTGGCTTGATCAATGCGTGATTATCAAAGTATTTCATGTGGGGGTATCAATTTTCAACTTCGCGAGCAACAGCCTCTGCATATATAGCCTTAGTGTTGTGTTCTCATTAGTGTGAGTAAGATCAGAAGTCTTCCTAGCATAGATACATGTAGCTTCAAGACAACATGGATAATCGTTTACCCAATGATCGGCAAGAAAAAAGACCTGTTTACACTTGGCCAAATAAAATCTCAACTCAGAATAAGCAAACGTGGTCTCGAGCGTGGCTTGAGCGAACAAAGTATTCGCCTATCGTCATCGAAAAAACAACAAACATTAGCATGGTTAATACTTGGCTGTGAAGCACTTAAAGTCACTACTTCAAGTCGTGCATTACATGCTAGGCTAAATGCCTATAATGACTCTCTGAAGAAGAAAAGTATGAACAATTTATATAACGAACAGTCTGCAGAATATGAACAGTGAATTGAGGGACTATATATTTATGAACATGCAGGGCATGAATAAAAGCGTTGCTTAGGCATGTATAGTACAATTACGTAATGCCCACTAAATATAACTAAACATACCGGATACACGTAGTTGAACGTGCATACTTAATAATTCATGTGGGCGGGTAATTAATTCATGAACGTACATCATTATTTCCGAATGTGGGCGGGTATTTCCGGTCATTACGTCATTGGCGGTATGACGTCATTGTCGGCATCTCTTTGGTCTCTGGATGGGGGGGTTAACCTACTTACGTGAAAACATTAAATATATAGAGAATAATACATGGGTGCGCGGAAATAACAGATTTATTTCGAGTGTTGAACACGAGAAATAAATCTGGTATTTCCAAGCATTCATGTATTTTTCTGTTTATTATATAAAGGACAGTCTTTTCAAACAAAATAAAATAAAATATCCATTTTCATAAACTTAAAAAGCGATAATTTTCACATGTGAGATTATCATAAATAATCTCACATGTGAGATTATCAGTTTTATCAGTGCTCGAAATCTCTATTTAACAATAAGATTATGAGCTCAATTATTAATTATTAAGATTATAAGATTATGAGCTCAATTATCAATTATTAAGATTATGATTATTATTTCATCTCATAGAAATCGAGAGGGAATAATCTAATTGTTTTAGTAGAAACCAACAAGAAAACAGTATTACAAAACGTTTTTCATAATTTATTGAAATAGATTCGTTAAAAATCGCGCCGATGAGATGGCTGTTTCGCTACTCGCTATCTATCGACAATTAGATAGCGAGTAGCGTAGCCAATCAAATTACAGCATTTGCAATAGTATACTAGTATGATTCTACTAAAAAGCACTATACTTTATATAATGAAATAGACTAATTGCAAGTAAAAATAACCCCAAATGGTCAGATCGTTTAGAGATTATAGCACTTGAGTTGGAACTGACGAACTCTAAAAAATATCTTGTTTCCGTTTGTTATCGACCACCAAATCGCGACTTAAATGAATGGCTTGAGTTATTCAGAGCATTTCTGAATGAAACCTCCCACTATGATAAAGTACTTATCGCTGGTGATTTCAATTTCCCAGACTTAACTTGGAATTCTTCTTTTATACCTACCTCATCAGAAAGATCTCCTTCAGTTGGTTCATTGGAATTTAGAGAACTTACCTTTGACTTTTTTTTGCACCAAGTTAGTTTGTGTCCGACTAGACTAAACAATATTTTAGACCTTATCTTAACAAATTCTTCTGAAAATATTGGCAATTTATCGTGCGTTTAAGCAAAATCTTTGGGTCTTTCAAGTGACCACTGCCTGACATTCTTCGACTTGATGCTTCATTTAAAAATATCAGGGTCATGATAAGAGAACTGTATTCAACTTTAAACTTGCTGATTGGAACGTTCTACAAAATGCACTTAATCAATGTACTTTTCCTTCTAGCGAGTCAACTGATGTCAACGCTGATTGGGAGAGCTGGAAGAAAGATTCGTGCAGGAAAAGAGCTAAACATGCTTCATGTCCTAGACTTTGGGAGAGGTTCCGCGAACTTCGAAAATCAGCCAAATCTTTAATACAAGCTAAACGAACGGAGTTTTTTAAAAAATTTCCGTCTTTACTTAAATCCAAGAGCAAAACGTTCTGGTCAGTGTTTAAATCTACTTCAAAACACTCGAGCATCCCTGCTAAAATGACATGGTCCAATCAAGACTCGACATCTTTGACAGCTGACAATACAATAGATATTGCTGATATGTTAAATCGTTACTTCTACTCGGTGTTTCAAACTTCCGACTCCACTCATGACCAACACTCTCCCGTTGTTTTTGAAGATGACACAAATAAACTGACAACCATCTCAGATCTTACTTTAACCGAAGGGGAAAGTCCGATCTATACTTCGATCTCTTGACGAAGAGAAGGCAACTTGTCCAGATAAAATCCCAGCGGTATTATTGAAAAACTGCGCTACTAGTATTGCTCCATCTCTATGTGAACTTTTTAACAAAAGTTTATCTTCTGGCCAACTTCCGTCGGAGTGGAAATTGTCCAATATTTGTCCTCTTCATGAAGTTTCCAATTATAGACCAATCTCACTTCTGTCGTTAGTCTCAAAGGTGTTTGAACGTTTCATCTACAATAGACTTATAGACCATGTTTCTAGCAAGCTTAATGAGCTACAGTATGGTTTTCAGAGAGGCAAGTCTACTACTTCCCAGCTTTTACATGTTCTTCACAACATCCACACACTGCTTGAGAAAAGATGCCAAGTTGACACCGTTTACCTCGACTTTGCCAAAGCTTTTGATAAAGTTAGCCATAATCTACTACTTGTTAATCTTCTTCGTTGGTTCAAGAATTATCTTTCTGGGCGTTTCCAAAGAGTCACTGTACTTGGTGTTACTTCTGGGCCACTCCCAGTGTTATCCGGCGTTCCCCAGGGTTCAATTCTTGGACCAATCCTATTTCTAATCTATGTCAACGATCTTCCCGAAACCGTCTCGCCAGGTACTGCCGTGTCAATGTTTACTGATGATACCAAATGTCATCGTCCTGTTCGAAATCTTCAAGACAAAGAAATCCTGTAATCAGATCTGGATAACATTGCAAAATGGTGTCAGGACTGGAAGATGGATTTAAATAAATCCAAGTGTGGAGTTCTACAGATTACAAGACGTCTTCAGCCCACAATCAACCAATACACACTAGTTCGTATTCCAGTCAAACGATCAACTAGTGAGAAAGATCTAGGCATAACCATCACCAAAGATCTAAAATGGAATCAGCATGTGCAGGAAATATCAATCAAAGCGAACAAGATGCTAGACTTTGTCAAGCGAACAACGTTCGACATTCACGACCTGAGAGTTCGAAAGATACTCTACTTGACTATGGTTCGAAGTCAACTGGCTTATTGTAGTCAAGTATAGGCACCACAAATGGTCAACAACATCTTGACAATCGAACGATTGCAGCGACGTTCATCTAAATTTATACTTTCACTTCCATACCAAACATCTATCTCGTATAAGAAACGTTTGATCACCATCGGAATCATCCCTGTTTGTTACTGGCACGAGTATTTAAATATGGTGTACCTTTATAAATACAGGTATCATTAATAACTCTGACAGTAACATCTTCATAAAGATCCCTACACGAGAAACGAGGAATGCTAATTCAACCAACGGTATCTTACTCAATGTAACCAAGAGTAGAGCTGCTGTTACTTTTCAGAACTGCTTTATATCAGAGCTGCTAATGTATGGAACATACTTCCCTGCTCCATAAGAGATACGACTAAACTCTAGTCACTTTTAAATCTAATCTAATGAAATATTACGTAGATCTAACTCATCAAATCTGTACGTGATCCTGAAGATCCCAGAACTTTTATGTCTGTTTGTGTTAAATGTCACACTTCTCGCCTACTAAGTAACTTATCAACTCGAACATGTTGCTAAATCTAGCTTTTCAGACTTTCATGCAGTATATTAATATCCTGCAAGCTAAGTGAAATATTCTATTTACTGAATTTCCGGTCGAATATCAAAGAAAACTGCACTTTCAGCACGAAATTTGACTGAAATGTTGTTAATAATTAGGATATAGTACGATTTTAGCAAACAATTTTTAGCCAAAATGGATAAACAAATTCAACAAAAAACCTAGTATCTAGCAACACAAGAAAAAACGTTTCTAAAATCCAGATATATTACTATTTTTTTCAAATTATGAATTATTTGAGTTTGTCACTGCAATTGCAGAGCCAAGATTGGAGTTTGGCACCGCCATTGCAGAGCCAAAATTGGAGTTTGGCACTGGAATTGCAGAGCAAAGATAAGCACATACAAAACAACCGGTTTTTTGTAGAATATAGCATCACCTAATTTTTCGTTGCAAGAAACTGATTAACATGGCAATCATGGAGGTCGGATGCAAACTTAAGAGCTCCGTCCTCCCTGTATTAATTCTGCAAATTCTGATACTTTTTATGAGATCTCTACATATCAAGAACGTTATAAACAATTCTCCAAATGAACTAACATCTGTAGAAGTATTTCAAGCCCTGGCATGGAGATTTTTGAAGCCATCATGGGATGCTAACAACAATAAGACTGCTACTTTGTCAACACGCTCGACTCGGAGGTTTAATACTCTTAACGGATATCTTACAGCGTTACTGCTTTTATGTGGTGATATCGCCAGTCATCCAGGACCTAGACAAACTGATAGAGCCTTAAATAATCCTTTAATTAAAAAGGCTTATCTCTTAATGCTAGGAGCCTGAAAAGTTTTCACTGGGCCGAATCGACCAACTATATGGTATATAACATGGATCGTTTTCAAGACTTAGTATATAGTGAAGACTCTGGTGTTGTTTGTGTCAGCGAAACGTGGCTCAATGATGACTTCGCCGATTCAGAAATCCTACACTCTGAATATACAGTATTCAGGAAAGACCGCATTGGCCGGGTTGGCGGTGGTGTACTTGTCGCAGTAAAGACGCAGTCATTTAAGTCAGTTCGTCAATACCCCAACGAAATAATAGACACACAGAATTAGAGATTGTCGTTGCTGAATAGACTACGGCCTCTAACCAGAAAGTTGCTCTATGTTCTTGTTACCGACCTCCTAATACCGATTTGTGTTGGATAGAAACATTCGATATAAACATATAATAATCTTAGGCGACTTTAACTTACCTGGCATCCCCTGGGACTCTTTGGCTGATGTAAAAGGCGCTAATGAGGTGGCCTTTGTTGAAACGCTTAACGACCATTTCCTTTTGCAGTTAAACAATATGCCCACTCGCGGAAACAATGTTCTTGACCTTGTTATTTGTAGCGTGCCTGATTACGTCTGTGTGACGGATGTACAGGGTGTATCAAAAAAACTGCAAATACCATAATTTGTATGCACGAGATCATACATTAGAATTTCAATGGCTGTGCAAATAATTACGCTTCTGGGATTTGAAAATACGTTTCCACGTGCAGTACTATCAAAATAAGCACACAAAGTGAATTGAAATTAGTTCGATTACGAATGGCTCAGCTAACAACAGAGTAAAGAGTATTTCTTGTTTTAAAGTACGCCCAAACTCAAAACTCGACAGCAGTCATTCGTAAACTGAGCCATTCGTAATCGAACTCATAAGTTTAATTCACTTTGTGTGCTTGTCTTGATACCCCTGGGAAACGTATTTTCAAATCCCAGAAGCGTAATTATTTGCACAGCCATTGAAATTCTAATGTATGATCTCGTGCATACAAATTATGGTATTTGCAGTTTTTTTGATACACCCTGTATTGTCTCCAGACACGGCCGCTATTTTTACAGACCACCATATCGTTACGCTTGACATTGCCACATTCATTAAAGCTCCAACAAAGCCTCACAGGACAGTGTATGATTATAAAAAACCCGACTTTAACGGCCTACACAGCGCACTCCATGCAATAAATTTATCTCTTCTGTCCGGAAATGAAGATGTTAACACCGATTAGCAAAGGTGGAAGGACTTTTTTCTGACCGCAGTCAAAGACTATGTACCAACAAAAAGGCTTAAGGAAGGTAACTCACTTCCCTGGATGGATGGGACTATCTTAAACATTATAAAAAGAAAAGAAACCATTCGCCAGAAATTAAAGGGTCTCCTGCAAACCCGAACCTAATAAATAAGTTTAAGCTACTCCGTACTGAAGTTAAAAGCAAGCTTCAAGTTAACCGCGAGAAATTATTTGGTTCTCTTTCCTCGGAACTATCATGCAATCCTAAGCGCTTTTGGTCAATTTTAAAACAAAAGTCTAAGTCCCCTACTATACCTACGAATATATCCATGACAACTGACCCCAGTGAATCCGCTGACCACACGGCTCCTTTACCTAGAACCTACGCTGACAAACCTGTGACAATTGCTAACTTATTTAACCAATATTTTGTGTCCATCTTTACCATGAATTGCCCGCCTTGTGATCCCGTCAGCGCCAATATGGACCTCCCTGTTATGACAGAACTTGAATTGTCAGGAAGAGAAGTTCTCCTCGTTTTGGAATCACTTGATACTACCAAAGCTACCCGAGCGGATGGAATCCTTGCTAAACTGCGGAAGAAAACAGCTGTGGAAATAGCACCATCCTTTTGTTCCCTATTTAATAAGTCCCTTGCTACAGGAATAATTCCAGAAGAATGGAAGCTCGCAAATGTGGTACCAGTGTATAAGAAAGGCAACAAAGATCATGCCGAAAATTACAGATCTATATCCTTACTGCCGGTCGTTTCGAAGATTCTTGAACGATGCGTCCTGAACAACGTCAAAAGTCGCCTATTTGAAGTCGTTAACGCTTGCTAGCATGGCTTTCTCACAGGAAAGTAATGTGTAACTAACCTGCTAGAAGCTCTGGATTACATAGGTTCTGTTCTAGATAGTGGTGGCCAGATAGATGTTATCTATCTTGATATGAGCAAAGCTTTTGATAAGATCAGCCACGAGCTGCCTATTCGCAAGTTACAGGAGTGCCAATTCGGAGGTAGTCTATTACAATGGTTTAAAGCTTAACTTACGGGTCGACGTCCTCGGTGCTACTTCTGATACGCTACCTGTTACGTCCGGCGTGCCGCAAGGATCAATTCTCGGCCCAGCGTTATTCTTGTTATACGTGAACGACCTCCCGGATTCTGTCAATTCAAGTACGGTAAATATGTTCGCTGATGATATCAAAATTTTTAGTCAATCGAAACAGCCTCTGATGTAAACCTACTCCAGCAGGACCTGCTCTATCTAAACTCTTGGTAATATAAAATTTAAAAACCATTTAAATATTGCGTCACCTACTCATGTAGGTTGCAGTCACTAGGTCTCCTAGGAACCTATAACCTATTGGCATGAATTTTTGGATATGATTTTTTTCTTTAATTTCGTGGCTTGGTGAGAGTTGATGAGCATGAACTGCCATGTATTCATCGTCCTGGTAGACAAACTAGATCTACCAGTAAATTAAACATTAACAAATACATTCAACCTAGGTGTAAGACATCTACTTATCAGCGATCATTTCTGTAAGAGCAGTACGAATATGGAACACTTTAGCTGAAGATCTTGAACGGAGCATGGAAAATTTAGGTTTATTCAAATCCCTCATGTTTGACTATTACCTTAGATCTTTACAAACTTCATACGACCCTGAAAATCCTAGAACCTTTAAGACTATTATTTTGTCCAAAATGTAATACCTGTGCCGCCAACTTGTTGTTATTGATATTTTATACATGTTTTAGCTAGCGGGCCTGCACTAATTGGCTTTTTGCTGTGCGGTTACCCAGCCTTTGTGTAGTCTATTGTTTCTATATGTCCATGTAGTATTGTAGTGTAATCATTATGTATTTTGTGGCGAAGCAAATAAATTAAAAAAATTAAATTAAAATTAAATCAACGTTGTCTAAATAGCATTATAAAAATCAATTTTCTGGATTTGTTGTCAATATTTGAGATAATAGTAAAATTTCGCAGGATTTTGTCTAAATAGAATATTTAACTTATCTTTAGAACGTGTTTACTTTGCTACTAGTTTGTTTACAGATTACATAGGGCCTGATTAGTAAAAATGCGAAATTTATTTGATAGAGCTTATAGATAAATGTATGTAACTTTACTTGTCCTGTATGCTCGTATATCTACTTTAGTACATCTTATATCTTTCAAACGTTTTTATCATGTAGACAAACAATGAAAAGGAAAGAAACAAGAACAACGACAGCGGAACGACACCAGGTATTCGCGACTGAACCATTAGCAATATCGATAAGTGACTATCACTTAATCTGAGACTGAGCGGGAATCTATTTGCTAACGTATATGCAAAAGAAAAATGTTATAATACTGGCCACATGTTTCCTGATAATATTGGTTCAACATTATTTTGTTTGGGCTCGTATATTTTTTGTTTTAAATAAGTGAATTTTGTCGCATCCTTTGGACAAAAACACAAAAGTTGCAGATATTTAGATTTGTTAAAACCTATTTAAGCTCACGTTTCGTTCCCTCTTGCAACAACTTTAGAGCAATATTAAAATATATACTATGTACACTTGCTATTGTTAGAATATAAGAGCTATATATTTCAAATTCAATTCAATTTTCACTTTTATTAACATAAAAGAATACAAAAAAAAAATAGATAACCCACCTGCATTTAGCAAAGCTATTCTAGGCAGGCGGTTATACACACAAAAATAATATTTTCACACATATTGACTGGAAATAATACAGGCTATAGTGCTTTCTTATCTATAATACATTTATATATATTTTTACATTATATATATATATATATATATTCCAAGCCATTTACTAAATTCGACCTTATATTTTCTGATAGAAAAGTTAAGAAAGCTATTTATTAAAGTTGACCTTCTTTTTAAGATAGAAAAGTTAAGAAACCGAAGTAACAGTCTGCATAATATAGGCAAGATCAACATAATCATTACAAGATATCAAGATTTCCAACAACATTTGCTTACATTTCTTTTTAAATATTGATTTATTTAAATTACGAATTGATAAAGGTAGACTATTCCAGATTTTCACACCTATTGTTCAGAAAATTTTTGAAGTAATATTAAGTCTATTTCGGGGTTGATACAAATTTTTACGAGCTGCAGCTTTTGTGTTATAACTTTGTACATCACTAACATTCGTAAATAATGTAGAAATGTTCAAAGGTGATTTCCCATTTACAATGTCGTGCATAGAACATGATGTATTATAAAAATAGAGGAAGTTGAGTGGCAAAATGTTGGAATCATAAAATAGAGGTACTGCATGGTCTCTATAATTAGCAAAGTTTATTATACGGATATATATATGTGAAATTCAGTCTGAAAAGGTCCAGTTACCTCACGCAGTGTCACTAATGAGCTACCTAAGATTCTGGGAGTGATCTGGAATCTAGCGTACATAAACCATCTCCAATTGCACAAAGCGACAGTAAGATTACCGTTATGTGTTCATCCTTAGGGGGTCTGAGTTCTAGTCCAGAGAATGCGG
This sequence comes from Trachythela sp. YZ-2020, assembly GCA_016169945.1. Classification (NCBI taxonomy): domain Eukaryota; kingdom Metazoa; phylum Cnidaria; class Anthozoa; order Malacalcyonacea; family Clavulariidae; genus Trachythela; species Trachythela sp. YZ-2020. The sequence continues at coordinate 506,347 of JADLSH010000346.1, forward strand.
TGTCTGTTGGATTTAAATGCACTATGTTAACGGCCGTGATCTCTTCACATATTTTAGGCCTGGGTTCGAGTGGACCCAATCACGGTATGGTAACCGTGATGCCTTCATCCAGTGTTGGGATAGCGTCATCTGTAAATCAAACATTTAAACCTGTTACTGCATCATCCACAAATGTACAACTTTCTTCTATGCCAGATTATAAAAATTATTCAACTTGGACTCATGGTTCCATGTCGACTACTCCAGGTAACGCAAGTATATGGCATGTGTAAACATTGCTAAAGTTGTGCCAACAACACAGCATTCTTATAAACGCAGCCTCTTCTGATGTTGCGATATCGACAGTAAAATATATTTGATAATCCGTGGTAGTTAAATCTGCTCATTTTGTCTACCTAACCAACCACCTCAAGCTTTTTGAGTAGCATAGACATGTTCCGGTTCCAGCGGCCGGAAGCGCGAGGCGACGGACTAATTCCGCTTCGGTATTTACATCCGCGTGAATGATTAAGTAGCACATAGCGAAGTGCAAAGTTATCCTGCCTTATGTCATGGGCCTTGGGCCATGGAAATTGGATGGTTTTCGTTTTTTATGCGTCCACGCGAATAGAAGCCGATACTGGATTGGTATATATCAGGCTCAGGATTGGCTAAGGCATAACTTTTGTTCTTTAATGTATACTTCACGTGTTTACCTGACCATATTTGATTGTGCATAGTTTTTGATAAGTTTTGTAGATCAAGATACGGATTACGATTAAAACATCAAAATAGACTAGAATACAACTACACAATGTGGCTTGAGCATGAACTATTTCAAATATAGATATTTTTACGAGCAAATTCGTTAAAACGCTTGTTATGAATACATTATTTTGTTTGGGCTCGTATATTTTTTGTTTTAAATAAGTGAATTTTGTCGCATCCTTTGGACAAAAACACAAAAGTTGCAGATATTTAGATTTGTTAAAACCTATTTAAGCTCACGTTTCGTTCCCTCTTGCAACAACTTTATAGCAATATTAAAATATATACTATGTACAGTTGCTATTGTTAGAATATAGGAGCTATATATTTCAAATTCAATTCAATTTTCACTTTTATTAACAGAAAAGAATACAAAAAAAAATAGATAACCCACCTGCATTTAGCAAAGCTATTCTAGGCAGGCGGTTATACACACAAAAATAATATTTTCACACATATTGACTGGAAATAATACAGGCTATAGTGCTTTCTTATCTATAATACATTTATATATATTTTTACATTATATATATATATATATATTCCAAGCCATTTACTAAATTCGACCTTATATTTTCTGATAGAAAAGTTAAGAAAGCTATTTATTAAAGTTGACCTTCTTTTTAAGATAGAAAAGTTAAGAAACCGAAGTAACAGTCTGCATAATATAGGCAAGATCAACATAATCATTACAAGATATCAAGATTTCCAACAACATTTGCTTACATTTCTGATTTATTTAAATTACGAATTGATAAAGGTAGACTATTCCAGATTTTCACACCTATTGTTCAGAAAAATTTTGAAGTAGCCTAATATTAAGTCTATTTCGGGGTTGATACAAATTTTTACGAGCTGCAGCTTTTGTGTTATAACTTTGTACATCACTAACATTCGTAAATAATGTAGAAATGTTCAAAGGTGATTTCCTATTTACAATGTCGTGCATAGAACATGATGTATTATAAAAATAGAGGAAGTTGAGTGGCAAAATGTTGGAATCATAAAATAGAGGTACTGCATGGTCTCTATAATTAGCAAAGTTTATTATACGGATATATATATGTGAAATTCAGTCTGAAAAGGTCCAGTTACCTCACGCAGTGTCACTAATGAGCTACCTAAGATTCTGGGAGTGATCTGGAATCTAGCGTACATAAACCATATCCAATTGCACAAAGCGACAGTAAGATTACCGTTATGTGTTCATCCTTAGGGGGTCTGAGTTCTAGTCCAGAGAATGCGGTGTCTGTTGGATTTAAATGCACTATGTTAACGGCCGTGATCTCTTCACATGTTTTAGGCCTGGGTTCGAGTGGACCCAATCACGGTATGGTAACCGTGATGCCTTCATCCAGTGTTGGGATAGCGTCATCTGTAAATCAAACATTTAAACCTGTTACTGCATCATCCACAAATGTACAACTTTCTTCTATGCCAGATTATAAAAATTATTCAACTTGGACTCATGGTTCCATGTCGACTACTCCAGGTAACGCAAGTATATGGCATGTGTAAACATTGCTAAAGTTGTGCCAACAACACAGCATTCTTATAAACGCAGCCTCTTCTGATGTTGCGATATCGACAGTAAAATATATTTGATAATCCGCGGTAGTTAAATCTGCTCATTTTTTCACCCTAACCAACCACCTCAAGCTTTTTGAGTAGCATAGACATGTTCCGGTTCCAGCGGCCGGAAGCGCGAGGCGACGGACTAATTCCGCTTCGGTATTTACATCCGCGTGAATGATTAAGGAGCACATAGCGAAGTGCAAAATTATCCTGCCTTATGTCATGGGCCTTGGGCCATGGAAATTGGATGATTTTCGTTTTTTATGCGTCCACGCGAATAGAAGCCGATACTGGATTGGTATATATCAGGCTCAGGATTCGCTAAGGCATAACTTTTGTTCTTTAATGTATACTTCACGTGTTTACCTGACCATATTTGATTGTGCATAGTTTTTGATAAGTTTTGTAGATCAAGATACGGATTACGATTAAAACATCAAAATAGACTAGAATACAACTACACAATGTGGCTTGAGCATGAACTATTTCAAATATAGATATTTTTACGAGAAAATTCGTTAAAACGCTTGTTATGAATACATTATTTTGTTTGGGCTCGTATATTTTTTGTTTTAAATAAGTGAATTTTGTCGCATCCTTTGGACAAAAACACAAAAGTTGCAGATATTTAGATTTGTTAAAACCTATTTAAGCTCACGTTTCGTTCCCTCTTGCAACAACTTTAGAGCAATATTAAAATATATACTATGTACAATTGCTATTGTTAGAATATAAGAGCTATATATTTCAAATTCAATTCAATTTTCACTTTTATTAATTAACATAAAAGAATACAAAAAAAAATTAGATAACCCACCTGCATTTAGCAAAGCTATTCTAGGCAGGCGGTTATACACACAAAAATAATATTTTCACACATATTGACTGGAAATAATACAGGCTATAGTGCTTTCTTATCTATAATACATTTATATATATTTTTACATTATATATTTAACAATTAGAGAACGAGGCCGAATTGTCTATGAGCGAATAGTCAACGAGGCGAAGCCGAGTTGACTATTCGCTCATAGACAATGAGGCCGAGTTGTCTAATTGTTTTAGTATAAACTATAACATTAATTTACACGTCTTGCTGGTTTGCAAACCAATCTGAAATTTATATCGTATTAAGGAAGCAAATAGGTCAGTTTTTGTTCGCCTTAAATTGTGTTAAAATTCAACTTTAATTTTAAAATTTCATTGAGTGTTTGTTGTTTTATCTATTTTTTTACCCTTAAAAATTGCCAGTGCATATTTTGTTGCCTTTCTGGTTTTTTTTTCTGGTACGAAATAGTCCAAAAAGTCGTCCAAAAACATCATTAAACACTTCGGCAAAACGCGAATTTTCCGCCATTTTGAATTTTCCTACTAGTGGTCTATCACCAATAGACCATTAGTAGCTCAGCCAATCACAACGTTGAATTTGTAATAGACTACTAGTAAGTTTATACTAAATATATATATTCCAAGCCATTTACTAAATTCGACCTTATATTTTCTGATAGAAAAGTTAAGAAAGCTATTTATTAAAGTTGACCTTCTTTTTAAGATAGAAAAGTTAAGAAACCGAAGTAACAGTCTGCATAATATAGGCAAGATCAACATAATCATTACAAGATATCAAGATTTCCAACAACATTTGCTTACATTTCTTTTTAAATATTGATTTATTTAAATTACGAATTGATAAAGGTAGACTATTCCAGATTTTCACACCTATTGTTCAGAAAAATTTTGAAGTAATATTAAGTCTATTTCGCGGTTGATACAAATTTTTACGAGCTGCAGCTTTTGTGTTATAACTTTGTACATCACTAACATTCGTAAATAAGGTAGAAATGTTCAAAGGTGATTTCCCATTTACAATGTCGTGCATAGAACATGATGTATTATAAAAATAGAGGAAGTTGAGTGGCAAAATGTTGGAATCATAAAATAGAGGTACTGCATGGTCTCTATAATTAGCAAAGTTTATTATACGGATATATATATGTGAAATTCAGTCTGAAAAGGTCCAGTTACCTCACGCAGTGTCACTAATGAGCTACCTAAGATTCTGGGAGTGATCTGGAATCTAGCGTACATAAACCATCTCCAATTGCACAAAGCGACAGTAAGATTACCGTTATGTGTTCATCCTTAGGGGGTCTGAGTTCTAGTCCAGAGAATGCTGTGTCTGTTGGATTTAAATGCACTATGTTAACGGCCGTGATCTCTTCACATGTTTTAGGCCTGGGTTCGAGTGGGCCCAATCACGGTATGGTAACCGTGATGCCTTCATCCAGTGTTGGGATAGCACTCATCTGTAAATCAAACATTTAAACCTGTTACTGCATCATCCACAAATGTACAACTTTCTTCTATGCCAGATTATAAAAATCATTCAACTTGGACTCATGGTTCCATGTCGACTACTCCAGGTAACGCAAGTATATGGCATGTGTAAACATTGCTAAAGTTGTGCCAACAACACAGCATTCTTATAAACGCAGCCTCTTCTGATGTTGCGATATCGACAGTAAAATATATTTGATAATCCGCGGTAGTTAAATCTGCTCATTTTGTCACCCTAACCAACCACCTCAAGCTTTTTGAGTAGCATAGACATGTTCCGGTTCCAGCGGCCGGAAGCGCGAGGCGACGGACTAATTCCGCTTCGGTATTTACATCCGCGTGAATGATTAAGGAGCACATAGCAAAGTGCAAAGTTATCCTGCCTTATGTCATGGGCCTTGGGCCATGGACATTGGATGGTTTTCGTTTTTTATGCGTCCACGCGAATAGAAGCCGATACTGGATTGGTATATATCAGGCTCAGTATTGGCTAAGGCATAACTTTTGTTCTTTAATGTATACTTCACGTGTTTACCTGACCATATTTGATTGTGCATACTTTTTGATAAGTTTTGTAGATCAAGATACGGATTACGATTAAAACATCAAAATAGACTAGAATACAACTACACAATGTGGCTTGAGCATGAACTATTTCAAATATAGATATTTTTACGAGCAAATTCGTTAAAACGCTTGTTATGAATACATTTTACATTTTCTTGACTATAGTTCAGGGCGAATACAGTAGAGTTTCATGAACATTTCGAAACTGTTTACGGAACTGGGAAGATTGCATTATACCTTAAACTGAAGCTTATTGAACGCTAAACGCATAACTACGCTACGTATTTCGGCGCTTTATAATTCTATAGTTCAAAGTATTCATCTTTTCTAATTTTTGGAACTGTTTTCGACACAACTTTGTGATTTTAATGTTACCATGACAACCATTGATTAGAAAAGTAGAGGGGTTGCTGCATGCATGTTTTTCTCGTTTATAGCTACTACATACAATTTCCTTAGCAAACTTTTGATTTAAATACTTCTCTGATCAATCTGACAGTGCCTTTTCAGTTTCAGTAACAAGTTGTTCCAGCATATATAAATCTGGTGAAAGAAAGAATGGTATGTATACAATTGATCCGGATGGTTTAGGATCGTTTAAAATCTGGTGCGATTTGAAAACAGATCATGGAAGCTGGGCAGTGTTCCAAAGAAGACAAGATGATAGTGTAGATTTCTATCGTGGATGGCAAGAATACAAAAATGGTTTTGGTGATTTCAACGGAAGTTTTTGGCTTGGCTTAGATAAAATACATCGTTTGACAAAATGTGGTCAAAAGACTTTAAGAGTTGATATGATGGATTTTGATGGCACAAAAATCTACGCCATGTATGGAAATTTTTCTGTTGGTTCTGAGTCAGTCAGTTATACACTCAACGTTGGCGGTTATTCAGGTAAATATGGATTCAGAAATATATATTCTATTAAAGACAACGTTGCATGGGTACAATTATATTTATTTGATGTCTAAATTTAATTAAGCATGTTGTCTAGAAATATACGGGCCGAGGTTTGCGTTATCTTCCAAAACTGGAAGCTGAGTAATGCTATTATATGCATTAAATGTTAAATATATTACCAAAACGACTACATTACACTCTTAACGGAATGTTTCACTCCTTGAAAACAAAAAAGGACGTAGAAGAATATTATCTAGCGTTCTAACAATGTTTCAGTGCAAAAGTATTCTAAGGAATGAATCTTAAAGCGCTCTGTCGCCATGTTTACAACTGTTTGAGCCATCGCGATAAAAATACTGTATGCAGTTTCATTTCCAACAATTAATTCAGATTTACAGATAATATGTGGTTTTGTCCGGATGCAATTACGTGATACCTACAGTACACACATCGAATGATCTGCAGGTTAGCGGCCAATCAAAACAAAGAATTGGTATGAAATGCATAATAATGTCTTAAATATACACTGTAAAAACAGATTGGTTAAAATAACCAATTTAAGGTGGCTCCCTACAGTAATGCATGAGATGATCGCGGGACGAGAGTCAAAAACGCGTGGCAAGTACGTGGACTTTCCCACGCAAATTCGACGATCAAAACAAAACAAATATATTTCGCCAGGTTTTTCAAAATAATTTTTACCATTCTGAAAGATTTGTAATGAAAAAACTTTGAATAATCCTTAGTTTTATGTGACAAAGCATCAGTAACACCAATGAGTGATTTTAACTATGATACAAATATCGCTTGGATAAAAAAAGCTTGACAGCAATATAAAAGTGAATTTTTCAAAAACATTTTAGATATAATGTTCACTAATAAGAGTTTATTAAACATTTATTAACTATTGTATAAAGACTGTTCAAGGTTATAAAAGTCGTTTAGTGATACTTGCATGTTTTTTACAAGTTAAACAGTAAAAATATCACAGTTCTATAGCAAAATACCGACTTGTTCATCTTCAGCAAAATTACAAAACTAGGCAAAGATATGTCCAGCTGTACGGCTGTTGAAGCTCGTGAACTGAGTAAATGGCAGGATTCAATTGGGCTTAAATCGATCTAACCCTTCACAGTATTTCTTGATTGTCCATGGCTCTCAAATATATTGAATAAACGTCAAAATCAAAAGATAAAAACAACATTTGCCACTCGTTTTTGCACGATGAAAGCACAACTTGCGCCCGCGAACTATTATTAACTAGTCAGCGGCGTTTTTATATAGGGAATTGACCAAGGAATTGACCCAATTTTTCACCTTTATATGCGTTTTACTCTTTAGTTTTATCGGTAACCTACCTTCAAATTTTGACCATAAATTTTAATTTTGGTAAATTTTATATATTTCAATTTTAAAAAAAATCGCTAGTGTAGAAATCTTTATATAAAATTTTCGAGTTTAAAAAAATTGCACACTAGCGATTTTGATTAAACTTTCATAATAGTTTCAGAACATTATGCTTCAAACTTATATGAAATAAAAAAGATGGGTCACCGACTTTGTTTTTTAGATACGGACAATTTTATGCGCACAGTAACCACATTTCTGGCTTACGTCTTGTTACCATGGCAACGATGACACTACCTGAACCGGGTTTTAAATATTCCATAGATGGTGAATATTACCCTCGAGTATAAAAAACTTCGTCATCTGCGATAATACTCGTTTAAAAACGATTTATTATAAAGCTAAAATAACTGTAGGGAGCCACCTTAAATTGGTTGTCTCAGATGCATATATTTGACCAAATATTTTATTGGTTAAAACAACCAAAAATTTAGTTATTTTAATGTCGTATTCTTCGATAAGATCTGAGTTTTGGCCATTACAGAATTTTTATATATTTTTCGTATAATTAATGACTTTGAACATAGGTCTCTGGCCAAAATGATGAGATAGAACGCATTGTTTTTAAAAAGTTCAATTATTTAATGACATCAGCAACACAACAACAATACGCTATACAACAAGCAACACGCTATACAATCACGTTGTACAGCAACACGTTTTACAGAAACACCTTGTATAACAACACGCCATACAACAACACGATGTACAAAAAGCAACATGCTATAAAACAACACGCAGTAACGTAACACGTTGTGCAGCGACACGTTGTACTGCAACACGTTCTACAGCAAAACGTTGTACAGCGGCACGTCGTACAGCAACACGTTCTAGAACAACACGCCATACAACAACACGCTGTACAACAAGCAACGCGTTATAAAAGAACACGCTTTACGGCAACACGTCGTACAGCAACACATTGTACAACAACACACTATAAAACACGCGCAATGGCGCGATCAACTGGCCATGTCAGGTTAATTTCGTGATTCGTGTACAAAGAATTTTGCGAGGATTAATATATCGAGCCAACTTAAGAGCATACTGGAATATTTTTAAGGTAATGCTGGTGATTCGTTTTCTATTCACAACGGAATGAAGTACACAACCAACGACAGAGACAATGATCTGAAAAGTCATGCGAACTGCGCTGTAATTTATCAAGGTGCTTGGTGGTATAGCAACTGTCACAACGCCCACCTCAATGGTCTTTACTTGAAGCCAGGCGAGAGATCAGCCACAGGGCTTAACTGGTTGCATTATAAAAGTGACCGCAGGTCCATGGAAAAAGCAGAGATGAAAATGCGTTCTGTTGACTTTTAGAAGGTCCAGGATTATGTTTACTGCTGAAATACAAAGTAACAAAAAGAACAAAATTTATTAATGAAATACAATGCAAACTGTATTGAAAGTATAATTGATATTCTTACAAACAGATAACAGTCTGCCGTTGTCTGTTTAGTTATAAATTCATAGTATAACGCCAGAAAGTAGTATGTACAAGAAAGTGGCATACGAGCTGTCGGGCCGAGGGGGTCACTAGTGAGTTTGGGAGGTTAGAATGGCCACGGCATACAACAAAATTACTTACATTTTTGTATTGGAGCAAAACTTTACTAAAGTTTATATGCCTCTTATAAGTATTTATCTTTAAAACAATGTTTAAGTACCAAGTGGCTAAGTCAGTGAATTCACAGAAAACATCCCAAACGAATGCTATAAGTGTGGAAGCGATTATGAGGGGTAGAAATGATGTAAATGGCGTACTGGAACGCTCAAGGGAATACAGTTTATCGTCACCTTTGTCTGAAAATGCTATTGTTAATGAACACGTTTTCATTGATGTTGCTTTTGTGTTTTCCAAACTCACTACTGATTGTCTTACCGCGTGATGAGGTGCACTGTGTCCTTAACTGAAGACACAACGCTTGTTTTAAACTGCAAACCAGAACAAATCAAACAGGTAAATAGTCTATTTATTATTCCCGAAAACGTTTGGGAAAGCGAGAACTAAGGTCGAAATTTACGAAATATCACGCGCACTAATTCAGAGCGCGTAATTTGGTCAAGAGCAGAATTGTGACTGGCTGGTCGAAACTAAAAGGCTTTAGCCGTTAAACCGCGACTGATCAAATTTCTCAAATTCTTAAACATTTATACAAACAATACATTTATATCCAAACTTTGAGACTTCTGTAGGATTTTCTCACTATTTTCTACATAAGCCTGACACCGAGTTTTTTGTTTCGTTTTCAACTAAGTGCTTTTCGATATCTTTATTTGTCCATTCAGGAATAAATTGGGTAGACTTCAAATATTTCCGAAATTGTTTAATATGTAAAAAAATATATTTCTGTGACGTAATTCCGTGCGTCTGTCATCCAACAGATGATGGCTCTCGACCAATGAAATCATCAGTACTTTAGATCATTATATAAATTTGTGTTTCTGACACAATAAAAGGACGTTAACAGGGAATTAAGATGCGCCAGCATTGTTACTCACAATGCGTTGTTGTACGAATATATGAATTAATATAATATGAATATACACGATGAGCAGCCAACAACGAAGCGTTCGGGAACGGCCGCTTCGAACTTCCCACCCATGCTTCGCTCCCCTTGTTGTCGATTTGGCCTTCCTCGCAGCTTGTTTCGTTTCGTGTTCCTCCCTTAAATTCGCTTGGATCAAGAACCAGATCGAGGACGTCTTTTTCTATATGCAAATTATTCTCCTGTTCCAGCTTTTACTATTTAAGTTCGTCGACTCTTATTTAGCGTAGGACAATTTTCTCCATTTTTCATACGGGTGACTTGTCTCGACTAGCGACGGAGGAGGTACCATTGGTTTGCTAAGCATTCTAGCAATCCTTACGCTGGTGACGCTGCTTGCATGATTAGTTATATATACCCATTTTAACCAGCTACCGATTCCATCCCTATCGACGACAGCCAGTGCAAACTTAGTTTAGAATAATAAGTGTAATAGTCATAGTGTCGTCAATGTTAAATTGTAATAGACTTTAGAAAACATGTTCGAAACATACATTATTGAAAATAAACGTCTCTTTTAAATGTCTGCATATCACTGTTCATTTTCAAAAAAACATAGGCAAATATCAATGGACGGGCAATTAAGAATATATTATGAAATTTCTGGGTTTTAGTACTTATTAAACGTTCAAAAATGATTTAGCATAGATCTTACGCATAATTCGCAATCCAGGGCACCGTACCTTAGGAAACGCGAGTAAACGCGGGAAAACGAGCGAAACCGGCATTTTCCCCACTAGGTTTTACCTGAGACCGTTACCTACTTGCTTGACAAACAAAAGGAAGCCATTGTGTTGTACGTGAGCGACGTTGAAATTGTCTTTTCAAAAATTTTGTGTGTTTTATACTTTTCTGCCCTCAACAGAAGTTAGAAACAAGAATTTAATAAAAACGACAAGCCTTTTCCGCTTTTTAGTTAGCAAAATGTGAAAATATGACAACGTATAAAAGCGGTGGTGTTTATCCAGAGCTCAAAAACAGTAATTTATTGAGAATTTAACTTCAAATACCAGAGAAAAGGACAAAATACAAATATGGAAAGCTTATTCGGTGAAAAGATTAAGATGATCATGCAAGGAAAGGCGTCTTTTCATTATAATTTGGCAAGAGAAAGGAAAGACAACAGTACGAGAAGTCGACAATGACGACCTTTAAGTTCTACGGTTATAGATCCGACATTTCACTAACTTGCTTATTTACTAGTTTTTATAGATTAAACCACCCCCAATCCTATCCCCAAACATAACCTTAATCATAAGCCTAACACTAACCCTATAACGGGAAAACAAGTCAGAAAAAAAAGTTTGAAATTTTTGAATAAAAAGGGCTCGCACGGACTCGAACTCGCGACATTCGACTCCTTAAGCGTGGTTCACACTAACAATTTTGTCGGCGATTTTTCTCTTCCTGATTGATGTGATCGAGCGAATGACATATCAATGTATGTCTTTGTAAAACCGATCCCGTAATAGTCCACATACCTTTTGTTGTGTGTCCACTCATTCGCATACGTCAGGGGAGAATAATCGCCGACAAAATTGCTAGTGTGAACTAGGCGCACGTCCTATCCATTACCCCACCAGCTGCATCGCCCAAAATCTTCGAAAAAATAATTTATTGTGATATTAGTCTAAAGTCCAAAACTACTGATATGTCGGATCTATAACCGTACAACTTAAAGGTCCGGTGACGGACCTGTAACCACGGCGTAAACTCTAAGTTTTCGCATTAAAATATTCTTATCTATGTACTGCTCCTGTTGTTCCGCAAGCAGTTTAGAAGTTTGAAGATATGAAAGCTACATTAACTGAATGAGTTGTAATATCAATTATTTTTCTAACAGTCTGACCGACTTGAGGAACGTTATTCTTATGTTGGTGAGTTATCGACTCATTGTTGCCTGTTTAATTAAAGACTGTTTTATTCTGTTTTATTAATTAATTAAACAAGTTCATGAATGCAAAACTCTTGAAGTGACAATTGACAAGCATTTATCTTGGAAAAGTAACACTGAAAATATTTGCAGAAAGGTAACAGCAGGAATCTCTGCTATTCGTCGAATCAAACCATTTGTTGACCAAGATACACTTATTTTGATTTATAACGCTATTGTTCTTCCATACTTTGACTACTGCTGTGAAGTATGGGATGTATTTGGTAAAACTCAATCAAGACGACTCCAAAAACTGCAAAATAGAGCAGCTAGAATTATTCTGAATGTAAGCAATGACGTAGATTATACGATTGCTTTGGGTGCTTTGAGCTGGGAGCTACTCGAAACAGCTAAAGCAAAAATGCTAAAGCAAAGCAAAAATGATGTATAAGTTATTAAACAAAATGGGTCCCAAATCACTCCCAAATCTATTTTCGTATAAGAGTGAGAAAACTAATTATCACCTTCGGGACATTTCAAGTGATCTTTGTTTACCAAAACCGCGTACAAATAACATGAAAAATAGTTTTATGTACGACGGAGCACACCTTTGGAATTCTATTCCAAAAGAAATTAGGGAAAGCAAATCACTTCCTTCCTTTCGTAATAAAATCGTTGCTCACATCAGTGCGTAAAAAACTATTGTATTAAATAATTTACCTGTAAATAGTCTAAAACCTTCATTAATTTGTTAATTACTCCATATGTCTTAAAACTTATATATTTTGTAAATAGCTTATCATTTTCTACATGTAAAATTATTTTTTGGCACACGCCCCCTGTGGAAATCAGCTACGGTTGACGCGGTTAGCGTGTATAAATAAGTTACATTTTAGTTTGTTTAAGTCGATATTCGATCCGACTTCAACTGTTTTAGAATTGTCATTAAGTTAGAGGCCTTATTATGATCTGAAGTGGTATTTTCGGCTTGCATTTCATTATTTGTGTAATTCATCACGAATTTATTCGATTGTAGAATTAATGGCGCTTGAAAGCTTCGATTCAGCGACCACAATGTCTAGTTTAAGGCCCTCGATCTCTGTTGATAATTACTGGACGTAGAAGCATTCGAAATATTTGATCATGTTTTAGCAGCACTAACTGTGTTTCTCTCAACATTTGTACTTTAATAATTGAGCTGGAATTCCGAAATGACATTTCTCCAAAATTGTCGACAATTTCATATACACCGTCAAATTCTTGCTTTATCGCTGCTATTTCCCCTGAAAACTGGTGGTTAAAATTTGGATATTCGCTAGAGTTATTGGGGTCATGCTTTTGCACATTTTCGTCTCTCTCTGATTTTAATATCACTAACCATTATCCTTTTATTTTATTGCTATTTTTGAATTCGTTAACAATAAGTTCCTGGAGACTCTTTGCTTCCTAATCTTGAAAAACTGGCGATTTCTTATTGGCATACCATATAATCCTCGAGCCAACGGCGCGTGAGCGCCTTTCCGGGCAATAGCCTGGGGCGAGGGTACTAATTCCGCTCGGCTGGCTAGCAGAGTTAAAAGTCCATCGCCAAGAACAAGGTAATTTGTTTTGTTTATTACTTTATTTTCGGCTTGAAAAAATTTGGGTATACTTTGCTTTGCATTTGATATGATTCTATATTTAAGGAGAAAATTAATAATTTCAAGCCGAACTGTTTATGGCAAAGTGTATCAAGCAAAAACATTCATTGAAGGTTTTACCAAACGTCTAAGATTTAATTTCTGATAAAATTGATATACTTATTTTCAATGGCACTAGTAGTAGTGTATGTGGTTTCGACCCTTATTTTTAAGAGTGTACGAGAGTGTGCGTGTGTGTGCGAGAGTGTGCAAGAGTGTGCGAGAGTGAGCCAATTGAATATTCAGTAAGTGAGGGTGGCACGGGGTGGCACGTGGTAGTCCGGTAGCACGGTTGAACAGACGTGCCTTTACGAGCTCCGACAACTTTTAGTAAACTTACAATATAATAACTGAATATTCGTCCATAGCTGGTATACCGATACTAAAGGATTATATCAATCATGAATTTAGCAAATAATTTGTCAGTCGACGGAGACGTATATCGATGGTCGGGTTCATTAGATGAATTAAAGCTACTCGTAGAAGAAACTTTGTTAGCCAGAGGGAAGTGGAGCTCCCCTGGAGGCAATGTCAAACGTTTTAAAGACCAAGAATCGGACTTGACTATTAAATGGTATGGCCCCCAATCTCAGAAAATTGTAGTCCAAACAGACGACAACGAACACTATTCAAAATTGAAATTTGAAAGTTTGGCCACCACTCGAAGCAGCAAAGACCCCGAAAACGGCGTAATACAAGAAACAAATGAAGCAATGCCTCGCCCCACAGAAGTGTGTAATTGTACATGTAATTGTTCGGGCAAAATTTCCACGGCAGACACGGATAAAGCTGGATATGACAATCCTTGAATCGCGTTTGGACACGGTGAGTCTATATAATACGGTGATTTCTGATTTGAAATCCCTTAAAGATAAGCAACAAACTATGGAAGCCATTATCCGCAAGCAAGAGGAAACAATCTGCAATTTAAATGATGATAACATGCTTTTTAAAACCAAACTTATATCTTTTGTTGAATATACCCCTACTGTGTCGTCTAGAGATCATAGAATCAATACTGAAAGCGCGGGACGGGCGACTAACATAACACATGGATTAAGTGAACAAGACACCGATTTAAATGCAAGCACAAACAAATCAAATTTGACCAATAATGAAGCCACTACAAAGGAAAAAACAACTCCCCACGCTGTTTACATTGCAGATGACACATTACACGGATTAAGTGAGCCTGATACTGATTTAAATGCAAGCACAACCAAATCAAATTTGAATAATAAGGAAGCTACTACAATGGAAAAAACAGCTCCCCAAGCTGTTTACATTGCAGGTGACACATTACACGGATTAAGTGAGCCAGACACTGATTCAAATGCAAGCACTAACAAGTCAAATTTGAACAATAAGGAAGCTACTACAAAGGAAACAACAACTCCCCAAGCTGTTTACATTGCAGATGACTCTGTAGCTTCAATCATCCATAACATCACTCATGGTAATAACACCGCTTTACATAATTCAATCTCTTCAAGCATAACTAATCCACAAACAAGTGCAACCAAACAGGCACCTCATAATGATAACGAAAGACATTCTCAAAACAATCAAATATACATAGGAAATCACAGATCATTCAACAACGATTTGTCAAGAAAGGAAAATATTCCACGCCCGTTTATAGTGCAACGCGGTCGATGTGTAAAAGGCGACAGATGCGATTTTTCTCATCTAAACTTAGTTAATAACGACAGGTCCAGACAACTGTCCCGTGAAGTTAAGAGAAACACGTTTTGCCCTTACCTGCTTAAGGGATTTTGTAAAAAAGGGCCTAGATGTGACTTTTCTCATGCTCATCCGCCTCCCCCTCGGAAATACACGATCGCAAATAATAACAGTCCTTTTTTGTCATCAATAAATCAAATAAATTTTTTAATGAACCAGCTCGATATGAGATTGCAGATAATGGAAAGCATTCAGTTTCGACCAAATCTTCCTTATCCTGCAACTCCCCCCACCTAGCTTCTCGTCCAAACCAAACTCCCCGTTACCCGAGACCCTTAATGGAAACCCTCTGTTACCTTCCAAAACACTACAATGTGTCCAAGTGAGTTACTATGGGTCAACCACACCCCCAAGAATCGGAATTGAGAAAACATTAGAGTTACCCATACCCGTACGAATCACAAACCGATCCACGAATCTGATACATGCTAATTATATTTCCAGACCAAAAACATCCAATAGTGCGAATTTGATTGAACTAAATTTTCCTAACAGAAAGGAAATACGAACACAAGTAACACTGACTAAAATACCTAAACTTTTGCTTGCAAACGTGATGTCCTTAGTCTTAAAAGTCGACGAAGTCAGAGAATTTTTAATGCGTCATGAAATAAACATTGCCTTTATAACAGAAACTTGGTTAAAAGAATCAATTCATGATAATATTATTACGATACCTGGGTTTAATGTTATTCGACGAGACAGAATTCAAAATAACCACGGTGGCGTATGTGTTTATATTAAACCAGGGCGCGGGGAGAGAGGGCGTCGAAACGACATACAAACCGAGCGGACAGTCTGTGATGCAAGGGTCTGGGTACTAATAGCGCTATTTTCAATATGGCGGAATGTTTAGATGAGTTTGATGAGTTATTAAGTGATCATATTTTCGGCATCGACCTAACTGATGATGTCGAAGAAGAAGAGAGTAGCGTATTAGAAATTACGGAAGATATAGAAGCAGCAGGTAGAAGTTTTGATAATGTATCAAAGGCTCAACTTGTCGTCGTTCTGTCGAGAATAAGTGATCGTGAATGCAATATTCCAGAAGAAGCAATCATTGCTGAAAATGTCTTTAATAATATTAAAGAACATGAAGAAAAAATCCTTTCCGTCCTAGGAACTATTAAAACATCATTTTCAACGTTTCATGACGTCCGGGTGAAGGCAAAACAAGAACGTTCTATTAGAGTAGAAAGGAATTTTGTGAAAGATTCGCCATCGAGAACTAGAATTCAGAAAAAATGGGAAGAGTTGGTGAAAGCTTGTGGATCTTGTGCAAACAAAAATTCAAATAGTGTTCTAGAACACGTGTTACTTCATTTTTGGGTCACAAATCCGGATGTAAAAAGTAAATCAGTAAATAAAAAACCTATTTTTAATGCCAAGAACACTGCTGTACCCAGATTAACCGACCAAAATGAACTTGAGGCAATTCGGTACCATGGAGGTTGGGCTGTCAAAAGGTCTAGAGACTTGATCAAGGCTACTGCTGATGCTTCATCTCATATAGTATTGAAGGAGTCAGTTAATGACAGTACTGAAGTACTAGTAGACCCACAACAATCTCTTGAACTTATCAAGACTCTGGGAACTGATGAAAGGCAAGGGGATAAGTACATTTTGTTTTACACCCTGAAGTCACACAATTTTTTGTTTGTTTACATGACTTCACTGACAGCTATTTTTCTGTTTGTTCATTTGATGACCAGATCATTATTAATTGTCTGAAGGATATGTCAATAAGTAAAGAGATGCGTTTGGCCTGGGCAACTATCTGTAAGAACGCTTTCCCAATGGCTGTCCAAATTTCAGTATTGCAAAGAGTTTCCACCATGTTTCTCAAGTCAAAACAACAAATAATTAGAGAAAAACTAAATATAAAACCCCAAAAGGGAAGTGTATCTTTAAGACAAGACATCAAAAGATCAAAAAAGAAAGAGAAATCCAGGCCAAAAGATACAATTTCATCTGCCCCTCTAAACCAAACTCCAGATATTGTGAAGAAATTACAACAAAACTTTGAAAATCCTGAAATTGTAGCAGAATGTTTGAGGGAAATAGGTAAAGTCACTGATGCTCATTCTTATCTCAACCGTCTAACGGGGAAACAACTGACAAAACGTTTGCGAGCTCTTGGTAAACCTGGTCTGAATGGAAAAGGGAAGGCAAAACAAATAGCTATGTTGCTGCCAGTCATCACTGCTGACACTCCAATGAATTTATCAGTTTCATAAAGGTATAAAGCATGGTGGTTCTTAGCAAGTCCAAATACAGAGATGCATTTTAGCCCCCTCACCCAAAATTTTAAAATGGTGACAGTGTTTGTTTGCCACTATTAGAACACCCACATTGAAATTTTGTTGGATGTAACCTCTCAGTATAAATGCACTTGCTAAGGAAAAATACTTTTGCCAAAAGTAACAACATGGAGTCACCATTTGTTTTTATGTATCATTAAGTACAATAAATGAATCTATTCAAACTATTGCTACAAAATGTACATTGGTTTACTTACAAGATTATAATATTCATAAGTTATGAATCTGAGGAACAATATCAATAGGAGTTGTTATTTATATTATTTAGTGTTACTGGAGCATATGACACAGCATGATTTCAAGATATGTTCACTGGCCACTGCACTTTATCAAAATACCTTCACCTGCTTGACGCCTGGGCAAATTTTCCATATTAGCTGCTAGGGTAAAGCACTGCTCTGTTTCAAAGACATTCGTTTGTTTTCTTGATACTAATTTTGAACTTGTAAAAGAAATATTTCCAGTTACATTATACCCATAAATATAACCAGTCATGTTCTGTGTGCCACACATTTGTCGCTGCACAGAGAAAAAGGACTCAACACAATCTTGATTCAATCTATTTAAAACAAGATATAGGTCGTGTCCAAATTCAGCTTTAAATTCATCTGTTTGTAGATATTCAA
The DNA here is from genome assembly GCA_016169945.1 of Trachythela sp. YZ-2020. Taxonomy (NCBI): domain Eukaryota; kingdom Metazoa; phylum Cnidaria; class Anthozoa; order Malacalcyonacea; family Clavulariidae; genus Trachythela; species Trachythela sp. YZ-2020. The sequence continues at coordinate 524,677 of JADLSH010000346.1, forward strand.
GTAGTTCCTTGAGAGCATGTATGGTTACCTATAGTAGAATGAATAAAAACATTCACTGAATAACAAGAAGCAAAACTATGTATTTCACATTTGTATGTATCACACAGTAATCCCTTATGGTTCAATTTAGATGGGCAGGTTTTACTAACTATATATAAAATGTTGATTGTTATTCGAAACATTCACAATTTACCAAAAAAGTTCAATTTTCCCAGATTTAATATGCTCTTATACCTGCAAATCAAACATTGTTTGCCAAGTGATAAAATGATTTGAAACCTCAGCACTATTGGCAAATTCTTGCTGTAGACTGATTTTCCAGTTTGTGAAAAAGCTTAACACATTGTCTAAGATAGAAATCCGAGGGTCCGGAATAGATGTAATTGGATTTCGACTGCTAAATACTTCCCAAAGGTTATGACACATGCAAATGAATTCCTGTGTTGATTGTGTTTCATTGTTTTCATGTTCTCTCATCTCTTCTGCAACTTTATTTGACAGTGTGTTGACTGCTAATTTAACCCTCATTTTACTCAAATTATCAAGTTCGACATGGGCTCTTCTCAAAGGGGTTGCATACAGTCGCCTTTTCTTTTCCCTTTCATACACAGAATATATGTGGTCCCATAATATATATTTGTTAAGTTTCAATGTTCTAGTAAAACGGCTGTGTTTTTCTTTAAAACCACTGCTGAACAAATTATTCCTCAATTTTTTCATCAAATGGGGCGGGTCCTGGAAAAAGAATATTGGTCTTCCTGAAAATCGATTAACTCCTTGGCTTTTTGATGCATTTGTGCCATTCATTGATATAAATGCTCTATTTTCAGAAGCTCCATCACATATTGAAAGTAATATAGTGAACTGGAAACCATGTAGCATGCTCACACCTTGCCAGAAAATTCTGTTTAACTTCTGAGCAGTGATTCCCTTAGTTAGAAAGTAACTACATGTGAAATCAAAGTTTGCAAATAGGCTTTTAAAGAAAAACTGTAAAACATGGGTGGCAAGCTTTGCTTCTGAATCATTGGTGGTCGAACTTTCCATTCCACAGGAATCTAAATAGCTATCATCAAGGTTGGTAAATCCTATCAATTCCCAAGTAGAGGGGTCAAATAGAAGTCCCTCTTTAATTTTCACTTCATCAAATAAAAATATACCAATTTTGGCAGATTTTTTTAGTTTCAATTTTTCAAATTTGTCTTTCATTGCCTTTATATTTTCTGTATTCCATCCAGACTTAGGAGAGCAAAATTTTTTGTAATCGTTAAGTGTTCTGCCACTAGGTAGCTTGATAAATCCCGATTCTCTAATATCATCATATGATGAGTGTGATTTGGTGTACATCCTCAAACACCATTTGATAATCAAAGGATGCCAGCGCATTTGCCTTGATGGCATTGATAGTGCCTTAGCTTGGTCTTTTAGAAGGATTTCAAAAAACTGATCATGTGTGTTCCCAGTGTGTTCCAAAATATGGTTGTGTAACAGCTTTTCTTATAGCAGCCGTAGTTTATCACCCACCAGGAGATGATACTAAATCCATGCGTGATCATTTGTTTCAAACACTTACACTAGCTGAATCGAGGTACCCAAACTGCGGCCTTTTAATAGCTGGTGATTTTAACCGGTTAAATATTAGTGGGTTACTAAGCCACTTTCGTTTGAGACAGTTGGTCAAAGTACCGACGCGTGGAAACGCTACATTAGATTTAATTTTAACTAATTTACATGAGTCCTTCAACGTACCTCAAGCTTACCCGCCGTTTGGCCTATCTGCCCATAATGTTGTGGTTGTTCCCTCAAAAGGTAAAGGACAGAGATCCTCCAATAAGAAAACTATTGTCAAACGCGATCAGCGACCAAATCGCAAAAACGAATTGGGAAGATATTTGAACAGTGTGGATTGGAATACAATGTTTGCTACCTTGGGTGCTAGCGAAGACATGTGCTAGCGAAGACATGGGTGCTAGCGAAGACATGCCCCATGGATGAACCAAAATTTGAAATCTCTCATCTTAAAACGACAAAAAGCTTTTACTCATGATGGTGTTAACTCGGCAAAATTTAAATTTTACAGAAATCGTGTGAACAGAGAGCGGAAAATTATCGGAGCCAAGTATTATGAATCAAAAGTTCAACAACTGAAAGGGGAGCACCCAAAAAAATGGTGGGGTGAAATAAAACGTTTGAGCAATATGAAGGTCAATAAAAGTGACTTGACTAACCAAATCAATGTTGGTGAGCTCTTAAGCTTAACCTACCACGAACAAGCAAACGCTATAAATTCGGCATTCTTAGAGCCCCTCGAAGAATATAGACTACCAAATTTATTAGAGCATGTCACCTTGGAAGAATCGCCAGTTTTTATCGAAGTAACCGAGATGAGAGTACAAAGATACTTGGCCAAATTAAATCGTTATAAAGCAGCAGGACCAGATGCAATACCTAACTGGATATTAAAGGAATATTCATTCCTTCTGGCACAACCTATTGCTCTTATTCTCAATGCTTCCTATTACGAACAGCGTTTGCCGGCTAGCTGGAAAATGGCTGATGTAACCCCAATACCGAAAACCAATCCCGTACGAAACCTAAAAACAGGATTAAGACCAATTTCACTCACGCCATGCATATCTAAAATAGCTGAGGAATTTGTTGTTGTGGATTATTTAAAACCGGCTATCCTCCGGATAATTGATTCAAACCAATTTGGAGCGATACCAAATTCCTCCACGGCTTTGGCCTTAATTAGCATGTTGCATCACTGGCATATGAGCACTGGTGGTAATGGAGCAACAATAAGAACACTCTTATTTGATTACCGCAAGGCTTTTGACCTTATCGACCACAGTATTCTCATTAATAAATTATCAAGATTAGATCTACCCAGGAGTGTTGTAAATTGGATAATTGATTTTTTAACTGATCGATTTCAAAGAGTCAAATTATCAAACCAGTGCTTTTCAGAATGGAGATTAGTGTCCTCTAGTGTACCCCAAGGAACGAAGCTTGGTCCTTGGCTGTTTGTGCTAATGATAAATGACTTAGATATTGGAAACAACGGTATTTGGAAATACGTTGATGACACGACAACCTCTGAGATTGTCTATAAAGAAAATATATATGCAATTCACAAGCTATAGCGAATAAAGTTATGTCTTGGTTATCTGAAAACAGAATGCAGTTAAACTCAGACAAGTGCAAAGAGCTAAGAATCTCATTTTCAAACCAACCTGTTAACTTTGACCCCGTAATTGTAAATGGTAAAGAAATGGAAGTAGTTGACAGTGTTGACCTCTTAGGGATCACCATTACTAACCAATTAACTTGGAATGCTCAAATCGAGAAAGTAATAAGGAAATCTAACAAACGTTTATACTTCCTCGTTCAGTTGAAACGAGCAAGAGTACCACCTGAAGATTTGGTGTTGTTCTATATCACGTGTATTAGATCGGTAATTAACTACGCAATACCTGTCTTTTACCATTCTCTTCCTCAGTACCTAAAAACCGAGTTAGAGCGATTAGAGAAACGTGCCTTGTCAATTATTCTTCCTGAAGATAATTATCTGTCCGCTGTTAAAAGCCTCAATATATTACCAATACAAGAACATCACATATACCTATGCAACCAGCTATTTCAATCTGCTGTGTCAAATCAGAACCACAAGCTTGCAAAACTGTTGCCACCATTACATGAACCCAGCTATAGTTTAAGGAATCAACGGAAATTTGATGTCCAACGGTTTTATACAAATAGAGCCTCAAACTCTTTTATCCCTGCTATGTGCAGGCTGTTTCAATAAGGATCATTAAGTATAACCTGGTTCTTAACTTTTAAACATTTGCATGATAAACTTTGTTATAGTTTTTTTATATATATTGTCGTAATATCTCACTTTTAAATATTTGAATGATAATCATTTAAACATTTGCATGCCGCAATAATTAACTTTTAAATATTTACGTTATTCAGCCTTTGGCTGCAAAGAATTTTTATTAAATCTATCTATCTATCTACCTATCTATCTATTAGCATATGAGGGTGCGTGTTACGTAATTAACATAAAAAAGGGAGGCCGCAACTCATCATTAACATTAACATCATTAATTATACAACTCGGTCCTACTCCTTTGGGATATGGCGCATCATTACATTGACCCTTTTAAAGTCAAAAAATCTAGTCATAATAGCGTCACGCTACCGATTTACATTACAATAGAGTAGCGCTAACAAGTACCGCTACCAAATAGCGTCACAACAGAGTAGCGCTACCAAGTAGCGCGACCAAACAAAGTAGCGTTATCAAAGAGTATAAACACCAACACAATAGCTAAGCGTCCCTATATATTTTGCAAGCGTTGTGTTCCAAACATAGTCCGTTTCGACAACGAGTAAATATATTCTCGTATCTAATATCAACTTATACGAAACGGCTTAGACAACTAATATAGCAACGCTTAACCTAGTAAAATATTATTGCCTTAAGGCCGGTTTACAGTTCGCGCGAATTGGTTGCGCGAAGGAGCGAATTTGTCACTGAGCATGCGCGAGGGTTATTTATTGCAAATTTCGTCATTCCACTTGATTCGCAGCGACTGGCGAAAGAGTTGAAAATTTTCAACTTTTTCGCCAGTCGCCAGCGAACGAATTAAAGTTTAGCCAATCAAGAGCCATGATTTTTGCAAGTTTTGCAAATTTTCGAGCGAATTTTAAAATGTGTAAACCCGATTCGCTATATTCGCGCGAATAATTCTACAGTTCGCGAGACGTATTCGCGCGAACTGTAAACCGGCCTTTATGCGAAGTAATAACAAGCAGAAATATAGCTTTCTAAAACGAGAAGATCTTAAAGTTTAATCGCCATAGCTAAGGTCTTATAGAGAAATACAAATATATGTTTGCCAAGTGAATGTATAAACATAGTTCCTAAAGGGATTTAAATCTTGCAAAGTTTCAAGCGTTTTAGATGTAGCAGAGGATGAAAAGCAGTGATTTTTAAGCGGCGATTTCAATAAATTGAGAAAAAATAATTTAGGACGGGAAAATATTGTACAATGTGCACACAGCACATACAGAATTCATTTTTAAAACACATTTATTAATTAAAATTTCTTTTACAGCGTTAGTAAGGTCTACTCCTAAGAGCATATCGTTTTTATATCTTTAAAGAGTTCTCATATTCTTGTCTGTCTTCAGGTGATAATCTTGCAATATCTTCAGCTTTCATAGGAATATATTTTGGTCTCTCGTGAAGTAGCCTTTGTTTGTAACCTTCTCGTCATCTGGCGTCATCATTGCTAAATCTTTAGGTCTCCAATCTGAAAAGTCTATCCAATTAAATCTATATTTAACCAAGTAAATAAAGTCTGCTCTGGGTCTGCTTCTAAGAACGTATTATTCTTAAACTCCATCACTCGCTTGGGTGTATATATATTGTCCGAGGCAACCTCGTTGCTTTTTCACCTTTTAACCATTACTTTACGTTTCTTTAACCCATACCGAGCAAGCATATCTCTGATATACTTGTTAACTAATCCAATTTCTATGACTATGTCTATGATTAGCTAGTTTTGCAAGGTTAGTGCTTCCACAACCAAGCACAGGACATATCCATAGTAGACGTTCCTGATAAATATTTTGCAAGTCTTCACGAAGCTTTGGTAGGATAAGTAAGTATGCCTTACTATTAGCTTCTTCTTCGAGAAGACCATCTGCAGTGAAGTTCCGCGTTAGCTCTTCGAATTCTGCTAAATTTCGTTTTGATACTTCCTCTTTTAAAGGTGCCCATGGATCGCATTCATATTCACCATCTACTTCGCTGTCAGTATTATCTAAACTATCCAAATCACTCTCTGGCGTAGCATCAGTTTCCACTTCATTCTCTGTATTATCTGAATTATTAAAATCGCTTTCTGACGTATCATCATCAGACTCTACGTACTTTCTTTTTCTGCCCATCTCTACACTATGATCTGAGTCAGATTCTGCTGATGAGTTGTGATCTCGCAGAGTATAATATTCCTTTCGCGTCTTCTTATGTTAAACCAACGATTAAACGATAGCTATAACTCCTACCTTCATCGAAGCTAACCAGTGAATGTTTTATTTTATGAACAACATAACATTTTATAATTATGCTTATACATTATTTATAATGGCCCGAACGAACAGGCCCGATTTGACCCGATTAGGGAAGAACGCTTTTAGTTATTTTTATCGGAAACGAAAAGTTTTGGAAAACGGTGTTTCCAGTATTTCTTTAGATATTTAAGTTTGTGTAAAAATATATTTTTTCGAAACCACATGTGTGTGTTATCGTTGGGTGGGGAGGACCCCAACAATCTAGCCTTTCGGGACTCCCGGGACACAAAAAGTCCCGCAGGGACATATTGAATTATTCATAATGGCCCGTACGAACAGGCCCGATTTAATCCAATTAGGCAAGTAAACGTAGTGGATCAGGTGTAAATAGGGGTTTTAGGGTTTTAGATAACAAAATGTTAACATATGTTCAAGAGAAGAACGCTTTTAGTTATTTTTATCCGAAACGAAATGTTTTGGAAGACGGTGTTTCCACAATTCCTTTAGATATTTAAGTGTGTGTAAAAATAGAAATTTTCAAAACCACGTATCTGTTGTCTTTGCATGGGCGGAGCACCCCAGCAATCTAGCGTATCGCGACTCCTGGGACACAAAAAGTCCCGCAGGGACATATTGAATTATGTTCCGGCGGGAATTTTATCGTCCCGGCAGTCCCTGTACATATCGGGACTCCCGGGACACAAAAAGTCCCGCAGAAACATAATTCAATATGTTCTGGCGCGACTTTTATCGTCCCGGGAGTCCCTGTTATCGCTAGATTGCTGGGGTGCTCCCCACCCATGCAAAGACAACAGATATGTGGTTTTGAAAATTTCTATTTTTACACACACTTAAATATCTAAAGGAATAGTGGAAACACCGTCTTCCAAAACTTTTCGTTTCGGATAAAAATAACTAAAAGCGTTCTTCTCTTGAACATATGTTAACATTTTGTTATCTAAAACCCTAAAGCCCCTATTTACACCTGATCCACTACGTTTACTTGCCTAATTGGATAAAATCGGACCTGTTCGTTCGGGCCATTATGAATAATTCAATATGATAATCCGATAAAAATAACTAAAAGCGCTCTTCCCTAATCGGGTCAAATCGGGCCTGTTCGTTCGGGCCATTATAAATAATGTATAAGCATAATTATATAATGTTATGTTGTTCATAAAATAAAACATTCGCGGGTTAGCTTCGATGAAGGTAGGAGTTATAGCTATCGTTTAATCGTTGATTTAACATAAGAAGACACGAAAGGAATACTATACTCTGCGAGATCACAACTCATCAGCAGAATCTGACTCAGATCATAGTGTAGAGATGGGCAGAAAAAGAAAGTACGTAGAGTCGGATGATGATACGTCAGAAAGCGATTTTAATAATTCAGATAATACAGAGAATGAAGTGGAAACTGATGCTACGCCAGAGAGTGATTTGGATAGTTTAGATAATACTGACAGCGAAGTAGATGGTGAATATGAATGCGATCCATGGGCACCTTTAAAAGAGGAAGTATCAAAACGAAATTTAGCAGAATTCGAAGAGCTAACGCGGAACTTCACTGCAGATGGTCTTCTCGAAGAAGAAGCTAATAGTAAGGCATACTTACTTATCCTACCAAAGCTTCGTGAAGACTTGCAAAATATTTATCTGGAACGTCTACTATGGATACGAAACCTTAAGAGAGATCCAATACACAAATAGATTATGGAAACGAGGGATGCATTTGTGAACGATGATAACTTTGACCCAGAAGAAGCATTAGAGGCTGCTATTGATAAAATATAATTTCTTCTGAAAATAATTTTCAAAGACCAACGTTATCCTGGTGCACACGAAAATAGTGACAATGACCCTTAATAGTTGGTTGTCTGTGATTCTCTTGCACACGTTTAAATAAACTACCTATAAACTATATATTATATTTACTTGTAAGTTCTAAATCGAAATAAATCTGTTTAACTCCCGAACTTTTAGCAAGGCAATTTTCCCTAGCAGCATTGACACACAATGATCTCGGGAAAAAAACATGCCTGGGTAACGATGCACCTAACCATAATTCGGGTTTAATAAAATCGGCCCTGATAGGGTCAAACCGGACCATATAAAAGTATTATGAATTTTAGAATAACTTCAAATACACAGAAACACTGATCGAGTGAAGACTAGATCAGTATGGGTCGTACAAGGAGGAACTGTCCTGTGCTCGGTTGTGGAAGCACTAACCTTGCAAAACTAGCCAATCATAGACATAGTCATAGAAATTGGATTAGTTAACAAGTATATCAGAGATATGCTTGCTCTGTATGGGTTAAAGAAACGTAAAGTAATGGTTAAAAGGTGAAAAAGCAACGAGGTTGACTCGGACAATATATATACACCTAAGTGAGTTATGGAGTTTAAGAACAATCCGCTCTTAGAAGCAGACCCAGAGCAGACTTTATTTACTTGGTTAAAAAGAGATTTAATCGGGTAGACTTTTCAGATTGGAGATCTAAAGATTTAGCAATGATGACGCCAGATCGACGAGAAGGTTACAAACAAAGACTACCTCACGAGAGACCAAAATATATTCCTATGAAACCTGAAGATATTGCAAGATTATCACCTGAAGACAGACAAGAATATGAGAACTCTTTAAAGATATAAAAAACGATATGCTCTTAGGAGTAGACCTTACTAACGCTGTAAAATAAATTTTAATCAATAAATGTGTTTTAAAAATGAATTCTGGGTGTGCTGTCTGTACATTGTACAATATTTTCCCGTCCTAAATTATTTTTTCTCAATTTATTCAAATCGCCGTTAACGATTTAGAAATGACTTACAAAACCTACACATAGAATTGTGTTTACATACAATATTTTTATATGCCGGTAAATCTCGCTTAAAAATCACTGCTTTTCCCACTCTGCTACATCTAAAACGCTTGAAACTTTGTAAGGTTTTAATCCCTTTAAGAACTATGTTTATACATTCGCTTGGCAAACATATATTTGTATTTCTCTATAAGACCTTAGCTATGGCGATTAAACTTTAAGATCTTCTCGTTTTAGAAAGCTATATTTATGCTGCTTATTATTCGCATAAGGCAATAATATTTTAATAGGTTAAGCGCCGCTATATTAGTTGTCTAAGCAGTTTCGTATAAGGTGATATTAGATACGAGAATATATTCACTCGTTGTCGAAACGGACTATGTTTGGAACACAACGCTTGGCAAAATATATAGGGACGCTTAGCTATTGTGTTGGTGTTTATAATCTTTGATAACGCTACTTTGGTTGGTCGCGCTAATTGGTAGCGCTACTCTGTTGTGACCCTATTTGGTAGCGCTACTTGGTTGCGCTACGCTATTGTAATGTAAATCGGTAGCGCGACGCTATTATGACTAGATTTTTTGACTTTAAAAGGATCAATGTAATGATGCGCCATATCCCAAAGGAGTAGGACCAAGTTGTATAATTAATGATGTTTATGGTAATGATGAGTTTGCGGCTAACCTGACTGACATCAAAGGTTTTCCAAAGAATGTCTACAAAAGTCAATTGGTAATGACTGTAAACGAAGTCTGGGGAGATGCACGACTGTTAACATGATTACTGAAGTCTGTAATCAACACAATATCAAGTGGTCTAAGATATAATCATTAGGCAATTGGAGTCTGGACCCAAGGATCCCAGTTCAATTCTCGGCAGAACATGCAAATCATCCTGTATACGGATATTTAATGTATCCATGACGAATATTTTACTCGACATGCCATAATGCAATGTAGTCATAGCATTTTTGTCTTCGTACTTGACAAAAGATCTCAGAAATACCTGGACACGCTGGATTTTCGAATTTCGTCTGTTGACAGAAATATATTTCTGATATATAGAAACAATGAGATATTAAATAATAACATGTTGCAAACTAACTATACGGCATCAAGAATTGTGGAATTTCTCAAATTGGAAGTCGTGAGATTCTAATCCACGCCACCGAAATGACTGTTACATGAAAGCAGAGGTTTATACAACTCGGCCTCACAAACTTTTGCCCTTTGAATCACTTCTTGTCTATAGCATAAAAAGCAGGTTATTCTTGTTCTCAGTGCAATGAGCATTTCCATTATAAAATTACCGTGTTATCTAGTGGATCTTACTTTGGAGCGTGGAACTAAATATACATCTTTAAAAGAATGGCAGCGGTGGGATTCGAACCCACGCCATCGAAATGACTGGTGCCTAAAACCAGCGCCTTAGACCACTCGGCCACGCTACCATTACCTGTAGGTTGTTCAATAGCTGGCCAAACTTTGTCGGCAATGTTTATACTAATTTCAAATGGCACTGTATGTTTTAATGAAACTCCAGTTGAATAACAGTCACAGTTCACCTCATACGGAACAAAAAGATTCCGTAGAGATTCCACATTCAAGCATTGCAACATTAAAGAAAAATGTAGAGTTGACCGTGATTCGAACCCATATCTTCTCCTTGGAAGCCAGCAATGCTAATCATTACACCATCAACGCATGACGACAAACGGTTTCTATTCGCAAAACAAAACAAGCAAGAGGAAACGAACATGGGAAAATAGTCATTGTCAGGTGTGGGATTGGAACCCACGCCCACCATGGTGGACCAGAAATCTTAACACCCATCTTAAGTCTGGCGCCTTCGACCGCTGGGCCACCCTGACTGACATCAAAGGTTTTGCAAAGAATGTCTCCAAAAGTCAATTGGTAATGACTGTGAACAAAGTCTGGGAAGATGCTCGACTGTTAACGTGATTACTGAGGTCTGTATTCAACAAAATAAGAAGTGGGTCTATGATGTAATCGTTAGCCGATCGGACTCTGAATCCAAGGATCCCAGTTCAGTTCTCGGAAGAACATGCAAATCATCCTGAATACGGATAGTTCATGTATCCATGACGAATATTTTACTCGTTATGCCATAATGCGATGTAGTCATAGCATTTTTGTCTTCGTACTTGACACAAGATATCAGAAATCCCTGGACACGCCGGATTTTCGAATTTCGTCTGTTGACCGAAATATATTTATTATATATACAAACAATGAGATATTAAATAATAACATGTTGCAAACTAACTATACGGCATCAGGAATTGTGGAATTTCTCAAATTGGAAGTGGTGAGATTCTAATCATCGCCATCGAAATGACTGTTACATGAAAGCAGAGGTTAGGACAACTCGGCCTCACAAACTTTTGCCCTTTGAATGACTTCTTGTCTATACCATAAAAGGCAGGCTATTATTGTTTTTAGTGCAATGTTCCATTCCCATTATAAAATAAAGGGGTTATCTAGTGGATCTTACTTTGGAGCTTGGAACTCAATATACATCTTTAAAATAATGGCAGCGGTGGGATTCGAACCCACGCCATCGAAATGACTGGTGCCTAAAACGAGCGCCTTAGACCACTCGGCCACGCTACCATTACCTGTAGTTTATTCATTATGTAGCCAAATTTCAATTGGGAAAATAGTCATTGTCAGGTGTGGGATTGGAATTAACCCACGCCGACCATGGTGGACCAGAAGTCTGAACACCCATCTTATTTCTGGCGCCTTCGCCCGCTGGGCCAACCTGACTGGCATCAAAGGATTTCCAAAGAATGTCTACAAAAGTTAATTGGTAATGACTGTAAACGAAGTCTGGGGAGATGCTCGACTGTTAACGTGATTACTGAGGTCTGTATTCAACAAAATAAGAAGTGGGTCTATGATGTAATCGTTAGCCGATCGGACTCTGAATCCAAGGATCCCAGTTCAGTTCTCGGAAGAACATGCACATCATCCTGAATACGGATAGTTCATGTATCCATGACGAATATTTTACTCGTTATGCCATAATGCAATGTAGTCATAGCATTTTTGTCTTGGTACTTGACACAAGATATCAGAAATCCCTGGACACGCCGGATTTTCGAATTTCGACTGTTGACCGAAATATATTTATTATATATACAAACAATGAGATATTAAATAATAACATGTTGCAAACTAACTATACGGCATCAGGAATTGTGGAATTTCTCAAATTGGAAGTGGTGAGATTCTAATCATCGCCATCGAAATGACTGTTACATGAAAGCAGAGGTTAGGACAACTCGGCCTCACAAACTTTTGCCCTTTGAATGACTTCTTGTCTATACCATAAAAGGCAGGCTATTATTGTTTTTAGTGCAATGTTCCATTCCCATTATAAAATAAAGGGGTTATCTAGTGGATCTTACTTTGGAGCTTGGAACTCGATATACATCTTTAAAATAATGGCAGCGGTGGGATTCGAACCCACGCCATCGAAATGACTGGTGCCTAAAACGAGCGCCTTAGACCACTCGGCCACGCTACCATTACCTGTAGTTTATTCATTATGTAGCCAAATTTCAATTGGGAAAATAGTCATTGTCAGGTGTGGGATTGGAACCCACGCCGACCATGGTGGACCAGAAGTCTGAACACCCATCTTATTTCTGGCGCGTTCGACCGCTGGGCCAACCTGACTGGCATCAAAGGATTTCCAAAGAATGTCTACAAAAGTTAATTGGTAATGACTGTAAACGAAGTCTGGGGAGATGCTCGACTGTTAACGTGATTACTGAGGTCTGTATTCAACAAAATAAGAAGTGGGTCTATGATGTAATCGTTAGCCAATTGGACTCTGAATCCAAGGATCCCAGTTCAGTTCTCGGAAGAACATGCAAATCATCCTGTATACGGATATTTCATGTATCCATGACGAATATTTTACTCGTTATGCCATAATGCAATGTAGTCATAGCATTTTTGTCTTCGTACTTGACACAAGATCTCAGAAATCCCTGGACACGCCGGATTTTCGAATTTCGTCTGTTGACCGAAATATATTTATTATATATACAAACAATGAGACATTAAATAATAACATGTTGCAAACTAAGTATACGGCATCAGGAATTGTGGAATTTCTCAAATTGGAAGTGGTGAGATTCTAATCATCGCCATCGAAATGACTGTACATGAAAGCAGAGGTTTAGACAACTCGGCCTCACAAACTTTTGCCCTTTGAATCACTTCTTGTCTATAGCATAAAAAGCAGGTTATTCTTGTTCTCAGTGCAATGATCATTACCATTATAAAATTACCCTGTTATCTAGTGGATCTTACTTTGGAGCTTGGAACTAAATATACATCTTTAAAAGAATGGCAGCGGTGGGATTCGAACCCACGCCATCGAAGTGACTGATGCTTAAAACCAGCGCCTTAGACCACTCGGCCACGCTACCATTACCTATCGGTTGTTCAATAGCTAGCCAAACTTTGTCGGCAATGTTTATACTAATTTCAAATGGCACTGTATGTTTTAATGAAACTCCAGTTGAATAACAGTCACAGTTCACCTCATACGGAACAAAAAGATTCCGTAGAGATTCCACATTCAAGCATTGCAACATTAACGAAGAATGTACCGTTGACCGTGATTCGAACCCATATCTTCTGCTTGGAAGTCAGCAATGCTAATCATTACGCCATCAACGCATGACGGTAAGCGGTTTCTATTCGAAAAATAATACAAGCAAGACGAAGAGAACATGGGAAAATAGTCATTGTCAGGTGTGGGATTCGAACCCACGCCCACAATGGTGGACCAGAAGTCTTAACATCCACCTTAAGTCTGGCGCCTTCGACCGCTCGGCCAACCTGACAGATATCAAAGAATTTCCAGAGAATGTATACAAAAGTAAATTCGTAATGACTGTAAACGAAGTCTGGGGTGATGCACCACTGTTAACGTGATTACTGAGGTCTGTAATCAATAAATAACAAGTGGGTCTTTGATGTAATTGTTAGCCAATTGGACTCTGAACCCAAGGATCCCAGTTCAGTTCTCGGCAGAACCTGCAAATCATCCTATATACGGATATTTCATGTATCCATGACGAATATTTTACTCGTTATGCCATAATGCAATGTAATCATATAATTTTTGTCTTCGTACTTGACACAAGATCTCAGAAATCCCTGGATCAAGCAGGATTTTCGAACTTCTTCTGTTGACAGAAATATATCGCTGATATATGCAAACAATGAGATAAAAAATAATAACATGTTGCAAACTAACTATACGGCGTTAAGAAATGTTCAATTTCACAAATTCGAAGTGGTGAGATTCTAATCCTCGCCATCGAAATGACTGTTACATGAAAGCAGAGGTTTATACAACTCGGCCTCACAAACTTTTGCCCTTTGAATCACTTCTTGTCTATAGCATAAAAGGCAGGTTATTCTTGTTCTAAGTGCAATGATCATTTCCATTATAAAATTACCGGGCTATCTAGTGCATCTTACTTTGTATCTTGGAACTCAATATACATCTTTAAAAGAATGGCAGCGGTGGGATTCGAACCCACGCCATCGAAATGACTGGTGCCTAAAACCAGGGCCTTAGACCACTCGGCCACGCTACCATTACCTGTAGGATATTCATTATCTAGCCAAATCTTCCCGGCAATGTTTATACTAATTTTCAATGGCTCTGTATATTTTAAGGAAACTCCAGTTGAATAACAGTCACAGTTCACCTCATACGGAACAAAAAGGTTGCGTAGAGATTCCACATTCAAGCATTGCAGCATTAACGAAAAATGTACCGTTGACCGTAATTCGAACCCATATCTTCTGCTTGGAAGATGCACGACTGTTAACGTGATTACTGAGGTCTGTGTTCAACAAAATAAGAAGTGGGCCTATGATGTAATCGTTAGTCAATTGGACTCTGAATCCAAGGATCCCAGTTCAGTTCTCGGAAGAACCTGTAAATCATCCTGTATACGATATTTCATGTATCCATGACGAATATTTTACTCATTATGCCATAATGCAATGCAGTTAGAGCATTTTTGTGATCGTACTTGACACAAGATCTCAGAAATCCCTGGACAACGCTGGTTTTCGAATTTCTTCTGTCGACCGAAATATATTACTGATATATACAAACAATGAGATATTACATAATAACATGTTGCAAACTAACTACACGGCATCAAGAAATGTGCAATTTCACAAATTGGAAGTGGTGAGATTCTAATCCACGCCATCGAAATAATATTAAAAATAACAAGTGGGTCTATGATGTAATCGTTCGTCAATTGTGCTCAGAACCCAAGGATCCCAGTTCAGTTCTTGGCCGAACCTGCAAAGCATCCTATATACGGATATTTTATGTATCTATGACGAATATTTTACTCGTTATGCCATAATGCCATGTAGTCATAGGATTTTTGTCTTCGTACTTGACACAAGATCTCAGAAAAGGGATCACCCTGGATTTTCGAATTTCTTCTGTTGACAGAAATATATTACTGATATATACACACAATGAGATAAAAAATAACAACATGTTGCAAAATAACTATACGGCGTTAAGAAATGTGCAATTTCACAAATTCGAAGTGGTGAGATTCTAATCCACACGATCGAAATGACTGCTACATGAAAGCAGTGGTTTAGACAACTCGGCCTCACAAACTTTTGCCCTTTGAATGACTTCTTGTCTATACCATAAAAGGCAGGCTATTATTGTTTTTAGTGCAATGTTCCATTTCCATTATAAAATTACGGGGTTATCTAGTGGATCTTACTTTGGAGCTTGGAACTCAATATACATCTTTAACAGAATGGCAGCGGTGGGATTCGAACCCACGCCATCGAAATGACTGGTGCCTAAAACCAGGGCCTTAGACCACTCGGCCACGCTACCATTACCTGTAGGATATTCATTATCTTGCCAAATCTTCCCGGCAATGTTTATACTAATTTTCAATGGCACTGTATATTTTAAGGAAACTCCAGTTGAATAACAGTCACAGTTCACCTCATACGGAACAAAAAGGTTGCGTAGAGATTCCACATTCAAGCATTGCAGCATTAACGAAAAATGTACCGTTGACCGTAATTCGAACCCATATCTTCTGCTTGGAAGATGCACGACTGTTAACGTGATTACTGAGGTCTGTGTTCAACAAAATAAGAAGTGGACCTATGATGTAATCGTTAGTCAATTGGACTCTGAATCCAAGGATCCCAGTTCAGTTCTCGGAAGAACCTGTAAATCATCCTGTATACGATATTTCATGTATCCATGACGAATATTTTACTCATTATGCCATAATGCAATGCAGTTAGAGCATTTTTGTGATCGTACTTGACACAAGATCTCAGAAATCCCTGGACAACGCTGGTTTTCGAATTTCTTCTGTCGACCGAAATATATTACTGATATATACAAACAATGAGATATTACATAATAACATGTTGCAAACTAACTACACGGCATCAAGAAATGTGCAATTTCACAAATTGGAAGTGGTGAGATTCTAATCCACGCCATCGAAATAATATTAAAAATAACAAGTGGGTCTATGATGTAATCGTTCGTCAATTGTGCTCAGAACCCAAGGATCCCAGTTCAGTTCTTGGCCGAACCTGCAAAGCATCCTATATACGGATATTTTATGTATCTATGACGAATATTTTACTCGTTATGCCATAATGCCATGTAGTCATAGGATTTTTGTCTTCGTACTTGACACAAGATCTCAGAAAAGGGATCACCCTGGATTTTCGAATTTCTTCTGTTGACCGAAATATATTACTGATATATACACACAATGAGATAAAAAATAACAACATGTTGCAAAATAACTATACGGCGTTAAGAAATGTGCAATTTCACAAATTCGAAGTGGTGAGATTCTAATCCACACGATCGAAATGACTGCTACATGAAAGCAGTGGTTTAGACAACTCGGCCTCACAAACTTTTGCCCTTTGAATGACTTCTTGTCTATACCATAAAAGGCAGGCTATTATTGTTTTTAGTGCAATGTTCCATTTCCATTATAAAATTACGGGGTTATCTAGTGGATCTTACTTTGGAGCTTGGAACTCAATATACATCTTTAAATAATGGCAGCGGTGGGATTCGAAACCACTCCATCGAAATGACTGGTGCCTAAAACCAGCGCCTTGGACCAATCGGCCACGCTACCATTACCTGTAGTTTATTCATTATGTAGCCAAATTTCAATTGGGAAAATAGTCATTGTCAGGTGTGGGATTGGAACGCACGCCCACCATGGTGGACCAGAAGTCTTAACACACATCTTAATTCAGGCGCCTTCGACCGCTGGGCCAACCTGACTGGCATCAAAGGATTTCCAAAGATTGTCTACAAAAGTTAATTGGTAACGACTGTAAACGAAGTCTGGGGAGATGCTCGACTGTTAACGTGATTACTGAGGTCTGTATTCAAAAAAATAAGAAGTGGGTCTATGATGTAATCGTCAGCCAATTGGACTCTGAATCCAAGGATCCCAGTTCAGTTCTCGGAAGAACATGCAAATCATCCTGTATACGGATATTTCATGTATCCATGACGAATATTTTACTCGTTATGCCATAATGCAATGTAATCATAGAATTTTTGTCTTCGTACTTGACACAAGATCTCAGAAATCCCTGGATCAAGCAGGATTTTCGAACTTCTTCTGTTGACAGAAATATATCGCTGATATATGCAAACAATGAGATAAAAAATAATAACATGTTGCAAACTAACTATACGGCGTTAAGAAATGTTCAATTTCACAAATTCGAAGAGGTGAGATTGTAATCCACGCCATCGAAATGACTGTGACATGAAAGCAGAGATTTGGACAACTCGGCCTCACAAACTTTTGCCCTTTGAATCACTTCTTGTCTATACCATAAAAGGCAGGTTATTCTTGTTTTTAGTGCAACGTTCCATTTTCGTTATAAAATTACGGGGTTATCTAGTGGATCTTACTTTGGAGCTTGGAACTCAATATACATCTTTAAAATAATGGCAGCGGTGGGATTCGAACCCACGCCATCGAAATGACTGGTGCCTAAAACCAGCGCCTTAGACCACTCGGCCACGCTACCATTACCTGTAGTTTATTCATTATGTAGCCAAATTTTCCCGGCAATGTTTATACTTATTTTCAATAGCATAGTATGTTTTAGGGAAACTCCAGTTGAATAACGTCACATTTCACCTCATACGCCACAAAAAGTTCCGTAGAGATTCCACATTCAAGCATTGCAACATTGAAGAAAAAGGTAGAGTTGACCGTGTTTCGAACCCATATCTTCTCCTTGGAAGCCAGCAATGCTAATCATTACGCCATCAACGCATGACGGCAAACGGTTTCTATTCGCAAAATAAAACAAGCAAGACTAAAAGAACATGGGAAAATAGTCATTGTCAGGTGTGGGATTCGAACCCACGCCCACCATGGTGGACCAGAAGTCTTAACATCCACCTTAAGTCTGGCGCCTTCGACCGCTCGGCCAACCTGACTGACATCAAAGGATTTTCAAAGAATGTCTGCAAAAGTCAATTTGTAATGACTCTAAACGAAGTCTGGGGAGATGCACGACTGTTAACATGATTACTGAGGTCTACAATCAACAAAATAACAAGTGGGTCTATGATGTAATCTTAAGCCAATTGGACTCTGAACCCAAGGATCCCAGTTCAGTTCTCGGCAGAACCTGCAAATTATCCTGTATACGGATATTTCATGTATCCATGACGAACATTTTACTCGTTATGCCATAATGCAATGTAATCATAGAATTTTTGTCTTCGTACTTGACAGAAGATCTCAGAAATCCCTGGATCAAGCAGGATTTTCGAACTTCTTCTGTTGACAGAAATATATCGCTGATATATGCAAACAATGAGATAAAAAATAATAACAAGTTGCAAACTAACTATACGGCATCAGGAATTGTGGAATTTCTCAAATTGGAAGTGGTGAGATTCTAATCCACGCCATCGAAATGACTCTTACATGAAAGCAGAGATTTGGACAACTCGGCCTCACAAACTTTTGCCCTTTGAATCACTTCTTGTCTATACCATAAAAGGCAGGTTATTCTTGATTAGTGCAACGTTCCATTTTCGTTATAAAATTACGGGGTTATCTAGTGGATCTTACTTTGGGGCTTGGAACTCATATATACATCTTTAAAATAATGGCAGCGGTGGGATTCGAACCCACGCCATCGAAATGACTGGTGCCTAAAACCAGCGCCTTAGACCACTCGGCCACGCTACCATTACCTGTAGGTTATTCATTATGTAGCCAAATTTTCCGGCAATGTTTATACTTATTTTCAATGGCACAGTATGTTTTAGGGAAATTCCAGTTGAATAACGGTCACATTTCACCTCATACGCCACAAAAAGTTCCGTAGAGATTCCACATTCAAGCATTGCAACATTAAATAAAAATGTAGAGTTGACCGTGATTCGAACCCATATCTTCTCCTTGGAAGCCAGCAATGCTAATCATTACACCATCAACGCATGACGGCAAGCGGTTTCTATTCGCAAAACAAAACAAGCAGGAGGAAACGAACATCGGAAAATAGTCATTGTCAGGTGTGGGATTCGAACCCACGTCCACCATGGTGGACCAGAAGTCTTAACACCCACCTTAAGTCTGGCGCCTTCGACCAACCTGACAGACATCGAAGGATTTTCAAAGAATGTCCGCAAAAGTCAATTTGTAATGACTCTAAACGAAATCTGCGGAGATGCACGACTGTTAACATGATTACTGAGGTCTACAATCTACAAAATAACAAGTTGGTCTATCATGTAATCTTAAGCCAATTGGACTCTGAACCCAAGGATCCCAGTTCAGTTCTCGGCAGAACCTGCAAATCATCCTGTATACGGATATTTCATGTATCCATGACGAATATTTTACTCGTTATGCCATAATGCAATGTAATCATAGAATTTTTGTCTTCGTACTTGACACAAGATCTCAGAAATCCCTGGATCAAGCAGGATTTTCTAACTTCTTCTGTTGACAGAAATATATAATAATAATAATTAATAATAATAATTTATTCATTTATAAAGCGCTAAAACTATAAATATTCTAAAGCGCTATCATTACAAGTTCAAATATAACAATGTGATAAAATATAAATGAATTTCTACTATATACAGGTTAAAAATATGGAGAAACAGTGTCTTATGATTACAAAGCTACTGCATTTAAAAATGAAATGCCTTTTTAAAAAGAAAGGTCTTCAGATGGTTTTTAAAAGTTTCCACTGATGATGCCCTACGAATATCACCAGGAAGATCGTTCCACAAGGAGGGGCCTGCCTTAGCAAAGGCTCTATCCTCAAACGTTTTCCTCATTGTCTTAGGGACCATTAGCAAATCCTGGTCGTCAGAACGCAGACCGTAACAACCAGCAGGCTTAGGGGTCAAAAGGCTAGAGATGTATGATGGTGCTTTTGCATGAAGGGCCTTGTACACCAGCAGCAGTATCTTGAAGGTCACACGGTACTGCACAGGGAGCCAATGAAGATTAATCAAGACAGGAGTAATGTGATCGAATTTAGGGATCAGGCAGACCATGCGTGCCGCGGCATTGAGAACTCTTTGTAGCCGATCATATTGAGATTGTGGGAGACCATAGAGCAACGAGTTACAATAATCCAGATGTGAGGTGACGAAAGCATGTACCAAAATCTTTGTTGTCTCTTCCGAGAGGAATTTCCTTATCTGTCGAATATTATAGAGGCTGCGGAACGCTTTACTACACACTTTCCCAATGTGAATTTTCATCGACATATGGGAGTCAAACCATGTTCCAAGGTTACGCACCATGTCTACAGATTCGATCGTAGACTCACCAACTGTGATCTTATTGACTTGAATCTTCGACATTTGCAGCTTTGAACCGATGATTATAAACTCAGTCTTGGAATCGTTGATCAAGAGACGGTTTGAAAGCATCCAAGCACGGATATCAGCAACACAGTTTTCGATACTTGTTAGCGCAGCATCCTGAGATAAAGATGTATCTGGTCGAAACGAACGGTAAACTTGGGTGTCGTCAGCGTAACTATGTGCATTGGGAAGGTGTTTGTCAATTATCTTAAATAACCCAGCCACGTAGAGTATGAATAGGATAGGGCCAAGGCAGCTACGCTGCGGAACTCCAGACTCAAGATTGAAAGCATCCGATTTATGGCCATTAATTAAAATCCTCTGCTTTCTCTCAGATAAATAGGATGCTAACCATTTCTGTGCATCTCCAATAACACCAAAGTCTTTTTCAAGTGTCTCCAGGAGAATCGCATGGTCGATGTTATCAAAGGCGGCGCTTAGATCAATTAGGACGAGAAGCGTAATCTCCTGACGATCCATACTGAGGAGAATGTCATTTTGGACTTTTAGTAAAGCTGTTTCGGTTGAATGATGTTCCCGATACGCTGACTGATTCTTGGGAAATGGGGCATTTGCAGTACAATGCACAGATAACTGAGAAATCGCTGCCTTCTCTGCAGATTTAGCTACGAACGGCAAATTGCTAATAGGCCTGAAATTTTCAAAGATAAGATCAAGTCTAAACTTCTTTAAGAGAGGTAGTACCAACGCTATTTTCCAATGATCGGGTACAATTTCTTCACAGAAAGAGAGATTTACAATTGTAGTGATGACTGGGGCTAATTCATGACAGCAGAGTTTAACCAGTGCTGTAGGAATGCGATCCAATTGGCTGGAAGCATTTGAAGATTCAAGGATGATCCTCCGAACTTCATCCTCCGTAACCGAGGAAAATTTATCCAATTTCACTCGAGGCTGGTAAAATGAAACATCAGGTGGATTAACCGAGGTATCGCCAATTTTAGATTTGACGAGTTCAATTTTCTTGTAGAAGAAATCACCAAACTCATTGGCAAGGATGCAATGGTCTTCGTGATAAGGTAACTCTTTTACTTGACGTTCATTGCTCAGAGAGTTAACAATTCTGAACAATTTCTTCGAATCACCGGCACATTCGTCAATAATGTTGGAATAATACGTTTTCCTGGTTTCATTTACTAAAGCACTATAAACATCACGGACATTACGATAGGCATCTTTGTCACATTCGAGCCCTGATTTAAGCATGGTTCTTTCCAGTTTCCTACGCTTAGCTTTCAGTTTTTTTAGACTTTCATTGAACCAGGGAACTTTAGGTCGAACAGTCATAACTTTCGATTTCAAAGGGGCATGTTTTTCGAGAATAGAACGTCTACATCTACATCTACATCTACATTTTATTGAGTCGGTAAAAATCGGACGATTATCGCACCAACTATAACAATACAAAATACAAATTCTAAAAACCTAACTACAACTATCTCAACCAATCAAATAATAAAAAATATTACTTAATAAAATTCTTGAGTTCACTCTTAAAAGTATCTAAAGTCTCTGATAAAACTATTTCCTTAGGAAGACTGTTCCACTCAGTTAATGTTCTAGGATAAAAAGAATATTTAAAAATGTCCTTCGTAGCTCGAGGTACTCTATACTTAAACGTATGACTGTTTCGTGTTCTTGTTTCTTGACTTGGAATCAACACGTTTTCCGTGTTCAAGTTAAGTAGGCCGCGACTTAACTTATACATCATACTTAGGCGTATACATTTCCTTCTTGTTTCCAATGTATCCCAATCCAATTCTTTTGTCATGGCTGATACACTAGCTGTTCGATTGTAATTTCCTAAACAGAATCGTGCCGCTGATCTCTGAACTCTTTCGACAGCAGCAACATCTTTCTTATAATAAGGGTCCCATGCTGTAGATGCATATTCAAGCATTGGTCTTACAAGACTTTTATAAGCAACTTCCTTGACATCTCTTGGACAATTCCATAGGTTCCGCTTGATAACATGTAATACGACATTTGCCTTTCGAGTGGTATTAGATATATGAGATGACCATTTCATTTTATTATCAAACATCACCCCAAGATATGGATGGTTTTCGACTTCTTCCAGTGTTTGGCCACAGAACATATACTGTTTCTTTATGCTATTCTTTTGAGTTGTAATGCACATCACTTTGCACTTGGTCGGATTGAACTCCATTTGCCAACGGTCTTGCCACTCCTCGAGTTTACACAAATCAGCCTGGAGAGAATCTGAATCTACATCACTTTCAATAAAACAGTACAGCAGAGCATCATCAGCAAACAGTCTTACAGTAGATTTCAATTCATCAGCCAAGTCATTTATATACAGTAGAAACAAGACAGGACCAAGAACTGTGCCTTGTGGTACGCCAGAAGTAACTGTAACAGGAGTTGATGTCGCGCCATCACATACCACAACTTGACTTCGATCTGTAAGAAATGACTTAAACCATTCTTGGAGTGGTCCCCGGATCCCATAATACTCCAACTTCGTCAATAATCTCTGGTGGGGGACTTTATCAAAAGCTTTTGAAAAGTCTAGAATGGCCAAGTTTACTTGTTTGTTTTGTTGAATAGCGTGAGTAATGTCATGGGTAGTGCATATCAGTTGAGTTTCTGTGGATCGTTTAGCCCGAAAGCCGTGCTGATTATCAATGAGTATACCATGCCTTTCGAGATGCTTCATTAAGTGGCTATGCACAATGTGTTCTAAAACCTTGCCAGCGATGCAGGTTAGAGATATCGGCCGATAGTTTCCCGGATCACACTTTTTCCCTTTTTTAAATACCGCACATACATTGGCTTCTTTCCATTTACCAGGTAATCTTCCGCTACTGATTGATTCCTGGTAAATATCTGTCAGAATCGGTGCTATTTGACTTGCATTCTCTTTTAGAAACCATGGCGGAATTCCATCCGGTCCACTTGCTTTCTTTGGGTCTAAGGATGCTAGTTGTTTCTCGACTCCTTTCACCGTGATCACAATATTACCAATGGCAGGCGTGGAGTTACTTCCTGGAGTTGGTATATTCTCGACATTTTCTGTCGTGAAAACACTTGCACAAAGTCACATCATAGCATTTTGACATTTCATTTACACTTGACCATGTTATCTTAAATAGGTCTGAAGCACATATATCAGCTTTGAAAGCCTCAAGGTCAATCTGTTTAATCTTACGATAGTGAACCTCCTTAACGGAGAAGTTAGGACGAGGAATATCCAACAGACATTCAACAAAAGCGTGATCCGACAGAGCAAATGTCGCCAGAGGAGAGGTGATTGTGACATCATTGGTTGATCTAGTAATAATCAAATCGAGCGTATGACCCGATGAATGAGTTGGTACATTGACATGTTGGATGAGTCCAAAAGTATCCAGTAAATCCGCAAACTTTTTGGCATCCGCATCGTTTGGACAGTCGATATGAAAGTTAAAATCACCTGTAATCAGCAGTACCTCGAGACACATCACGATGTTCTCTAAATATGATGCAAATTCTTCGAAGAACACATTAGATGGAACTGGATGATCTTCCGAGTAAGGGGGTCGATAGATTATCACAACTTTAATAGTTTTCTTGTGCACACAAACATTCCACTCTGAGAATTCAAACGAATTACACTCCCCACAGTCACTTAATTTCACATTCAGTGATATCGCTGATATATGCAAACAATGAGATAAAAAATAATAACATGTTGCAAACTAACTATACGGCGTTAAGAAATGTTCAATTTCACAAATTCGAAGTGGTGAGATTGTAATCCACGCCATCGAAATGACTGTGACATGAAAGCAGAGATTTGGACAACTCGGCCTCACAAACTTTTGCCTTTTGAATCACTTCTTGTCTATACCATAAAAGGCAGGTTATTCTTGTTTTTAGTGCAACGTTCCATTTTCGTTATAAAATTACGGGGTTATCTAGTGGATCTTACTTTGGAGCTTGGAACTCAATATACATCTTTAAAATAATGGCAGCGGTGGGATTCGAACCCACGCCATCGAAATGACTGGTGCCTAAAACCAGCGCCTTAGACCACTCGGCCACGCTACCATTACCTGTAGTTTATTCATTATGTAGCCAAATTTTCCCGGCAATGTTTATACTTATTTTCAATAGCATAGTATGTTTTAGGGAAACTCCAGTTGAATAACGTCACATTTCACCTCATACGCCACAAAAAGTTCCGTAGAGATTCCACATTCAAGCATTGCAACATTGAAGAAAAAGGTAGAGTTGACCGTGTTTCGAACCCATATCTTCTCCTTGGAAGCCAGCAATGCTAATCATTACGCCATCAACGCATGACGGTAAACAGTTTCTATTCGCAAAATAAAACAAGCAAGACTAAAAGAACATGGCAAAATAGTCATTGTCAGGTGTGGGATTCGAACCCACGCCCACCATGGTGGACCAGAAGTCTTAACATCCACCTTAAGTCTGGCGCCTTCGACCGCTCGGCCAACCTGACTGACATCAAAGGTTTTTCAAAGAATGTCTGCAAAAGTCAATTTGTAATGACTCTAAACGAAATCTGCGGAGATGCACGACTGTTAACATGATTACTGAGGTCTACAATCAACAAAATAACAAGTGGGTCTATGATGTAATCTTAAGCCAATTGGACTCTGAACCCAAGGATCCCAGTTCAGTTCTCGGCAGAACATGCAAATCATCCTGTATACGGATATTTCATGTATCCATGACGAATATTTTACTCGTTATATCATAATGCAATGTAGTCATAGCATTTTTGTCTTCGTACTTGACACAAGATCTCAGAAATCCCTGGATCAAGCAGGATTTTCGAACTTCTTCTGTTGACAGAAATATATCGCTGATATATGCAAACAATGAGATACAAAATAATAACATGTTGCAAACTAACTATACGGCATCAGGAATTGTGGAATTTCTCAAATTGGAAGTGGTGAGATTCTAATCCACGCCATCGAAATGACTCTTACATGAAAGCAGAGGTTTAGACAACTCGGCCTCACAAACTTTTGCCCTTTGAATCACTTCTTGTCTATACCATAAAAAGCAGGTTATTCTTGTTCTCAGTGCAATGATCATTCCCATTATAAAATTACCGTGTTATCTAGTGGATCTTACTTTGGAGCTTGGAACTAAAAATACATCTTTAAAAGAATGGCAGCGGTGGGATTCGAACCCACGCCATCGAAGTGACTGGTGCCTAAAACCAGGGCCTTAGACCACTCGGCCACGCTACCATTACCTGTAGGATATTCATTATCTAGCCAAATCTTCCCGGCAATGTTTATACTAATTTTCAATGGCACTGTATATTTTAAGGAAACTACAGTTGAATAACAGTCACAGTTCACCTCATACGGAACAAAAAGGTTGCGTAGAGATTCCACATTCAAGCATTGCAGAATTAACGAAAAATGTACCGTTGACCGTAATTCGAACCCATATCTTCTGCTTGGAAGATGCACGACTGTTAACGTGATTACTGAGGTCTGTGTTCAACAAAATAAGAAGTGGGCCTATGATGTAATCGTTAGTCAATTGGACTCTGAATCCAAGGATCCCAGTTCAGTTCTCGGAAGAACCTGTAAATCATCCTGTATACGATATTTCATATATCCATGACGAATATTTTACTCATTATGCCATAATGCAATGCAGTTAGAGCATTTTTGTGATCGTACTTGACACCAGATCTCAGAAATCCCTGGACAACTCTGGTTTTCGAATTTCTTCTGTCGACCGAAATATATTACTGATATATACAAACAATGAGATATTACATAATAACATGTTGCAAACTAACTACACGGCATCAAGAAATGTGCAATTTCACAAATTGGAAGTGGTGAGATTCTAATCCACGCCATCGAAATAATATTAAAAATAACAAGTGGGTCTATGATGTAATCGTTCGTCAATTGTGCTCAGAACCCAAGGATCCCAGTTCAGTTCTTGGCCGAACCTGCAAAGCATCCTATATACGGATATTTTATGTATCTATGACGAATATTTTACTCGTTATGCCATAATGCCATGTAGTCATAGGATTTTTGTCTTCGTACTTGACACAAGATCTCAGAAAAGGGATCACCTGGATTTTCGAATTTCTTCTGTTGACCGAAATATATTACTGATATATACACACAACGAGATAAAAAATAATAACATGTTGCAAAATAACTATACGGCGTTAAGAAATGTGCAATTTCACAAATTCGAAGTGGTGAGATTCTAATCCACACGATCGAAATGACTGCTACATGAAAGCAGTGGTTTAGACAACTCGGCCTCACAAACTTTTGCCCTTTGAATGACTTCTTGTCTATACCATAAAAGGCAGGCTATTATTGTTTTTAGTGCAATGTTCCATTTCCATTATAAAATTACGGGGTTATCTAGTGGATCTTACTTTGGAGCTTGGAACTCAATATACATCTTTAAATAATGGCAGCGGTGGGATTCGAAACCACTCCATCGAAATGACTGGTGCCTAAAACCAACGCCTTGGACCAATCGGCCACGCTACCATTACCTGTAGTTTATTCATTATGTAGCCAAATTTCAATTGGGAAAATAGTCATTGTCAGGTGTGGGATTGGAACGCACGCCCACCATGGTGGACCAGAAGTCTTAACACACATCTTAATTCAGGCGTCTTCGACCGCTGGGCCAACCTGACTGGCGTCAAAGGATTTCCAAAGATTGTCTACAAAAGTTAATTGGTAACGACTGTAAACGAAGTCTGGGGAGATGCTCGACTGTTAACGTGATTACTGAGGTCTGTATTCAAAAAAATAAGAAGTGGGTCTATGATGTAATCGTCAGCCAATTGGACTCTGAATCCATGGATCCCAGTTCAGTTCTCGGAAGAACCTGCAAATCATCCTGTATACGGATATTTCATGTATCCATGACGAATATTTTACTCGTTATGCCATAATGCAATGTAGTCATAGCATTTTTGTCTTCGTACTTGACACAAGATCTCAGAAATCCCAGGACACGCCGGATTTTCGAATTTCGTCTGTTGATCGAAATATATTTATTATTTATACAAACAATGAGACGTTAAATAATAACATGTCGCAAACTAACTATACGGCATCAGGAATTGTGGTATTTCTCTAGTTGGAAGTGGTGAGATTCTAATCATCGCCATCGAAATGACTGTTACATGAAAGCAGAGGTTTAGACTACTCGGCCTCACAAACTTTTGCCCTTTGAATCACTTCTTGTCTATAGCATAAAAAGCATTTTATTCTTGTTCTCAGTGCAATGATCATTACCATTATAAAATTACCGTGTTATCTAGTGGATCTTACTTTGGAGCTCGGAACTAAATATACATCTTTAAAAGAATGGCGGCGGTGGGATCCGAACCGACGCCATTGAAGTGACTGATGCCTAAAACCAGGGCCTTAGACCACTCGGCCACGCTACCATTACCTATAGGTTGTTCAATAGCTAGCCAAACTTTGTCGGCAATGTTTATACTAATTTCAAATGGCACTGTATGTTTTAATGAAACTCCAGTTGAATAACAGTCACAGTTCACCTCATACGGAACAAAAAGATGCCGTAGAGATTCCACATTCAAGCATTGCAGCATTAACGAAAAATGTACCTTTGACCGTGATTCGAACCCATATCTTCTGCTTGGAAGCCAGCAATGCTAATCATTACGCCATCAACGCATGACGGTAAACGGTTTCTATTCGAAAAATAATACAAGCAAGACGAAAAGAACATGGGAAAATAGTCATTGTCAGGTGTGGGATTCGAAACCACGCCCACAACGGCGGACCAGAAGTCTTAACATCCACCTTAAGAGACTGTCTCTGTAAGAACCGACCGGTGATTCTCAAATTGAAAATCAACCATGTCCCATATTTTTGTCATTTGTTAGGCTTATTAAGCATACCATGGAATCACACTCAGAATTTTTCAACTTCTGTATTTTCCTGAGATTTTTATGATTTTGTCCTTACGCCAAACGATAGCGGTTTTTACGCTTCACTCGACGCGTAAATGTCACTTTTATATTGTCCTATTGCACAGTCGCGTGGACGATTCTCTGAATTATTTTTATATGTATTTAAAATTCAATGTTTCAGCTTCACGTTACTGATTTTATTTGGTTCGAAACGCATTTAATTTATAACTTAATCAGAGTATGCTTTTGAGCTGTTTCCGATCATCGGCTGTGCTGTTAAAATTAGCTTATTGCAAAATCGTTTTATTCAAAAGTGGCACCACTTACAAACTCTACCTCTGATTAGTTTGGAAGTACTAATGGTGTACTATATTCTTATCGAAAAACATTTGTGGGGAAATAATTCGAAAATATTTTAATCGCGGCACAAAGTTTACTATTTTCACCCAAATTAGGCCGAAACCGGAAATGACAAACCAGACAACAAAAATGAATTTATAGCAAATATATTCTCTGGTATATACATTGTGTTTTATTTTCGAAAATAAAATACTTTTAAATATTTATGAATAATGTTTGTATCGGAATAATAAGATTTAAACATTTTATAGGCTGCTTATATTGGAGCGACTGACCTGCTAACGGCGTGAATGTCTTGATAAACAACAATAATCGAACTCAATAATCTTTGACTTTGCCCACTCTGGTCCACTCGTGTGCGGGAAATTTAAATGCGATTGTAAACAAACTATAAACATTTGGTCATCTTTGGTTACCTCTATATTCTTATCGTAAATATATCTGGGGAATTAATTCGAAAATATTTTAATTGTGGCATAAAGGTTATAAATAAAATGTACTATTTTCACGCAAAAACCGGAAATGACAAACCAAATTTTATATTTAAAATTCATTATTTCATTCAGAGAGCGAGACTGGGGGCTCTATGCTGGGGGATTCAATAGCCCTCTTTCAAAATTGGGGGCGACGTTATTAGTTTACTTCGAGTACGTCGGTCTCGCTCACATGCAATTAAAACTACAATTTAATTTCTACACAACATATGCAATGCTTAGTAAGTTCTACTTAAGTTAGACAATTTCAACCGAGATTTCAACTTATTGAGTACTGAGTAGCGACTAGTATATAGCATAATTGTACCAAGCAGTTAACTTAAATATTCATAACTCTATAAACTATCACTGTCTGTACGTATATAATGTCACCAGTTATTCATCGATTCTTGAGCAACATTGACATTCACTAATCATTTCTCCAACTTTCAGAATAAGGTCAGATTTGCGATCTCTTGACTTGAATGGTATCTCGAAATGCCCACATATAGCTTTTAACATGCTAACATTAAATAGGCGAAGTTTATCATTTTTGTAATACTGACACAAATCATAAATGTCATAGATGATAGGATGCTGAATTCCTATTTGATCAACAATGTCGTTTATTTGGCAAACTCTCTCCTCGATTTCTACTTCTGAATCATCTACGTCTTCCGTTGGGTCAACATCCCTTTCATCCTCCGCCCCCATTTCTCTCCTTTTTCTTCTAGCAGCAGCAAGACGAGAAAAAAGCTTTTGATTTGGTTTGATGTCAGCCATTCCTCGCGAGTAAATCGTCTCTTGTTGTTTTCATTTCTACACTTACGCATATCAGCTTCTACATCACTCGAGTTAAACTTGCAGCCAGTTTGCTCATCAATATGAAACTTTGCTGTCAAATAATTGCGGACATTCGTGCTGAACCGGGAAGATGTACTGGACTTGCTTAGAGCCCAGCCCATTTTGTTCTCTGGCGCCGTGGGGTGGCTGGTCAAGGTTACAAATACCTCACTTGCATCTGATTGTTTTCCTTTATGAATGATATCAATAGTTTGAAATTTATCGGCCCATTTCTTTCTCAAGCTGTCGTACAATGTCTCGTTTTCAAGAGTATTGGTGTGGTTTCCCGCACTGAGATGAATTTCCAGATTTTCAAAACATTTGAAGACTTTTTCGCATCCTGGAACGGTACACTCAATTACATTTGATTCGTCGTCCTCTGCCATTAGTTTCTCTTCTTTCATAGTTCTCACATTAAATTCAAAAAATCCATCATCTTCCTGAATGTCTGTCTGTTCTTGTTTTTTAACGACAACATCTGAGAAAGGAATGAATTTCCCTTTCCCGATACCATATGCTTTCCTGACTCTAAGACCCTGTTCTTCTATCTCAAAGTTGTGAAAACTGTTGAAGTTTTTCATAGGTTTTACCTGAGCTGACATTTTTGACTCGTCTATTTTGTTTACCGAAGCAGTTACTCCACTGACGGGACGCTCAAGTAGTGCTTTTTTCATGTCTTTTGCACTCAAAATATCGTGGCCTTCGTCGCAATATTTCCTAATCGCTAGTTTCATTGGGCATAATGTGCGGTCACAGATGTCCTTACCGTGTTGTGGTTCAGAGTAGTCGTAACTGACAACCTTTACCCCGACTCTGTCCCCGATATCTTTTAATGATGCTATTAATAAATTGTTATGATAACACCCGGCTTCGTCTGACCGTATATAAACATTTCTTATGCTGGGATGTCGTTTACGAACATTTATTAAAAGATTCTAGATCTCAAGGACTGATGCGACGGCATACCAATCTTGGGTGCAAGAATCTATTAAATGTGTGTAAGTTGATACTTCAATCTTGGCTGTCTCGATATTTTTGGTAACTACACTACTGACGTGCCAACTGATACCTCTCTTCCCATACCAGTCGGACTGCTTTTCTCGGTACCTCAACTGTAGGAATTTCATTGCCCAATCTATGACAATTAGAGCCGAACTTTCGTCAAGTGATGATAGGACTTTCTGTTTTGCCGTTTCTTGCTTGCATGATCTCAGAACGTGACATTTCCATTTGAAAATGTTTTCTTTTGCACGTTTCAAATCATAAAGCAAGTCGTCTCTTTGTTCACAAGAGAAAAATTTACTAGAATTCTTTTGAATTGCTTTTTCGATATCACTGGTGACCTGTTTCAAATCCTCGCATCTCTCACAGAAAAGCAAATGCTCGTGATCGCACGACTCTTGGAGCAATTTATCTGTTGGATCACTTAGCGCAAAATGCCTGCAATGATCAGGACATGGACTTTCCTCTTTACAGTGAACCAAATAATCAGATTTTAAATATACTTTGGCGGAATTCAATTTCTGTACAGTTGCCCATTCTTCCCCAGACATTCATGCAAGCTTTTCTTGCTGTTTCAATATATAAATATTTTTTAGTGGTTGGCGTGTCGTTCCAGGTACTGGTTAGTTGAGATGTCAAAGTAGCTGGTTCATCTGATGTAAGAAATGCTATACGAGTTATTGCTTCGTTGTAAATTTCTGCAGGATTCGGTTGTTCATTTTCACTGGTAGAAGACGAATTTGGAGAAGTCATCCAACAGCCGGGCGTCCATAGCGGAGTCTCTTTTCTATTCTTGGCGACGGGTATCTCGTCTACGGCAGGGGTTCCTATTTCAACACTTGAAGTTTTGAGTGATACTTTCGCTAATCTACAGGTGCAAGGAAAGAACAAATTGAAATCAATTTAGAATTTCAAAAAATTAAAAAGGATACTTTTTACTGCCTTTTTTACTGTCTGAAAATCTAGTACATTTTAGAATGATGCGTGGTTGTTCCTTTCCGATTGTAATCATGACCCCCGTTAGCTTGTTTGCGCCAGATTACGATAGGATAACTTTACTTAAACAGGTTAGCTTCATCAGCTATATTGCTGGTATTCCTGAGAACGAAATACGGGACGAAATGTGCTCGACTTACTCGAACCCACTCGAACCCACTCGAACCTGTCTGACTCTATTTGCAAGTGGAAATTATGGGTTTGCAATGCCTGATGGGTATGTTCATTCATATCCTGCACCTCAAAAATTTCTAATGGAATTGTCCTAATAGGTATAATTTGACATGCTCGAACTTTCCAGGTGCACCTGCTCAGTGGCCCGATTGCGTGAATACCATACTTCCAAGGTGCAATGAGCATTGTATAATGTGCATTATATGAGCACTGTAAGTACATTTACTTGAACTTACCTTTCGGTAACATTTTCCTCGGCTTGCTCACTGTCAGTTCCCACACGGACAGGCCTAATCCATTTGCTCTGGGTCGTCTTTTTTTATATGCGCTTTTCGACAGTCAGTACAAATTGCTAAAAAATTAAAACAGTTGTCTTTTATTATATCTTTATTATTTTTTTCCTATTTGTTGATGTACATGTAACTTACGCGATCCGATATGGACGGTTTTATCGTACAAGGTTTGGATTTCTTTTGCCGTTTGTAAATTTATCACACGGTTTCCTTTAATGTTTCGCGGACGACCTGGATGGACTGGATATTGACAAGATCGAACTGGACGCCAGAATCTTCCAAGGTTATGACGGTGTTTGGGGCAGATTTTCATACATTGCAGTTGCTCCTCGGCGAGGTCAAATAAGCCTGCTCGAGCTAATATGAGCTGATATTCCGTGAGGCATTCTCGTGATAGATGGCAACCGGCAAGATGGCCACTTACATCATCATTGCAATCACTAAGCGACTCATAAGCTGATGTACCACGATCACTTCCACATTCGCCGATATTACGATCATGCAGAAAGCATTTTTCTTCCATAATTCTCTCAATTTTTTAGAACTCAATTTTGTAGAACGCGTGAGATGAGAAACATCGCCTGGAAACGCCCTTTTGGAAAAGAGAGCTAGTCTAGACAAGCGGAGATTCAGCGTGAGAAAAAGTTACAGTAATACCGAGTTATATATAGCTTGCTCTTAATTACAGACGCTAGTTGCTAAATATTATGATGTCGCAAAAGCAGCAAGGTAAATCAAATTTATGTTAGCAAATAATCTATTTATAAACACTCAATTGAAACTCTCTGAAATTGTTTCCCAATGCCATGAAAAGTTTTATTTACTCTTCTGTATAGGAACTTGCTAATTTTTATATTACTTTATTAGTAATATTTACTTACTACATGCACTGGTCCATAGGTTAGTACAGAATGCTATATATAGTAACTTTATAACAAGTACACCAGTCATATCATAGCCATAGGAAATATTGGTGAAAGTTAAAAATTGTGTTCTTCTGTAGGCTATAGCCATAGGAGTCAGCCAAAAAAACTGAGCGCTTGAATGCGGTTGGTCAGCGATTTATTGTAAACGTTGATTATGGCAAAAAACAAAAACTTGACATAGTAATCTTGCAATAGAAAACTTGCATCATATCACTTGCATACCCGTGACCAAATGTTTATAGTTTGTTTACAATCGTATTTAAATTTCCCGCACACGAGTCGACCTGAGTGGGCAAAGTCAAAGATTATTGAGTTCGATTATTGTTCATATCAAGACATTCACGCCGTTAGCAGGTCAGTCGCTCCAATATAAGCAGCCTAAAAAATGTTTAAATCTTATTATTCCGATACAAATATTATTCATAAACATTTAAAAGTATTTTATATTTTGTTTTTTTAATAAAACACAATGTATATACCAGAGAATATATTTGCTATAAATAACGATAAAATGTCATTTTTGTTCTCTGGTTTGTCATTTCCGGTTTCGGCCTAATTTGGGTGAAAATAGTAAATTTTGTGCCGCGATTAAAATAGTTTCAAATTATTTCCCCACAAATGTTTTTCGATAAGAATATAGTACACCATTAGTACTTCCAAACTAATATGAGGTAGAGTTTGTAAGTGGTGCCACTTTTAAATAAAACGATTTTGCAATAAGCTAATTTTAACAGCACAGTCGCTGATGGGAAACAGCTCAAAAGCATACTCTGATTAAGTTATAAATTAAATGCGTTTCGAACCAAATAAAATCAGTAACGTGAAGCTGAAACATTGAATTTTAAAAGAATATAAAAATAATTCAGAGAATCGTTCACGCGACTGTGCAATAGGACAATATAAAAGTGTCATTTACGCGTCGAGTAAAGCGTAAAAATCGCTATCGTTTGGCGTAAGGACAAAATCATAAAAATCTCAGGAAAATACAGAAGTTGAAAAATTCTGAGTATGATTCCATGGTATGCTTACTAAGCCTAACAAATGACAAAAATATGGGACATGGTTGATTTTCAATTTGAGAATCACCGGTCGGTTCTTACAGAGACAGCCTCTTAAGTCTGGCGCCTTCGACCGCTGGGCCAACCTGACAGACTTCAAGGGATTTTCAAAGAATGTCTGCAAATGTCAATTTGTAATGACTCTAAACGAAGTCTGGGGAGATACTGAGGTCTACAATCAACAAAATAACAAGTGGGTCTTTGATGTAATCTTAAGCCAATTGGACTCTGAACCAAAGATCCCTCTTCAGTTCTCGACAGAACCTGAAAATCATCCTGTATACGGATATTTCATGTATCCACGACGAATATTTTACTCGTTATGCCATAATGCAATGTAATCATAGAATTTTGGACTTCGTACTTGACACAAGATCTCAGAAATCCCTGGATCAAGCAGGATTTTCGAACTTCTTCTGTTGACAGATATATATATATATATCGCTTATATATGCGAACAATGAGATAAAAAATAATAACATGTTGCAAACTAACTATACGGCGTTAAGAAATGTTCAATTTCACAAATTCGAAGTGGTGAGATTCTAATCCACGCCATCGAAATGACTGTTACATGAAAGCAGAGATTTGGACAACTCGGCCTCACAAACTTTTGCCCTTTGAATCACTTCTTGTCTATACCATAAAAGGCAGGTTATTCTTGTTTTTAGTGCAACGTTCCATTTTCGTTATAAAATTACGGGGTTATCTAGTGGATTTTACTTTGGAGCTTGGAACTCAATATACATCTTTAAAATAATGGCAGCGGTGGGATTCGAACCCACGCCATCGAAATGACTGGTGCCTAAAACCAGCGCCTTAGACCACTCGGCCACGCTACCATTACCTGTAGTTTATTCATTATGTAGCCAAATTTTCCCGGCAATGTTTATACTTATTTTCAATGGCACAGTATGTTTTAGGGAAACTCCAGTTGAATAACGGTCACATTTCACCTCATACGCCACAAAAAGTTCCGTAGAGATTCCACATTCAAGCATTGCAACATTAAAGAAAAATGTAGAGTTGACCGTGATTCGAACCCATATCTTCTCCTTGGAAGCCAGCAATGCTAATAATTACACCATCAACGCATGACGACAAACGGTTTCTATTCGCAAAACAAAACAAGCAAGAGGAAACGAACATGGGAAAATAGTCATTGTCAGGTGTGGGATTGGAAACCACGCCCACCATGGTGGACCAGAAGTCTTAACACCCATCTTAAGTCTGGAGCCTTCGACCGCTGGGCCAACCTGACTGACATCAAAGGATTTCCAAAGAATGTCTACAAAAGTCAATTGGTAATGACTGTAAACGAAGTCTGGGGAGATGCACGACTGTTAACGTGATTACTGAGGTCTGTATTCAACAAAATAAGAAGTGGGTCTATGATGTAATCGTTAGCCAATTGGACTCTGGATCCAAGGATCCCTGTTCAGTTCTCGGAAGAACATGCAAATCATCCTGAATACGGTTATTTCATGTATCCATGACGAATATTTTACTCGTTATGCCATAATGCAATGTAGTCATAGCATTTTTGTCTTCGTACTTGACACAAGATCTCAGAAATACCTGGACACGCCGGATTTTCTAATTTCGTCTGTTGACCGAAATATATTTATTATATATACAAACAATGAGACATTAAATAATAACATGTTGCAAACTAACTATATACGGCATCAGGAATTGTGGGATTTCTCAAATTGGAAGTGGTGAGATTCTCATCCACGCCATCGAAATGACTGTTACATGAAAGCAGAGGTTTAGACAACTCGGCCTCACAAACTTTTGCCCTTTGAATCACTTCTAGTCTATAGCATGAAAAGCAGGTTATTCTTGTTCTCAGTTCAATGATCATTGCCATTATAAAATTACCGTGTTATCTAGTGGATCTTACATTGGAGCTTGGAACTAAATATACATCTTTAAAAGAATGGCAGCGGTGGGATTCGAACCCACGCCATCGAAATGACTGGTGCCTAAAACCAGCTCCTATAGGTAGGTGCCTAAAACCAGCTCCGTGGTTATCCTTCCCACCTTTTAGGTACTGCCCTTAACAAGGCCTCCCTTATACCCCGTTCAGTCACCTTAAGAGAACCTTCGGTTGCAATTTCTAATCAAAAAGTACCTTTAATTTTAACCTTTCATCCCTTCAATTTTAAAGTAAGGGACATCATTTGCCGGAATTTTAATCTACTTAAAAATGACCCTGCAACGTCTTCCATTTTCTCCGAGACCCCACTAGTCTCTTTTCGACACAGTAAAAACATCCGGAAAATCCTAGTGCACAGCTCACTGCGACAGGACTCTGTGTCACCAGCTGGCACTGTTTCCTGTGGTAGTGCTAAGTGCTACACTTGTAAGTATTTAAACCTCGCCACCTGTATTTCGGCTCCAAAATCTGAGTTTGTCATCAAGCACAGTTTCACGTGCATCTCCTCCAACCTCGTTTACTGCATCTCTTGCAGCAAATGTGGCTTGCTCTACATCGGAGAGACTGGAAGACGTTTAGGCGATAGGTTTGCTGAGCACTTGCGTGATGTTAAGAACAATGTGCACAACAAACCGGTTGCTAGGCACTTCAACAGTGCCAACCACTCCTTTTCTGATATGTAAATATGCGCCATTCATCCCATTATTGGTGGTAATGATACCCGTCGGAAGCAAGAAAAGCGTCTCATTTTTAAACTTGGCACCATTCAGCCTGATGGTATCAATGAGCGCCTCTCCTTCATCTAGCTCATTCTTTTCTCTTAAATACTTCTTATATACTTTCCTCTATATCCCCTCTTCCCTTCCCTTGTACGACATTTATAGCGCTTTGATAAGTGTAACGCCTGTGCGCAGGCCTTCGACCCTATAATCAGGCCGAAGCCTGCACGCAGTCTATATCTTACATATTAATTCTATTTTGTTATGATTGTTATGACTACTTTATTTTCATTGGTTAATATTTTGTTCACGTGACAGTTTTTATAGCGTTGCTATAAAAGCTGATGTAATGTGTTTATCTGTCTACTAATTTTTCCTGACGAAGGGCTTTAGCTCGAAACGTCGAGATTTTGTTTATATCTTTTAGGCACACGCGAAGCAACCCTCAATTTGTTCTATATGTCCGTGGCCGACGCTGAATTAAAGTCTACGATATCCTTCACGAAGAACAGCGACAATGGTGAACCTCAAGAGCGTACATCGAGAACTCCGGAAAGAAACGGTATGTTACATTTCACTATTTTTGCCGTCCATTGCCAAACCTGCTCTTCGTTTATTCGATCTAATCCTACTTAAGACTCGTTTCTGTAGTCATATCTCTTTCTTGAGCCGTTGCCTACACTATGATGTAGTTCCCAACGGTTTTAAATAGTCTTTTAATCTACATTCTTTCAATTCGACTTCTGTGTCGAAGCACATGGCTCGAAGCGTCATGTCAGCTTGTATTAAACACAGCCGTCGTCTCATGCGTATTACCATTCAGGCCATGTCCCAGTACGTTCAAGATACTGATTCCAATATTATGAACGTCAAGTCCACTTTTTCCCATGTTTGTCCCCTGTTTTGTTATCTGGCATAACAAAACACATTCGCTCTTTAAATTCTAAGCTTTACACGTTTCTTCAAACGAGTTAAGCTTCGAAGTTTGAATACCTCGTAGGTCCCCGTACTTTTTCGACTACCCATCACACTTCCTCTGCCAGTGATATCAATTTGGTGGTTACGATACCTCCTGATTTGCCTTTATCTGACTCTGACAGATCTGTCCTTGCGAAAGGTCTCAAATTTGTACCCAACCCTGGGCCCATGGACTCTTTCTCAGTGAAAGAGGACACTGAATCTTTTTATAGACGTTTAAAACTTAAGGCACATTTTTATAACAACACCTCCATCCAGTCTATGGATGTTTTTGAGGTCATCACCCCAAAAAATCCACCTGGTCTCCTCCGGAAGGCCAATTTGGGTCCCTTGATCTGTTCATTCGACAATGTCGACGTGACATAGATCAGCTCCCCCGTTTCAGGCCTAAAAGGCCCCCTAATCTTAGTTTAGCCGAATTTAGTGCTCTAAGGTCTTTGCGTACCCGGAATGACATGGTGATCAAGCCTGCTGACAAGGGGGGTGCCCTAGTCGTCTGGAGGGCCGACTTGTACCGTCAAGAGGCTCACAGACAACTGGGTGACACCTCTTTTTATAGCAGGGTTGATACTGATTTGACATCCAAACACAACACCATAATCCGTTCCACCATCAACCATCTCATCACGACTGGGGAATTACCTGCAACGGCAGGCAATCTCCTAGTCACCACTCCACGCACACCAGTCATGTATTTCCTACCCAAAATTCATAAACCCGACAACCCGGGCAGACCAATCGTGTCAGCTTGTGGTTGCCCCACTGAACTCCTCTCTAGCTACCTCGATCACATCATGGCGCCCTTGGTTAAGAACTTGCCTTCTTATATCAGGGACAGCAAGCATGCCCTGAAAATTCTTGACAACAATCAATTTTCAGGGTCGACACAAATTCATTTTCACCATGGATGTCAAATCACTTTACACTGTCATCCCGCATCAAGACGGCCTTCAAGCACTAAAATACTTTTTAGACCAAAGGGTAATTCAGGATCCATCTACCACCACCTTGGTACGCTTGGCAGAGTTAGTGCTCACCTTGAACAATTTCTCGTTTGATGGTGAGCATTACCAACAAATAAGTGGTGTGGCCATGGGTATAAAAATGGGACCCAACTATGCCAATTTGTTTGTTGGTTATGTGGAAAAACAAATCTTCGAACAATACACTGGTCCCTCACCTGACTTCTATCGCCTGTTCATTGATGATTGCTTAGGCACTGCATCATGCTCGCGTGCTGATCTGAATTGCTTCATTAATTTTTGTTAATGATTTCCATCCAGCACTTCAGTTCACATGGGAGATCAGTGAGACCAGTGTATCATTCCTAGACATTCTCATTTCTATCAATGGTAATAGGCTGAGCACATCTGTCTTTTATAAGCCTACTGACTCCCACAGCTATCTTCTCTTCTCATCCTGTCATCCTAAGCACACTAAAACTGCTATCCCTTACTCTCAATTCTTACGTTTTCGTCGCCTCTGCAGTGAAGACGACGACTTCGATGCCAAATGTTCAGAAATGAGAAGCTTTTTTGTGAATCGTTGTTATCCTTCCCACCTTTTATATACTGCCCTTAACAATGCCTCCCTTATACCCCGTTCAGACACCTTAAGAGAACCTTCGGTTGCAATTTCTAATCAAAAAGTACCTTTAGTTTTAACCTTTCATCCCTTCAATTTTAAAGTGAGGGACATCATTTGCCGGAATTTTAATCTACTTAAAAATGACCCTGCAACGTCTTTCATTTTCTCCAAGACCCCACTAGTCTCTTTTTGACACAGTAAAAACATCCGGGAAACCCTAGTGCACAGCTCACTGCGACAGGACTCTGTGTCACCAGCTGGCACTGTTTTCTGTGGTCGTGCTAAGTGCTACACTTGTAAGCATTTAAACCTCGCCACCTGTATTTCGGCTCCAAAATCTCTGTTTGTCATCAAGCTCAGTTTCACGTGTATCTCCTCCAACCTCGTTTACTGCATCTCTTGCAGCAAATGTCGCTTGCTCTACATCGGAGAGACTGGAAGACGTTTAGGCGATAGGTTTGCTGAGCACTTGCGTGATGTTAAGAACAATGTGCACAACAAACCGGTTGCTAGGCACTTCAACAGTGCCAACCACTCCTTTTCTGATATGAAAATATGCGCCATTCATCCCATTATTGGTGGTAATGATACCCGTCGGAAGCAAGAAAAGCGTCTCATTTTTAAACTTGGCACCATTCAGGCTGATGGTATCAATGAGCGTCTCTCCTTCATCTAGCTCATTCTTTTCTCTTAAATACTTCTTATATACTTTCCTCTATATTCCCTCTTCCCTTCCCTTGTAAGACATTTATAGCGCTTTGATAAGTGTAACGCCTGTGCGCAGGCCTTCGACCCTATAATCGGGCCGAAGCCTGCACCCAGTCTATATCTTTACATATTAATTCTATTTTGTTATGATTGTTATGACTACTTTGTTTTCATTGGTTAATATTTTGTTCACGTGACAGCTTTTATAGCGTTGCTATAAAAGCTGATGTAATGTGTTTATCTGTCTACTAATTTCTCCTGACGAAGGGCTTTAGCTCGAAACGTCGAGATTTTGTTTATATCTTTTAGGCACACGCGAAGCAACCCTCAATTTGTTTCATTACCTATAGGTTGTTCAATAGCTAGCCAAACTTTGTCGGCAATGTTTATACTAATTTCAAATGGCACTGTATGTTTTAATGAAATTCCAGTTGAATAACAGTCACAGTTCACCTCATACGGAAC
This sequence comes from Trachythela sp. YZ-2020, assembly GCA_016169945.1. Classification (NCBI taxonomy): domain Eukaryota; kingdom Metazoa; phylum Cnidaria; class Anthozoa; order Malacalcyonacea; family Clavulariidae; genus Trachythela; species Trachythela sp. YZ-2020. The sequence goes on from JADLSH010000346.1 coordinate 566,034, forward strand.
AAAAAGTTCCGTAGAGATTCCACATTCAAGAATTGCAGCATTAACGAAAAATGTACCGTTGACCGTGATTCGAACCCATATCTTCCGCTTGGAAGCCAGCAATGGTAATCATTACGCCATCAACGCATGACGGCAAACGGTTTCTATTCGAAAAATAAAACAAGCAAGACGAAAAGAACATGGGAAAATAGTCATTGTCAGGTGTGGGATTCGAACCCACGCCCACAATGGTGGACCAGAAGTATTAACTTCCACATTAAGTCTGGCGCCTTCGACCGCTCGGCCAACCTGACAGACATCAAAGGATTTTCAAAGAATGTCTGCAAAAGTCAATTTGTAATGACTCTAAACGAAGTCTGGGGAGATGCACGACTGTTAACATGATTACTGAGGTCTACAATCAACAAAATAACAAGTGGGTCTATGATGTAATCTTAAGCCAATTGGACTCTGAACCCAAGGATCCCAGTTCAGTTCTCGGCAGAACCTGCAAATCATCCTGTATACGGATATTTCATGTATCCATGACGAATATTTTACTCGTTATGCCATAATGCAATGTAGTCATAGCATTTTTGTCTTCGTACTTGACACAAGCTCTCAGAAATCCCTGGACACGCCGGATTTTCTAATTTCGTCTGTTGACCGAAATATATTTATTATATATACAAACAATGAGACATTAAATAATAACATGTTGCAAACTAACTATACGGCATCAGGAATTGTGGTATTTCTCAAATTGGAAGTGGTGAGATTCTAATCATCGCCATCGAAATGACTGTTACATGAAAGCAGAGGTTTAGACAACTCGGCCTCACAAACTTTTGCCCTTTGAATGACTTCTTGTCTATACCATAAAAGGCAGGTTATTCTTGTTTTAGTGCAACGTTCCATTTTCGTTATAAAATTACGGGGTTATCTAGTGGATCTTACTTTGGAGCTTGGAATTCAATATGCATCTTTAAAAGAATGGCAGCGGTGGGATTCGAACCCACGCCATCGAAATGACTGGTGCCTAAAACCAGCGCCTTAGACCACTCGGCCACGCTACCATTACCTGTAGTTTATTCATTATGTAGCCAAATTTTCCCGGCAATGTTTATACTTATTTTCAATGGCACAGTATGTTTTAGGGAAACTCCAGTTGAATAACGGTCACATTTCACCTCATACGCCACAAAAAGTTCCATAGAGATTCCACATTCAAGCATTGCAACATTAAAGAAAAATGTAGAGTTGACCGTGATTCGGACCCATATCTTCTGCTTGGAAGCCAGCAATGCCAATCATTACGCCATCAACGCATGACGGTAAACGGTTTCTATTCGAAAATTAAAACAAGCAAGACGAAAAGAACACGGGAAAATAGTCATTGTCAGGTGTGGGACTGGAACCCACGCCCACCATGGTGGACCAGAAGTCTTAACACCCATCTTAAGTCTGGCGCCTTCGACCCCTGGGCCAACCTGACTGACATCAAAGGATTTCAAAAAAATGTCTTCAAAAGTCAATTGGTAATGACTGTAAACGAAGTCTGGGGAGATGCACGACTGTTAACGTGATTACTGAGGTCTGTGTTCAACAAAATAAAAAGTGGGTCTATGATGTAATCGTTAGCCAATTGGACTCTGAATCCAAGAATCCCAGTTCAGTTCTCGGAAGAACATGCAAATCATCCTGAATACGGATATTTCATGTATCCATGACGAATATTTTACTCGTTATGCCATAATGCCATGTAGTCATAGCATTTTTGTCTTCGTACTTGACACAAGATCTCAGAAATCCCTGGGCACGCCGGATTTTCGAATTTCGTCTGTTGACGGAAATATATATATACAAACAATGAGACATTAAATAATAACATGTTGCAAACTAAATGTACGGCATCAGGAATTGTGGAATTTCACAAATTGGAAGTGGTAAGATTCTAATCCACGCCATCGAAATGACTGTTACATGAAAGCAGAGGTTTAGACAACTCGGCCTCACAAACTTTTGCCCTTTGAATCACTTCTTGTCTATAGCATAAAAAGCATGTTATTCTTGTTCTCAGTTCAATGATCATTTCCATTATAAAATTACCTTGTTATCTAGTGGATCTTACTTTGGAGCTTGGAACTAAATATACATCTTTAAAAGAATGGCTGCGGTGGGATTCGAACCCACGCCATCGAAATGACTGGTGCCTAAAACCAGCGCCTTAGACCACTCGGCCACGCAACCATTACCTGTAGTTTATTCATTAGGTAGCCAAATTTTCCCGGCAATGTTTATACTTATTTTCAATGGCACAGTATGTTTTATGGAAAGTCGAGTTGAATAACGGTCACATTTCACCTCATACGCCACAAAAAGTTCCGTAGAGATTCCACATTCAAGCATTGCAACATTAAAGAAAAATGTAGAGTTGACCGTGATTCGGACACATATCTTCTGCTTGGAAGCCAGCAATGCCAATCATTACGCCAACAACGCATGACGGTAAACGGTTTCTATTCGAAAATTAAAACAAGCAAGACGAAAAGAACACGGGAAAATAGTCATTGTCAGGTGTGGGATTCGAACCCACGCCCACAATGGTGGACCAGAAGTCTTAACATCCACCTTAAATCTGGCGCCTTCGATCGCTCGGCCAGCCTGACAGACATCAAGGGATTTTCAAAGAATGTCTGCAAAAGTCAATTTGTAATGACTCTAAACGAAGTCTGGGGAGATGCACGACCGTTAACATGATTACTGAGGTCTACAATCAACAAAACAACAATTGGGTCTATGATGTAATCATAAGCCAATTGGACTCTGAACCCAAGGATCCCAGTTCAGTTCTCGGCAGAACCTGCAAATCATCCTGCATACGGATATGTCATGTATCCATGACGAATATTTTACTTGTTATGTTATGCCCTAATGCAATGTAATCATATAATTTTTGTCTTCGTTCTCGACACAAGATCTCAGAAATCCCTGGATCAAGCAGGATTTTCGAACTTCTTCTGTTGACAGAAATATATCGCCGATATATGCAAACAATGAGATATAAAATAATAACATGTTGCAAACTAACTATACCGCATCAAGAAATGTGCAACTTCACAAATTGGAAGTGGTAAGATTCTAATTCACGCCATCGAAATGATGTTAAAAATAACAAGTGGGTCTATGATGTAATCGTTAGCCAATTGGACTCAGAACCCAAGGATCCAGGTTCAGTTCTCGGCAGAACATGCAAATCATCCTATATACGGATATTTCATGTATCCATGAAGAATATTTTACTCGTTATGCCATAATGCAATGTACTAGATCTCAGAAATCCCTAGATCAAGCTGGATTTTCGAATTTCTTCTGTCGACAAAAAGATACTACTGATATATGCAAACAATGAGATAAAAAATAATAACATGTTGCAAACTAACTATACGGCTTTAAGAAATGTGCAATTTCACAAATTCGAATTGGTGAGATTCTAATCCACGCCATCGAAATGACTGTTACATGAATGCAGGGGTTTAGACAACTCGGCCTCACAAACTTTTGCCCTTTGAATCACTTCTTGTCTATAGCATAAAAAGCATGTTATTCTTGTTCTCAGTTCAATGATAATTTCCATTATAAAATTACCTTGTTATCTAGTGGATCTTACTTTGGAGCTTGGAACTAAATATACATCTTTAAAAGAATGGCTGCGGTGGGATTCGAACCCACGCCATCGAAATGACTGGTGCCTAAAACCAGCGCCTTAGACCACTCGGCCACGCAACCATTACCTGTAGTTTATTCATTAGGTAGCCAAATTTTCCCGGCAATGTTTATACTTATTTTCAATGGCACAGTATGTTTTATGGAATGTCGAGTTGAATAACGGTCACATTTCACCTCATACGCCACAAAAAGTTCCGTAGAGATTCCACATTCAAGCATTGCAACATTAAAGAAAAATGTAGAGTTGACCGTGATTCGGACACATATCTTCTGCTTGGAAGCCAGCAATGCCAATCATTACGCCAACAACGCATGACGGTAAACGGTTTCTATTCGAAAATTAAAACAAGCAAGACGAAAAGAACACGGAAAATAGTCATTGTCAGGTGTGGGATTCGAACCCACGCCCACAATGGTGGACCAGAAGTCTTAACATCCACCTTAAATCTGGCGCCTTCGATCGCTCGGCCAGCCTGACAGACATCAAGGGATTTTCAAAGAATGTCTGCAAAAGTCAATTTGTAATGACTCTAAACGAAGTCTGGGGAGATGCACGACCGTTAACATGATTACTGAGGTCTACAATCAACAAAACAACAATTGGGTCTATGATGTAATCATAAGCCAATTGGACTCTGAACCCAAGGATCCCAGTTCAGTTCTCGGCAGAACCTGCAAATCATCCTGCATACGGATATGTCATGTATCCATGACGAATATTTTACTTGTTATGTTATGCCCTAATGCAATGTAATCATAGAATTTTTGTCTTCGTTCTCGACACAAGATCTCAGAAATCCCTGGATCAAGCAGGATTTTCGAACTTCTTCTGTTGACAGAAATATATCGCCGATATATGCAAACAATGAGATATAAAATAATAACATGTTGCAAACTAACTATACCGCATCAAGAAATGTGCAACTTCACAAATTGGAAGTGGTAAGATTCTAATTCACGCCATCGAAATGATGTTAAAAATAACAAGTGGGTCTATGATGTAATCGTTAGCCAATTGGACTCAGAACCCAAGGATCCAGGTTCAGTTCTCGGCAGAACATGCAAATCATCCTATATACGGATATTTTATGTATCCATGAAGAATATTTTACTCGTTATGCCATAATGCAATGTACTAGATCTCAGAAATCCCTAGATCAAGCTCGATTTTCGAATTTCTTCTGTCGACAAAAAGATACTACTGATATATGCAAACAATGAGATAAAAAATAATAACATGTTGCAAACTAACTATACGGCTTTAAGAAATGTGCAATTTCACAAATTCGAATTGGTGAGATTCTAATCCACGCCATCGAAATGACTGTTACATGAATGCAGGGGTTTAGACAACTCGGCCTCACAAATATTTAACCTTTGAATCACTTCTTGTCTATACCATAAAAGGCGGGCTATTATTGTTTTTAGTGTAATGTTCCATTCCATTATAAAACTGCGGGGTTATCTAGTGGATCTTACTTTGGAGCTTGGAACTCAATATACACTTTAAAACGAATGACAGCGGTGGTATTCCAACCCACGCCATCGAAGTGACTGGTGCCTAAAACCAGCGCCTTAGACCACTCGGCCACGCTACCATTACCTGTAGGTTATTTACTATCTAGCCAAACTTTACCGGCAATGTTTATACTTATTTTCAATGGCACTGTATGTTTTAAGGAAACTCCAGTTGAATATAATAACAGTCACATTTCAGCTCATACGCCACAAAAAGTTCCGTAGAGATTCCACATTCAAACTTTGCAACATTGACGAAAAATGTAGAGTTGACCGTGATTCGAATCCATATCTTCTCCTGGGAAGCCAATAATGCTAATCATTACACCATCAACGCATGACGGCAAACCGTTTCTATTCGCAGAACAAAACAAGCTGGAGGAAACGAACATGGGAAAATAGTCATTTGTCAGGTGTGGGATTCGAACCCACGCCCGCCATGGTGGACCAGAAGTCTTAACATCCACCTTAAGTCTGGCGCCTTCGACCGCTCGGCCAACCTGACAGACATCAAAGGATTTCCAAAGAATGTCTACAAAAGTCAATTTGTAATGACTCTAAACGAAGGCTGGGGAGATGCACGACTGTTAACGTGATTACTGAGGTCTACAATCAACAACATACCAAGTGGGTATATGATTTAATCTTAAGCCAATTGGACTCTTAACCCAATCATCCCAGTTCAGTTCTCGGCAGAACCTGCAAATCATCCTGTATACGGATATTTCATGTATACATGACGAATATTTTACTCGTTATGCCATAATGCAATGTAATCATATAATTTTTGTCTTCGTACTTGGCACAAGATCTCAGAAATCCCTGGATCACGCTGGATTTTCGAATTTCGTCTGTTGACCGATATATATTTATGATATATACAAACAATGAGATATTAAATAATAACATGTTGCAAACTAACTATACGGCATGAAGAAATGTGGAATTTCTCAAATTCGAAATGGTGAGATTCTAATCGACGCCATCGAAATGACTGTTACATGAAAGCAGAGGTTTAGACAACTCGGCCTCACAAAACTTTGCCCTTTGAATCACTTCTTGTCTATAGCATAAAAGGTAGGTTATTCTTGTTTTTAGTGCAATGTTCCATTTCATTATAAAATTACGGGGTTATCTAGTGGATCTTACTTTGGAGCTTGGAACTCTATATACATCTTTAAAAGAATAGCAGCGTTGGGATTCGAACCTACGCCATCGAAATGACTGGTGCCTAACACCAGCGCCTTAGACCAATCGGCTACGCCAACATTACCTGTAGGTTATACATTATCTAGCCAAATTTTCACGGCAATGTTTGTACTTATTTTCAATGACACTGTATGTTTTAGGGAAACTCCAGTTGAATAACAGTCACATTTCACCTCATACGGAATAAAAAAGTTCCGTAGAAATTCCACCACGTTCAAGCATTAAAACATTAACGAAAAATGTAGCGTTGACCGTGATTCGAACCCATATCTTGTGCTTGGAAGCCAGCAATGCTAATCATTACACCATCAACGCATGACGGCGAACCGTTTCTATTCGCAGAACAAAACAAGCTAGAGGAAACGAACATGGGAAAATAGTCATTTGTCAGGTGTGGGGATTCGAACCCACGCCCACCATGGTGGACCAGAAGTCTTAACATCTGGCACCTTCGACCGCTCGGCCAACCTGACAGACATCAAAGGATTTTCGAATTTCTTCTGTTGACCGAAATATATTACTGATATATACAAACAATGGGATATTACATAATAACATGTTGCAAACTAACTACATGCACGGCATCAAGAAATGTGCAATTTCACAAATTGGAAGTGGTGAGATTCTAATGCACGCCATCGAAATGATGTTAAAAATAACAAGTGGATCTATGATGTAATCGTTAGTCAATTGGACTCAGAACCGAAGGATCCCAGTTCAGTTCCCGGCAGAACCTGCAAATCATCCTATATACGGGTATTTTATGTATCTATGACGAATATTTTTTCGAATTTCGTCTGTTGACCGAAATATATTTATGATATATACAAACAATGAGATATTAAATAATAACATGTTGCAAACTAACTATACGGCATCAAGAAATGTGGAATTTCTCAAATTGGAAGTGGTGAGATTCGAATCGACGCCATCGAAATGACTGTTACATGAAAGCAGAGGTTTAGGCATCTCGGGCTTTTGAATCACTACTTGTCTATAGCATAAAAGGCGGATTTTACCACATCCCGAAGTTCTTTGTCAGTGCCCGTCGATTATCAGCGGTATATGATGATAACATTCAGTCATAGATTAGAGATCTATGATGATCCTTTGATGTTTTTGGCCCTTCCGACAGGTGCGACTTCCGGGTGGCCGCCATTACTCTGGCCAGTAAAGTGCAGCCAGAACTATTGGAAAATGGATTGTGAAATTGACATCGCGCGCATAAAAACTTAGTTTTTAACGGTTTGGACTTCTGAATTCAACGTTTGCGGTCTGAAACCAAAATTAGGAAGGCAAGAGAGTATTTTCATTCTTTTTATTAGTGCTGAAAGTGGCTTTTTAAGTCAAACTTTGTGCTCTTAACTATGACCAGTTCGGCCAGCCAGAAGAGTACAGCCAGAACATTAGCAAGTACATCGGATTATTGGAGCTGTGTGTTTATCGATGATATCTCAAGATAGATTTTTTTGACTTGTGCAGTTTTTCATCGCATGTATGTTTTCATTCAAAAGTAACAATAATATTATTTGAAATGAAGTTTATAAAATATGAAAGCTACAGTCCATATACAATTTGACAATTCTCAGCACAGCTTTTGTTGCAGTCTTGTCCAGAAAAAAATTACAAAATATTTCTCGCTAACCTTCGTATAAAGAGTATAAATAACATTGCAACCGAGCTCCGTATCATGAACTCATTCTTACAATAAATATCCAGTATTTAGCTGATGTATGTTTTTCCATCAGACCATCACCATTTCTCTGCCTGTGTGTTAGAAATGAAATAAAGTCTTTGAAAATCAACTTCCAAGTTAAACATTTCTTTTGAAGTTCACTGTTTTCTTCCATTAGATATTTATCTACTGCAGTTAGTCCAACTTATTCAGATATAAGTATTGGTTGTTGCTTCACTGAGTGGACCAGACCAAGAAGAGTGAAAAATCACTCAGCCTTTGCAGGGCTTGTACCTGCGATCTCTGGTTTACTAGTCCAATATTCTAACCACTGAGCTACAACGCCGATTGGTTGATTTGGTTCACTATGGTGATATTTCGAGACCCAGTTCTAGTTTCTTCCATAGACCACTTTCATAAATGGCTGCCGATTAAAATTTTTTTATGTGCATATAAATTGACCCTTCTAGCCTTGGCATGATGTTTACATTTCAAAATATTTTTTACTCTGAAATGAGGTTAGTTGGTCTAATTTATATGCACATAAGAGAATTTCAAATGGCAGGCATTTATTAAAGTGGTCTATATCATTAAGTAAGTAAATGTATGTTGTTGTGGTATCGTAGTCAGGAGTGGACCATACCAAGAAGAGTGAAAAATCACTCAGCCTTGGCAGGGCTTGAACCTGCAACCTTTGATTTACTAGTCCAATGCTCAAACCACTGAGCTACTAGGCCAATATCGGTTCACTATAGTAGATGGCATGAAACTACAATATGTGTGATGTAGTTTATAGATGGCTAACTTTAATGTATTTTTTGCTCTTTCTTCCTTTTTTAGTTGAAGATACCAGTTTTCTCTTCTCGAACTTGATGGTGTAATATATATGCATCTTGAGACTGAAAAAGTTTTAACATGTAATCCATAGAAACTCTAGCAAGATGGAATGTGATGGACACACATTTGAGGCTCTTTAGCAAATTAGCATCAACTAATGTGGACTTGGTATTCATAAAAACATTTGACAAAAAGGAATGGCTGCGATATGATTAATCCTTGAGAATCAAAGTTCTAGTCCCAGCTTTTAGAATTACTACATGTCACTGTAGACAAGTTTGGATGAAGTAATTTCTTTATAAAATGAATCTTCATGGATGCTATTAGCTCAAACAATGGTGGTTGAGGATTATGAGCATTGTGAAAGGAGTGAATGGAAATTATTTGTAGTGAAAACTGAATGTGACAATGTTTAATAATTATGACAATATTTATTTCTATATTTTATGTGTTTGTGTATCTTTGTTTTGCAAAACAAGCAAAATTGTCAAAAATAGTGGAAAGTACAATTCTCTTCTTATTAACCCTTTAAGTGGCAATGCACCCTCATGTCCCCTACTTTATTATTTTACTCTGTCTAATGCCAGACGATTTCACTCATCAAGGGGAGAGTGCTGCCGCTCAATGGGTTAATCAGACTATCTGCCCATGCATCCTGTTAACCCTTTAAGTGGCAATGCACCCTCATATGCCGTACTTTATTGTTTTACTCTGTCTAATGCCAGACAATTTTACTCGTCAAGGGGAGAGTGCCCATTCAATGGGTTAATAACTCAAATTCTCCTCTTATTAATAACTTTTGTATCAAAACAGAATTTATAATTACTGAACTTACCTAATACTTATGAATTTTATAAATTAAATTAAATAAAACATATCTGAGAAAACCATGACTTTCAAATAAAATGCAAGAAAATTGTTGTTTTCATTGAGGTTAACTTAGGCTTAACACTTGAGGTTAACTTTGGCTAATTGAGGCTTATCACAATTAATGCAATCATTTTAAGCTGGAATCATCTTAAGCAGCATCACAACTTCAAGTTCTTATTCACACGTAGGTTGAATACGGATCCAATTGAATTTTTTTTGGTACAATAAGGCAACAGGGAGGGAATAATGACAACCCCACACCAATACAGTTCACTAGGGCCTTTAGGAAACTTATTTTCAGTTCACTTTTCACCTCAAACACTGGCAACTGTGAAGAAGATTTGGATTCTCTCAGCTCCTCTCAAACTATCAAATCAGTCCAACAATGCTGCATTGGTGAGACCAGGTCCTCAACCACAAACATTAGTGCTAGGAGAAACAGACTACAAGGAGAAAGAAGTCAGTTCCAGCATCGTCCAACAAAATGCTGTGGCGTATGTGCAGGATACCCTCTCAAGAAGTGTTTCACTCTCCATGAATGTCCCTTGTGCAAAGAAGCCACCATGTCCCAAACTGCAGATTCTGCAAACATGTTGTACTGTTATTTTAAGAGCTACAATAAAAGCTGCACACAGGATTAATCCTACCATCCCAGCTCTTCCTTGATTTTGTTCTGCATCTGAAATATGTTTTTGTGCAGCAATTCTCAGTGTATACCAAGTCCACATTAGTTGGTGCTAATTTGCTAAAGAGCCTCAAAAGTGTGTCCATCACATTCCATTCTTGCCCAGAGTTTCCTATGGATTACATGTTAAAGCTTTTTCTCAGGATGCATATATATTACACCATCAAGTTCGAGAACAGAAAACTGGCATCTTCAACTAAGAAAGGAAGAAAGAGCAAAAAATACATCAAAGTTAGCCATCTATAAACTACTGTACATCACACATATTATTTAAGAATTAAAAAACGAGTCGCAAGACGAGTTTTTTAATTCTTTTATATTATACGTGGTATATAAGCACAGTAAACAATTTTGTTCAAAGATCAATATTGATATTCTCCTAACATGTAATCACTGACGTCACTCGCAAGCTTTTTAATGTTTTCATTGCTTGGCAACAACTACACGCTTGAATTCTGGCCGGCGAAGGAGCGAAAAACTTGCAACTCAACAAAAATTAGGGATTAAAAAGGCACAAAAACTGTTGAAATTTTTTCAAATATAGTGCACAATGATAGACAGATTGGTTTTTCGTTGTTCTGCTTCACTATTGTCCTGGATTCGTATAAAAGCGAAGGGTTTTTCCGTTTTTGTCAAGCTGCTTTGATGACATTGGCTGTCAAGTTGATTTTTCATCTTGAACGAAATATATCAGGCAGTTTTTGTTTGAAGGTACTGTTTGAATATTTTTTGTGTTTTTTGCTAGTTCAGTGGTTGGTGGTTAAAAATTTTCTCAGACAAACTGTCAAGAAATGCATAAACATGTCGTATTTGTGTAGGTTTTTGTCGTTGCATCTTGACAGCTTAAAAACTGTACACATATTGTTTATATCTAAATCAATGCCAAAATGGTTAATTTTAATTTTTTGCTCCTAGAACTGTGGATAAATTTGGTTTGGTTTGTGTTTAAAAACAGTTTTTGTACATTTATATGTCAAAATAGTACAGATTTTCGCGTTTCTTGTCGCCGTTGAATGCCAACTTTCAAGCAAAAAAGTATATTTCAAACTCAGAAACAGCTACGAATCTTTATTCGCCGTTTATGTTCCGTTGTTATTTGTTGGCTGGCATTTTTTCCATCTCGTTTAGGTCTATTTTTTCTTGCTTTTTGACAGACTTTGGATTTAAAACTATTATAATTTTGTTCATATTGTATTGACAATTCCGAGGAAAATTTAACAAGCGGGGACGAAGTGAGAAAAATGAAAACGCTGGCCATGCTTTATTGCGTCATAAAGCACGCGCATTAGCCAATCAAATTGCTCGTTATATACTACTTATAATATAATGTAGTTTGATGCCATCTACTATAGTGAACTGATATTGGCCTTGTTGCTCAGTGCATGGTTTGAGCATTGGACTACTAGCCCTGCCAAGGCTGAGTGATTTTCACTCTTCTGGGTCTGGTCCACTCAGTGAAGCAACTTAGCAACAAACATTATCTTATATCTGAATAAGTTGGACTAACTGCAGTAGATAAATATCTAATGCAAGAAAACAGTGAACGTCAAAAGCAATGTTTAACTTGGAAGTTGATTTTCAAAGATTTTATTTCATTTCTAACACACAGGCAGAGAAATGGTGATGGTCTGATGGAAAAACATACATCAGATAAATACTGTATATATATTGTAAGAATGAGTTCATGATACGGAGCTCGGTTGCAATGTTATTTATACTCTTTATACTAAGGTTAGCGAGAAATATTTTGTAATTTTTTTCTGTACAAGACTGCAACAAAAGCTGTGCTGAGAATTGTCAAATTGTTAAATGGACTGTAGCTTTCATATGGCTGGCCGAACTGGCCATAGTTAATAGCCACTTTCAGGGCTAATAAAAAGGATGAAAACACTCTCTTACCTTCCTAAATTTGATTTCCGACCGTAAACGTTGAATTCAGAGGTCCAAACCGCTAAAAATTAAGTTTTTATGACACTTTAAAAGAATGGCAGCTGTGGGATTCGAACCCACGCCATCGAAATGACCGGCGCCTAAAACCAGCGCCTTAGACCACTCGGCCACGCTAACATTACCTGTAGGTTATTCATTATCCAGCCAAACTTTCCCGGCAATGTTTATACTTATTTTCAACGGCACTGTATGTTTTAGGGTTGACCGTGATTCGAACCCATACTTCTCCTTGGAAGCCAGCAATGCTAATCATTACACCATCAACGCATGACGGCAAACGGTTTCTATTCGCAAAACAAAACAAGCAAGAGGAAACGAACATGGGAAAATAGTCATTGTCAGGTGTGGGATTCGAACCCACGCCCACCATCGTGGACCAGAAGTCTTAACATCCATCTTAAGTCTGGCGCCTTCGACCGCTCGGCCAACCTGACAGACATCAAAGGATTTCCAAAGAATGTCTACAAAAGTCAATTGGTAATGACTGCAAACGAAGTCTGGGGAGATGCACGACTGTTAACGTGATTACTGAGGTCTGTAATCAACAAAATAACAAGTGGGTCTATGATGTAATCGTTAGCCAATTGGGCTCTGAACCCAAGGATCCCAGCACAGTTGCACAACCTGAAAATCATCCTGTATACAGATATTTCATGTATCCATAACGAATATTTTACTCGTTATGCCATAATACAATGTAGTCATAGCATTTTTGTCTTCGTACTTGACACAAGATCTCAGAAATCTCTGTATCGCGCTGGATTTTAGAATTTCTTCTGTTGACCGAAATATACTACTGATATATACAAACAATGAGATATGAAATAATAACAAGTTGCAAACTAACTATGAGGCATCAAGAAATGCGCAATTTCACAAATTGGAAGTGGCGAGATTCTAATCCACGCCATCCACGTCAAATGATTTCCAAAGAATATCTACAAAAGTAAATTCGTAATGACTGTAACCGAAGTCTGGGGAGATGCACGACTGTTAACGTTATTACTGAAGTCTGTATTCAACCAAATAACAAGTGGGTCTAAGATGTAATCGTTAGCCAATTGGTCTCATCCTCGTACCCAGGGTATTTGCTCTCCCGGAGCCAAATACCCTGGTATGAGCTGGTCACGTGATCCCAGATTTTTAGTAAAATAGAATGTTGTTCATTAGGGTCGGGGGAGTGAGTATACATTGCCACAACTAATTAGAACACGCTATAAATGTAAACAATAGCCATAATTGTATCTTCAAAGTTACACAGCTCGCGTATGCACCTGGACATGTCAAAAGCGTTAGATACTCCAAAAAGTTTTACAGTGCTGGTGAAAAAAATCAAAGCTCGTGCTGCCGTTTATGTTAAAATATTTGTTATGTGGCTCACGTCAAAAAGTTATTTAGACACGCGAACGCGAATATTCTAAAACTCACTGAAGATTGTCTGGGCGATTCTCTTAGACGGCCGGCCAACTCTTAAAAATGTGCCCAGAAAAAGTGTTTGATGGCATTGTTTGTTACAAGCTGCCGCCAACAGGCATTTTCTTAAAGCTCAGGCATTGACGAACAAGACTATATATGTTGCCATCTCTGATTTTGAATTTAGAGCCAAAAATTTGAGAATTTAAAAAATTTTCCTATTGAATTACTATAACAGCATAAAATTCAAAATTTCATATTGATGTTTTACAAAAATAAACTATATCATTAGAAAGTTCACAAAAAAGTATATATAAGACATTTAAACGAGTTGTACGTTTTTCATACCGTATTTTGAGCTGTTGATGCTCAAAAATGCAGAAAATGCACTAATTAATGCTATTCAGTTACTATTTGCCAACTTTAACTTTCTTTAACCTTCTTTAACTCAAAACGGGCTTGAAAAATCGCATTAGCCATTTAATTGTCTTATGTATACTTTTTGGTGAACGTTCTATTGGCATAGTTTATTTTTGTTAAAAGTGAACTTGAAATTCTGCATTTTTTGCTATTATAGTAATTCAATAGGCAAAACTGTAAAATTCTCAAATTTGTGGCGGTAAATTCAAAATCAGAGGTGGCAACATATATAGTCTTGTTCGCCAATGCATAAGGTTTAAGAAAATGCCTGTTGGCAACTTGTAACAAAAAATGCCATCAGAGTCTAACTTTTATAAGTTTGGCCGGCCGTCTATCTCGTACGAGACCCAAATCTGCCTCAAAATATCTGCAGACCTTGCGAGAGACGGCTCTCTAATTATAAAACTTTTAAAGAGTTAATCTCGAAAAGCCAAAACGTTCTAAAATCGCAATCGAGAGCGAAAAGATGCTCCGAGCCGTCGCCTTCAATATTGCCAACAGCAAAGAGGGTCCAACAACAAGCAACTTCAAGTCGACGATCCCTTTCATTTTCCTCAAAATAAAATACGGTAAGTTTGGGAAATTATGGTTTATTAGATGTACTGTAAATTTTTTTTGTTTAATCCTTTCTGTAAACTCGCTATGCGTTAAAGTAAAAAGTGCGTGCAGAGCCAGAGTATACTTGGAAAATATAAATATGCTTGCAAAGCGTTTCGTTAGGCTTTGTTTGTTTTTACCATATGTCACCGTGGGTCTTTTTATTTTAAGTTTGCGGGTTTTGATAATTAGATACATTTGTATCAAACGGAAGCGGCCATATAATAGGCGCAAATTGGCTTTAATGCTTTTACGACAACTTCGTCCGCAATAAAAACAAATCGAATTTTACCAAATCCTTTGTATTAAATAAACCTGATTTCATGTACATTTGTTATGCCTTATTGTATTTTCGTACATCAAATTATGTGTTAAAATGTCCAGTAAAAGAAAAAACAAAATTAAACCAGCTACCTGAATTGGACGAAATGAACTAAAATTGTTGTACCTAACTTTTGTAATTGAATTGCCAAGCAATGCTTTCAAATTAGTCCCAACAACAACCGATAAATGGTCGTAAATTGATACTTTACATTAGCTAATTTATTTATTTTTTCGGCTTTGTTTTTAGCCAACCACTTCAACTGATTGACTACGTGACAGCGCTTTAGAAAACTTCGAAAAGTCGAAAGAAAAAGTTGCCTCAAAGATGCAGGAAGAACTAAAATACGTCGCTCAGAGAAACACCAACTCCGTTTTGAGAAAAAGGGACTTTGAGGCTTTCTCGAAGGTTAACTTTAAAGAGATTATTGAAGTAATGAAACGGCTATGCCACACGGTACACGAATTTCTTTTTTGTATGTTGGAAATGGACATGAACGTTGAAAAGAAGATCCCAACAATGGCCTTGGTTTATTCACTGACGATGTTTAACCGTTTTCACGAAATGAGCCTGTTGCAAAGATTGAACACTTTGCTTTTAATTGATGGAGATGCAAATCAAGAGGTAAACAATAAGCACACTGTCAGCCAAATAATACTGTTTGTTTAGGATCTAGTAATGATCTACTGCTACAGTAATAGAAGTTTGATGTATATATTTTCTAAAAAACTCCTTGTATAGACTATATGTAGGGAAATACATATCCACTTTGTATCTGATAAAAAAGTAATTGAATCAATCCGTGAAATCCGTGTTAGGAAATATATGATTGCAGTAGATATGATATTAACCCATCAAGGCATAGGAGCCTTCCCTTGGCATAAAATCAGGGTGCACCAGCGCGCATTGTACCTTTAGTTAATGAGTTAAATAATTATTTGCTTGCATTTAAAAAGTATGATTTTAACTACTTTACTAGGTGTTGGATAGATTGAATAAGTATGGCTTTTGCCTGACATCTCACATGAAGTATCCAATTATGGACGATATCGGGAAACATTTCATGGATCATGCTGTCGAACTTGTCAAGAAAGGTCACAAGTTTGTGTATGTCATGGATAACATTGACTGGACAATTAAAGTTCATGAGATGCGATCAGACAACCAATGTCCATGCAGTTGCAACCAGCTTGGTGTTTGACCGTGTACCTCAAAATTTTCCAGCAATGCACCTCAACAGTATCTTGCACTTGTAAATGTCAGAGAAATTGTCACTCCAAATGCAGTAGAAATGGCTTGCACAAGGGAACGATACAAGATCCTGCTGGGAAATATAATCTGTGAATTCCTACAGGCCTTCAAACCTTTTAAGGACCTTGTAGGTAGTACCTCAAGCCTCTATCCAGTCGAAATGAGATCACCATCTGTTATCATTCCATATCCCGTTATGATGAAAGACGAGAAGAAATACGCTGAGTTAGTAGCTGTGTTGGACACTATGGAAACGTGGATTCAACAACTGTATTCCAAAGCTGGTATCGCTAGCAACTCTAGTGTACGTGTTGTTATTCCTTGTCCTCCTATTGGAACAACGTCTCGTCCTGATCAGCCTGGAGCACACATCCCACGAGTCCTTACCCCTGATGATCCCTTACCGAAGGTTCCATGTTATGGTGATCAGTTGTCAAGAGTAAGACTGGCAGGAGGTAAAGATCTTATAGCTGGCTGTCACACTCCCACAGATAGGCTAGATCATCTCTATCTCTTTAGAATAGCAGATTGGCATACCAAACAAAGCCTTATTAAATTAAGCCGTCCTGTATATAATACTAAATTAACCCGTGAAATGTCCCCGGGTGCAACCCTTTGGCCTTAATGAGCTAACAAAAACTATATGCCAATGTTTCTTGCTAACTGATTAAGACACAATGTACCCTGGTGCACCCTAATAGGCCTTAATAAGTTAGAGCATTTTAATTTAACCCATTAAGGCACAATGCTCACTGGTGCAACCTACTTTCTTATTTTACTCTGTCTAACAGTAGATGATTTTACTTGTCAAAGGGAGACTCTTGCATCAAGCATTCTAGTATTCATTGGATCAATTTTACAAATTACTTTTGGCAGTTCCTTAACCCTTTATTACTGTACCATTGGCACAATAGTCTCTCCTTGATAAGTGTCTGGCATTAGAAGACGGAGTCAAATAAAAATGCATCATGGTGCAGATTTCTCTTGGTTCCCAAAAGGAA
This sequence comes from Trachythela sp. YZ-2020, assembly GCA_016169945.1. Classification (NCBI taxonomy): domain Eukaryota; kingdom Metazoa; phylum Cnidaria; class Anthozoa; order Malacalcyonacea; family Clavulariidae; genus Trachythela; species Trachythela sp. YZ-2020. The sequence goes on from JADLSH010000346.1 coordinate 583,490, forward strand.
TTGGTCCCCTTTCTGAACTTTATAATTTTACATATTATAAACTAAAAAACTTTCATGTATTATATTTAGTTAATATTCAAGAAGTTGTACAAGAATTCTGCTCGAGAAATTGGAACCCTTCGGTACTTCAGAGAAATGCTGCAGAGAAGAAATGTCATCAAGGATGTGAAGCACTTCGAAGAGTGCGAGCAATTATTTCTTGCGGTTGGCAGGTGCTATACTGTTGAGGCACTGTTAAATTTCTTTAGCATGTCAACAGTAAGCGATCCACCAAGGAAGAACAGCCCACCTTACCGTTTGATGTCTGCGGAGAAACACAAGAAAGCATACTGGGATGGAATGTTGGATAAATTTATCGATGGGTACTTGATCACACCTGATCCAGTAGCTGTACAAGGCAACCCTGAACAAGATGACATTCCACCAGAGAGCCCAGATTATGTGAGGGAACACTCACTGCTCTTGCTCAAGTACTACTTTCTAGTTGCTGACCTCAAAGATGCTGTTAGAGAAGGGAACGGGCATCGAATAAACCAACTCCACAAGCAACAACTACACCATTTCAAGACCGACTCTGGTTACAATGCATATGGGATTGAAATGTTCATCAGAATTATCCAGAACGATGTTTTGCTTTCAGAAGAAGAAGCTTACCAATGCACTTGGGCAGCAACTGCAAACTGGACTGGAGGCAAGCGAAAGAATTTGGAAATTGATCTGATGCAAGAGAATCGGAACAGGGACTTGAAGAAATTGATAAAGAACATGGGTGCAAAAGGCCATTGAACGGAAAAGGCCATTGAGCGCGCGAGCAAAGCAGTAGGTGGAATAATTAAAGCGATGCAGAAAAAGGGATTGTTCATCTAACAAGAAAATGCCTGGGCAAATTGAACTGTTAAACAAGTTGATATGAACATTGTTTTTAGTTTTTGTTTTTGTTTAGTGCATTTTAGGTATGTTTTATTCGTAAATATTCAATTTGTGACTGACATGATTATAACTCTGGCAAAGTTAAAATATATACACAAAGAAGATTCACAAATGTGTACATACAATTATAGATTTTTGTCCCAAATATTAATGGCTGCCAGTTTTTTATGTTCATTTAGATGGCTAGTTTACTACAAATTGGCCTTTATGTCATCTTTCTTTTTACAAAAATAGACTCAAATTGGCAGCTTTACTTATTACGAATAAGTTATATTTTCTGTCAAATTTGTCTTGAATGATGCAATTGCTGCAACAGAAGTGCCCAACAATCTGTTCTTTGGCGGTAAGTCCTGCATCTAAATGGCCCAAAAGATATTTCCTCATGCATGAATACTCCAAGTGGCAATAGTCTCTAATTTCCTCACTGATTCCTTTCTTGTTTTTTTTGCGATGTCACGATTATTGTAGTACAACACTGCCATTGATGAGGATCCATATCTGCCTGCTCTCTTAGTTTCCTGCATCCACACCATCTCAAATTGAGATAAACAATTGTCAAGGGATATTCAATTTTCTGTGCCAAAAGATTTTGAGCAATCGGTGTTAATATCTCCTCATACGACTCTATATCTGGACCATTTCTGAAAGCTATCTCGTAGAAAATATTTGGTCTGTTAAGGCTTTCTACAACTTCCAGAGGATTTCTCATATGCGACGTGTTCTTTATTGCCTCTCGGTCTTTCTTGCTTGCAGTTGCAGTAAGCGCCAGAACAGGAACTGATGGAAAAAGAGCACACAGCATGCCAAGGTGGGAATAGTCAGTCCTGAAATCATCACCCCTAAAAAATATTGGAGGAATTAGCTTGGGAAGACATGAAAACAAGGCGATCCATAAACTTATTTTATATTTTAAAATTGCAAGTAATTTAACACCAAATTATTTGTCGGATTTATTGCCTCAAACAGTACAGCAAAGGTCGGGTCTATCCTTAAGAAATGCTTTTGACTTTTCTTTTTTTTGCGTGAGAACCGAACAATTTAAAAAATCGTTTTTTCCCTCAACTACTATATTATGGAATAGTATTGACTTTATTGATCGTAATACAAAGTCGATTGGTTCATTTAAGACTCAATATCGTCTTTTTTGACATTCAAACTTACACTAGCTACTATGACAGATATTCTTCTATTTTACATACTCGTTTAAGCCTAAATTGTAACGCTCTGAATTATTATTTGTTTAAAATTATTTGTAGTTTATCTCCAGCATGTTTATGTGGAGCTTGTTGTGAATTCCCGGTATACTGCTCTTAGATTATCCTTACTCTCGGCTGCTGCTCAAGTTTATGGTGAAGGCTGGTATCTCTTGTCGGATTCCCAAAAATTGAAAATATTTTTATTTGGTTCAATTGATTTGAGTGCAGATGGTAATAGATGTATATTTATGCATGTTCAAAAATATATCAAGCAAACTAATCGTTTTTCTAAAGATTAACCTATTTTTATCTCTGAACCTTCAATTGAACCAGCTTTGATCACTTTTTGTTGTCGGTTTTTCCTGTTCGTCTTCTCCTGTTGTGTATTTATTTATTTGTATTGTTAAATGTAGTGTAGTAGTAGTAGTATAACTTTATTTATACACGCTAACCCCGTCAACCGTAGCTGATTTCCACGGGGGGCGTGTGTGAGCCCCTCGATGAGCGCTTACGCTCTTGGGTAAACACTAAATGAATAAGTATGTTTATACAAAAAATAACATTTGCTGCCCTAAAAATGGATTTATACTTGAATATTTGTAATATAAATCGATTCACAAAAACCAATTAATGTTCTTGTATATAAGGTATATCTTTATTATTAAACGGTTTGTGAATTATACTTACCATTCCAAAAAGCAGGGAGCTTCGTCGACAACGACAGCCTCAACGGATTTTTGGTACGGTGCAGATTGAAATAACTTAAATCCTGCCTTAGACGACAAACATGCTTCGGGGTGAAGAAACACAATATTGAACAATGCGTCTTTGATGCGATGTTCTTCACCGAATCAGTGCCACATTCTTCCTGCTTATTTTTCAGAACTGCTGCTTTTAAACCTGTGCTGTCGTTTATCTTTCTTAACTGATCGTCAACCAGCGAATTCAAAGGCGAAACAACAAGGATAACGGGCGAAGATGGGTTTTGAACTGCTTCACCTGATTGCCTTTGTTCGAAGAGATTCCTTTCATGAAGCAGTGTTGGGAGCAATTGGTAAATTAAAGATTTACCGTATCCAGTCGGTAAAACAGCGACAGTAACTCTCCTATTAAAAGGCGCCTCCAAACACTTTGCTTGTTTTGGCTTAAGATTTATATTGCTATATAAAGCACTTCTGTTTACAGTGGAATGAAGACAAGACAAAAACATGTCCTCTTTGTTTGGATTTACCTTCGCAATAATGGCGCCTGAATAACCTACTCGCACCTGCGAACAGGCTGGGAAGAAAATTAGAAATCACCTACCCCCTCTTAGTAATATAAATTGTTTGGGTTCACGCTGGGTTCACGTGACGAGGACGAATTGGTCTCTGAACCCCAGGATCCCAGCTCAGTTCTCGGCAGAACGTGCAAATCATCCTGTATATGGACATTTCATGTACCATGACGAATATTTTACTCGTTATGCCATAATGCAATGTAGTCATGGCATTTTTGTCTTCATACTTGACACAAGATCTCAGCAATCCCTGGATCGCGCTGGATTTCCGCATTTCTTCTGTTGACCAAAATATATTACTGATGTATGCAAACAATGAGATATTCAATAATAACATGTTGCAAGCTAACTATACGCCATCAAGAAATGTGCAATTTCACAAATTGGAAGTGGTGATATTCTAATCCACGCCATCGAAATGACTGTTACATGAAAGCAGAGGTTTAGACAACTCGGCCTCACAAACTTTTGCCCTTTGAATCACTTCTTGGCTATAGCATAAAAGGCAGGTTATTCTTGTTCTTATTTGAAATGTTGTTTCCATTACAAAGTTACGGGGTTATCTAGTGCAGCTTCCTTTGAAGGTTGGAACTCAATATACATCCTTAACGAATGGCAGCGGTTGGATTCTAACCCACGCCATCGAAATGACTGGTGCCTAAAACCAGCGCCTTAGACCACTCGGCCACGCTACCATTACCTATAGGTTATTCATTCTCTAGCCAAACTTTCCCGGCAATGTTTATACTTATTTTCAATGGCACTGTTTGTGTTAGGGAGACTCCAGTTGAATAACAGTCACATTTCATCTCATACGGAACAAAAAGTTCCGTAGAGATTCAACATTCAAGCATTGCAACATTAACGAAAAATGTAGCGTTGACCATGATGCGAACCCATATCTTCTGCTTGGAAGCCAGCAATGCTAATCATTACACCATCAACGCATGACATCAAACGGTTTCTATTCGCAAAACAAAACGAACAAAACGAAAGGTTCATGGAAAATTAGTCATTGTCAGGTGTGGTATTCGAACCCAAGCACACCATGGTGGACCAGAAGTCATAACTGTGGTGTTTTATCTTGAGCTGTTTTATTCACTCCTGCATTACTAAATTACAAGACCAAGGAACCTCGTTCCCTCATGGTCATCACGTTCTTATCACGTGTTACTCACGTGATTATGACTAGGTGTGAACACTACATCTCTCCCAACTTTTAAAAAGAATACCTATGAAAACATAAGTGTTCAAAACAAAAAGACAAACAGTTCGATGCTAACTAAAGTTGATTCGTGTCCGATATTAAAGTCACTTCAGAATAAACATCTGAATCTTATAACTAAGGCTGCTTCGTGTCCGATCTTAAAGTAATTTCAGAATAAACGTCTGGCATTTTTAATGTTAACGAAATATGAATAAAGTTTTAATGTTCTCCATTTCATCGCTGTCGGCTGTCATTGTTCTACATACCTAGTCGGACGCTTTCTCGCTCTTCTGGGATAGCGCGGCAACTCAGGGGCTTCGACTGCCCTTGCATCGGATTCATGCACAGGATTATCAGTATCTTCTTCGTCGTTCGTCTCTTCTTCATCGTCATTGTCTCTGGGTGCTTTCTTAAAACACGACGAATGTCTGGTAACTGTTCCGTTGCTGTTGGTTGCTGTCAACATAGATCCCTTTTCTGTACAACGACGTATGACTCTTGTCGATAATGTGTATCTCTCTTTCTCTTCGTATCATCACGTTTCACGAACACTGTATCGCCCTCATGAATGGTTGAAGGTCGAACATATGCTTTCGCATCCGCATATTTCTTCATCTTCGACTTCGCTTTGCGATCGTTCTCCTCAACTGCTGGGTCTTGTAGATTCTTTTCCATTTCGGGTAGCTTTGTCTTTAGTGCTCGACCAAACAACGCAGTCGCTGGGGGAACTTTCGTCGTAGTGTGAGGAGTTGCTCTGAAGTTTCTGAGGAAACGATACATTTCTTGTTTCCAATTCTTGTGCTCCACTGTCGCCGTTTTTATCACTTTCTTTATCGTTCTTACGAATCGCTCGACTTCTCCATTTGCTCTTGGCCACCTTGGCGTTATCTTTCGATGCTTGAAACCGAGGACTTGCGCAAATGACTGAAACTCGTGGCTGTTGAAAGGCGGTCCGTTGTCCGTCTTTACTACGTCAGGTATTCAAAATTCAGAGAACACTTTGTCTACCCTTGGAATCACTGTGTTAGCTGACGTGGACTTGACCGTTTCGACGACCGGATATCTGGAGTAGTCATCCGTGATTATCAGAAGATACTCGCTGTTCGGAAGCTCTGCAAAGTCCATGCGGGTTTCTTTGGCTGGATCAAAGTAAGCCGTTACCGGTGCATTCACCAAGGCTTCCTTTAGTTGGTCCACTGCTCTGTCGTGCTGTGACGTCCACTCCCAAGGTTGATCTTTGTGGGTCAGCTTGCGTAGTGGTTCGGTCTTGGTTGCATAGTCGGGGATGAACCTCGAACAGTAATTGGTCATTCCCAACAGGCTTCGTACTTCGGATGCAGACGTTGGTGTCTGTAGGTTGACGATGTCTTCAATCTTCTTGGGATCTGGTGTGATACCATCTCCAGAAAAGACATAACCATAGAATTCGAGCTTGCGTTTGCTATACTCGCACTTGTTCTTGTTCAGTGTTAGACCACGTTCTTTGTGCCTTTTGAAGACAGCCTCTAGGCTTTGATCGTGGGCGCTTTGCGTCTTTCCGAATACTAGGATGTCGTCACTAATGTTGAGAGCCCCGGGGATGCCTTCGAGAGTTTCACTAATGACATTCTGAAAAACTTCTGCTGCTCTTGAAATGCCAAAGTTCAGTCTCTTATATCGCATTAGACCCAGGTGCGTACCAAAAGTGGTGATGTACCGTGATTCTGGTGCTAACTCGAGCTGGTTGTAACCTTGGTTTAGATCCAATTTGCTGAATACTTTAGCACCATTCAAGTCACCGATGATTTCTTTGATTGTAGGCGTTACATGGCGTTCCCGTTTGATGGCTTGATTCGCTTGACGCATGTCTACACACACACGGACTTTTCCAGGAGACTTGGGCTTGGGGGCTACGACTATAGGCGATACCCATGGCGTTGGACCTTCGATACGCTCGACAACTCCGAGTGCTTCGTCTCGCTTTAGTTGCTCTTCTAACTGCTGACGTACGTGAAATGGAACCCTTCGGTGAGGTTGTGCGACTGGTGGGACACTCTCGTCGATATGGAGTTTAATCTGGTACCATTTTAATTTCCCGAGTCCATGGAATAGTTCGTCATATTCCTTGATCAGCTGTTCGGTCTTTGGGGAATTTTCTTCATTGACTTTGTGCACTGCTTTCAAGAGTCCGAGTTCTTGTGATGTTTTCCAGCTGAGCAGCGAGCCACCTGATCCCTGGACTACGTAGAGTTTATCTTCCACGCACTTCGTTTTATTTTTCAAAACGGTCTTGAATTTTCCCAAAACATTTAACGACTTATTGGACTTGTAGGGATGAATCTTCACATTTGTTTGCTGAACCTCCGGACGGTTTGACAACGCTTGGTAGTCACTCTCATCTAACACGTTTACACTAGCACCAGAGTCAGCCATGATTGTCACTGGAGTGTCATGAATTATGATCCTGAACATGGGCTGGGATTGCTCTTTACCTGTGCTATTAACGGAAAACGCATAGGCATATTCTTCTGAACTGGAGCTTTCATCACCAAGGCTTTGAACGTTGACCTGCTTTCGACTCTTAAACGCGTTTTTCTTGTTGGGGTTCTTTGATCTACATACGGCTTCGTAGTGGTGTTGCTTTCCGCAGCTTCGACAACTTTTCCCATACGCGCGCAGGACACGATGTTTTGCCGCCCGGATGTGGATACCCTTTACCGCAGTTCCTGCACTTGTTACTTTCTCCGGGTAGAGAACTCCGGCCGCTGATTTTCGCGCCGTCAACATGTCCGCCATCTTGGTTTTGCTTCGAAGGTCTTCGCGTGTATTTCTTCGACAGTTTGTTGACATTTTGCTTCTCTTCGATGCTGTCTGCTTGGGATTTTGACATTTCCATGGCTTTTCCGGCGTCCAGTAGCTGAGTTAAGGTAAGTTCCGAGTTTTGTAGAGCTTTCATGCGAAGTTTATGCGATAGGCAGTTCTGCACAATTTGGGTTTTAATTTCCCTGTCGTTGTCTGTAAACTCACAAGTCGTCGCTAGCTGTCGTAGGCGAGTGTGAAACGCGGAAATATTTTCTCCATTCTCTTGCTTGGCTTTACGGAACACATATACCTCGTACTCTCGGTTCTTCTTGGGGGTGAAATAGTTTGTTAACGCCGTAGTCGCCTTTTCGAACGGGTTTTCGTCTTCTCCAGGCTCGGTGTTGGGTAATGTTTCGAAGATTTCATTCACGTTTTCTCCAGCATAGTGTAGTAAAAGAGCTCTTTGTCTTTTATTGTCGTCTACATCTAATGCAAGCAGAAGATTTTTAAATCGAGTGAGCCATTTCTTCCTACGAATACCGACTGCACCGTCCGAATGAACATCAAATTCAGCAAACTGCGGTAGAGCTACTGCCATTTTCTTCGGGTTTTCTCGATTTTATTTAGCAATTGTTCTTGTTCAATCCCTACAATTTATTGTGGGGACTTAAATCTCATTTCCTCGTCGCCAATGTGGTGTTTTATCTTGAGCTGTTTTATTCACTCCTTCATTACTAAATTACAAGACCAAGGAACCTCGTTCCCTCATGGTCATCACGTTCTTATCACGTGTTACTCACGTGATTATGACTAGGTGTGAACACTACAATAACATCCACCTTAAGTCTGGCGCCTTCACGGCTCGGTCAACCTGACAGACATCAAAGAGTTTCCAAAGAATATCTACAAAAGTCAATTTGTAATGACTGTAAACGAAATCTGGGGAGATGCATGACTGTTAACGTGATTACTGAGGTCTGTAATCAACAAAATAACAAGTGGGTCTAAGATGTAATCGCTAGCCAATTGGACTGTGAAGCCAAGGTTTCTAGTTCAGTTCTCGGCACAACCTGCAAATCATTCTGTATACAGATATTTCATGTATCCATAACGAATATTTTACTCGTTATGCCATAATGCAATGCAGTCATAGCATTTTTGTCTTCGTACTTGACACAAGATCTCAGAAATCCCTGGATCGCGTTGGATTTTCGAATTTCTTCTGTTGACCGAAATATATTCTGATATATACAAACATTGAGATATTAAGTAATTACATGTTGCAAACTAACTATATGCATGGCATAAAGAAATGCCCAATTTCACAAATTGAAAGTGGTAAGATTCTAATCCACGCCATCGAAATGACTGTTACATGAAAGCAGAAGTTTAAGACAACTCGGCCTCACAAACTTTTGCCCTCTGAATCACTTTTTGTCAATAGCATATACAAGGCAGGTATAGTCTTGTTCTTATTTCAATGTTCTTTCTATTATAAAATAACGGGGTTATCTAGTGCAGCTTCCTTTGAAGTTTAGAACTCAATATACATCCTTAACGAATGGCAGCGGTTGGATTCTAACCCACGCCATCGAAATGACTGGTGCCTAAAACCAGCGCCTTAGACCACTCGGCCACGCTACCATTACCTATAGGTTATTCATTCTCTACCCAAACTTTCCCAGCAATGTTTATACTTATTTTCAATGGCACTGTATGTTTTAGGGAAACTCCAGTTGAATAACAGTCACATTTCATCTGATACGGAACAAAAAGGTTCCGTACAGATTCCACGTTCAAGCATTGCAACATTAACGAAAAACGTAGCGTTGACCGTAATTCGAACCCATATCTTCTGCTTGGAAACCAGCAATGCGGTTCCTATTCGCAAAACAAAACGAACAAGACGAAACGAACATGGGAAAGCATTCATGGATTTCCAAAAAATATTTATAAAAGTCAATTCGTAATGACTGTAAACGAACTCTGGGGGATGCGCGACTGTTAACGTGATTACTGAGGTCTGTATTCAACAAAATAACAAATGGGTCTATGAAGTAATCGTTAGCCAATTGGACTCTGAACCCAAGGATCCCAGCACTGTTCTCGGCACAACCTGCAAGTCATCCTGTATACAGATATTTCATGTATCCATAACGAATATTTTACTCGTTATGATATAATGCAATGTAGTCATAGGATTTTTGTCTTCGTACTTGACACATGATCTCAGAAATCTAAATTGTTCAACTCAGATAAAGCAAGCAACACAAATATAATATGGGCAATTGTCATTGTCAAGTGTAGGATTTGAACCCACGGCCGTAATTTGGACTAGGATTGTCATAATCCACCTTAAGTCTGGCGCATTCGACCGCTCTGCCAAACTGACAAACATGAAAGGATTTGCAAAAAATGTCTCTCAAAGTCAATCCGTAATGACTGTAAACGGCATTGGGGAGATGCACGACTGTTAAGGTCCTTACATAGGTATTAAATAAAAAATACAATCTCGACCTTTGGTGTAATGGTTAGCGCTTTGGATTCTGAATCAAAAGATCCGAGCTCAAGCCTCGGCAGAACCTGGGGAAAATCCTGTATATGGATTTTTCAAATTTTAAGGGAGGCTAAGGTGCATGACGGATGTTTTACTTTGTTTCCCATGATGCAGTGTATCATAGCATTCGTCATCAATCACAGAAATCGCTCAATCACATTGGAGGTTCGAATTTCATCTGATAACAGAAAAATATTACTGATATATGCAAGTAAAGCAATTTAGGATAATAATATGTTGGAAACTAGCTCTACTGCATCGAGCAATCTGCAATTTCACAAATTGGAAATGGCGAGATTCGAATCCAGGCAAGCGAAATGACCGGTGCGTCAAACCGGCGCCCTAGACAATTCTGCCACACTACCTTTTTGAACACGTGTGGTGTATAGCATAAAATGCAGGTTATTCCGTATCTTAATGCAATGTTTCCATTTCCATGATGAAATTACGGGATTATCTTGTGAAACGCTGGACCTTGGAACTCATTATTGATATTTAAAGGAAGTGGCAGCAATTTGACACAAAATCACAGAAATCACTGGATCACGCTGGAGTTTCGAATTTCTTATGATGATAGAAAATATTAATAATATATGCCAACAAAGCAATATACAATAATAATATAATTAATTTTCTTAATATTAATAATAATATTTATCTGGCGTTAAATTTTACCTCATTGGGAACAAGAAATTTTCGAAGAGATTCCACATCAAGCATTACCACATTAATGAAAAACGTTGCGTTAACAGGACATCGAACACAGATCAACTGCTTGGAAGGCAGCAATGCTAACCATTACACCATCAACGAATCACGGCAAACGATTTTTATTCTTCTTCTTCACAATAGACCATCAAAGAGTCACCTTCTGTGGCATGGACTCCATCAGTGTAAATGATTTTTTCAAAGTCACATGTCTGACATTTTCTGACAGATTTTTCACCTTCACCATACTTACTGACAAGATCTTCAGGAGTAAATAAAAAAAACTTTTTAAGGACAGGATTATGGTGTTATTTCACAGGGTATTGGGCTATTACATTTAATCCCTTCGATATCGTATCAAAAACTCTCTCTAGATCTATTGTGCTCGCACTATACAATTACACTTATCAATGCTCGCACTATACAATTACACTTATCAATAGCTCGTTGTTCATTGTTTATTGTTGTGTGTATCCGGTTAATCATTAACTATTACGTTTCATATAACATCAGGATCCACTTGAGTGGCTTTGTATTAAAGTACAAAAACCAAAGTATCATTTTTCGTTGGTACTTGGTACAGACCCCCGTCAACAACTACTGACATTATGAATAAATTTGAACTATTAATTAAGAAGCTATAGAAGTATTGGGTATGGAAGTTAACATTGTAGGTGATTTTAACTGTGGTGTAGGTACTTCTCCATTTGGTCCACTTACAAAGCATTTCCTGGATCTATGCAATTTATACCGGTATCATCAAAGAGCCTACTCGAATAACTGAACGTATGTCTTCTACAATTGATGTATTTATTACTAATAATCCAACAACTTATGTGAAACCTGGAGTTTGCCATATTGGTATTAGTGACCATTCACTTGTATATGCAATTCGTAAACTTTGTGCAGACAATTTAGAGATTTCAATGCTAACGCGTTTAGATATGATTAGACTTAGACGAAAAACTGAAAAAGCCGAATATTTAAGGCGCATGGCAACAAGTGCCTTCTCATGTGATTTTTTATGCTGAATTCGAATCTGCTTGTCGCCAACGCCGATTTTGCATTTTAAGGGCTGAAAATGACGTCACAATGACTTGCACCTAAAATGACGTCATCTGCCCGGTTATTTTTAGTTCAAGAGTGCAAAGCGGTATTTTGTTGTTGTAAATTGCAATAAATAATATTAAAATGGTAAAACATAGAAAATAATCGAAAAGGGAACAGTAACTAAGCAAATTTTGAATTATATTGCAAAAACAATTTGATATTTCGGAATAATCCGGAACGGCGCTTCGCGTTATTTCGCTCGGTTACTAGAAATACATGCATGCAGTAACCCCTCGCCCATTTGAACCATAGTTAAGTTTGAACCAAACAATTTACTCCCCAAAAGTTATTGTAACATGAAGTACTGAGTCGACGAATGTAACCATGGTAACACGCAACATTGTATATTTTTTATATTTTAATTTGTACAAATATATTGTATGATTATATATACCAAATATATTGTAAACACAAACGCCCGTATTCTAAAAGCGTACTCGCACTCACACTTGAGTGGCATTTCAGTGAGAAGCACTGAAGTGGGGTTGAAGTGCGAGTTTGATTGGAGTTTGAGTGTAACTGTTTTCGTTGAGAGGGCGCACTCATTTGTTAAGCAAAGTGGTTAATTTGCATTCAAAGAGCGTACTCAAGTGTGACTGACTGGAGTGCAGTATTGTGAACAATCATAAGTGCATGTTAATAAGAGTGTGATCTGTCTTGGCTGAGAAGTTCCAAAGACAACGTGCAAGATGTCACAAAACAGGCAGTACTTTTCTCAACTAGAAAAGTCACTACTGACAGAGTTAGTAGCAAAGCACAAGGCTGTCCTGGAATGTAAAAGAAATGATTTCAGGACAATATCGCAGAAAAACGCGTTGTGGGAAACGTTATCGCACGAATTCAATTCGCAGTCCGGTGTAACTAAACGGGATGCTAGACAACTTAAGAAATGTTGGGAAAATTTGAAGGCCCGTGCCAAAAAGGTCCTTGCTAAAGCAAAACGAGCTAAATTAACTGGTGGTGGTGTACCCACATCACCAGGAGACGAACAATCATCGGCTATTGCTTCAATAATCCCTGCTCAAATAGACAGCCTACAAAACCCGTTTGACGACGATAACTTCGAATCAGGTAAGGATATGCTCTGAATCATGAAAGAGTTGTTAAAGTTTAATATTATAAAAGAATACACAATAGTGTCTTAGTGCATGTCGTATTTAATTTCTCATTAATTTAATAGAAAACGATGAAAACGACATTCAGCAAATTGCAACTTCTACATTAACTCCAAATCAGCAGCTAGACCCGTCGACTGTTGTCGAGGGTGCATTGTCGTTACCATCGACCACAAGGAAAGGAATGTCTGCGGCTCAAGAGCGTTGTTTGAGCATGCAAGAAAAGCAACATGAGGCGGAGATGGAATTGTTGGCTATTAAAAAAAAACAATTGCTGACTGAACACAAAAGAAAGATAGAAGTGCTTGACGCCGAGTGGGAGTATTGGAATTCAATGAGTAAAAACATAAACCTCGCTGCAGAACAACCACAGAAACCATTCACCCGTTCTAGGATGAACACACAATAATACTTGTAATGAATGATGTTAAACACATAACGGCATAATATTACGAAAATCTAATTACATAATAATGTAGGTGTGGTAGATAATACGTGACAACTCAATTTGTCAAACATACACAGTAGAATATACAGTGTACTGGAAATATTGTTTTGAAACCTTTATCAACTATATTAGACCAGTGGTTTACGTGAAATGTTGTATTATCAAGGCGGCGCGCACAGCAACACCCAATCGTCCTTCTTTGCCTTCAACATCTGGCATGTCGTCACCTTCCTCCGGAATATAATCAGGTTCATCAAACGGATCATTTCTCTTTCGTAAAAAATTGTACAAAATAGCTGTCGCAACAATAATAGTCAGTGTCGTTTCCAGTTTTGTACGCAGACACATAGACAAGCATGGAAATAATCTCTTTAATACTCCAAATGTTCTTTCGACCGTATTTCTGGTTCGTATTTGAGACACATTATAGCTTCGTTCTGGCCGTGTTCGGGGATTCAACAGTGGTGTCATGAGATAAGGCCGACATGGATACCCGCTGTCGCCCAGTAAAACGCCATCGATGTCGCCACGTTCAAATTTTGCACATAAGCGACTGTTGTCAAAAATTCTTGCATCGTGTACGCTTCCTGGCCAACGTGCGACAATGTTTACAATTTCCAAATTTGCGCCGCAAACAACTTGGACATTGATGGAAAAATACCCTTTTCTATTCCGATATAGCTCTGCATTCTGGCCCCCTGGAGATGAGATTTTAACGTGGCTACAGTCTATTGCCCCAACCACATTGGGAAATCCACAAATGCGCCAGAAATTAAGCTTGCTTTGTTGTATCATATTCTCATCTGGAAATTTTATGTAATTATTCTTTAGTCGAGCAATAGCTTCCGACACTCGTTTTATAATGCGACTTGCTGATGGCTGCGATATTTCACATAAGTCTCCACATGCTAACTGAAACGTACCAGTAGCATATCGATTTATGCTTTGAAGTTATTTATGTTTACAGTGCACCGTTCAAATGTTATTACATTATCACGACGGCCTATACCACGTCTACATCATCTCAATCCTCTGCAGCATATCTGTTTTCTGAATATAGGCGCTTTAAATTCTGACCATCTACCGTCTCAGTGCAAAGACGCAACTGAACGGTGGCCAGTACTTTCCATCAAAATTTTATCAGGAATTCCAAGCTCCAAACCACGAGTTGCCGTAGTAGCTCGAAGAGAATGATTAGTCTTTTTACCCGTAATACTAGCTTCCTTGTGTATTCTTTTTACAGTTCAATCCGCGCGACCATTTGTGCGCGCAGGAATATTAACGAAAGAACTTCCAAAATGACCTGACGTGTGCAGTTGCTCGAGTCATTAATGCGCGTGTTATATACCGTTTTCATGTCAATTTCTGACGTCTTGAAAAATTCCATTTTTGCAAAAGAATGCGCTATATCTCATTATTTTGTCCGATGACCTATATTGCACCGAAAAAATCTTTCATTATACCAAAAATAAAAAAATTCTGTAATGCCAAAAAAAATATATTGAAGAAAACGACATTTTTTTCTTTTAAAAAAAAGCTTATTGTTAATCTGTCTTGCAAGTGAAATAAAAGCACGAACAAAAATAGGGGTCACCGTGCTTCTTTTCCAACTACACGAGGCGATAGGCTATTTTGGAGTGAATTTCGTACGCGTATGTTGCCATACTAACGAACTATGTGTTACTAAAACTAACATAATTTGAAAGTAGAAAGATCAAAATATATGAAAACTCCGATACCTGGTGAATAAAACCTAAAAATACGGAGTTGAAAATTTCAAAGTGTTGGACACCTGTATTTTTGAAAAATGCATCGATCCACCTGAAAACGTTGCGGTGTAGTAGCGTAATCAAAAGCGGGGGGCGGCGTTTAACTAGTCGTTATCGCGAGATGAAGAACAATAAGTGACCAAGGAGGGTGAACATTCGCAAGAAGCACTTGCGTGAAATGGACACTCTTAATACCGTTAAGAAGTGTATTGGCTGTACTACAAACGGTGGTTGATCAGATTTTATAGCGCAGAAGTCCGAGGAGAATATCATCTTCACGGGTCTAAAAATGGGAGTTGTATTTGTACAGTTTTCGCTGCATGCTTCCGTAATTCTGCAAGTTCGAATTTGAACTACGCAAAAATGCAAAATGGTGAACGATATTAATCGCAGAGATGGAGTAGCTGCTGTGTGCTGCGCCTTCACCAATAGAATAGCTTTGTTGTTGAATTGAATTGAAGTCGGAGATGTTTGGAATGGCAGGAGAGGAAAACGTTTTTCCAGTGTTCTTCAGCGTCTTGTCCTTGCTTGTGAGGCTGGTCGAGTAGATTTGCTCAATTTCCTCTCACATGAAATGATGCACAGACAAATGAGAGACTAAGAACCTGGCAGAAGGCATTGTTGACTGATGGATTACTATGGGACTGGAATGTCCGAATGCTATCAATAAAGACGGGGAGTGCTACATGTTGATTAAAATGGAACGGTACTCGTTGCAGCAATTAGGAAATCTACCGAAGCTCAATTTTTCCTGGATTTGGCTGATAACTTCCGCTAGCTCCGCAGCTCTATGAAACAGATCGCGTTAGTATCAAATACAAGTCATCGAGAACCGGGACATTCCATGCACTTCCTTACGGCTGGACAAACTTTCTAAGGTGACCAGAAAATAAGGCTCTCTTTTAACTTAGCAAGGGTCCTTTCAGAGCATTTAATTTCCAGTGCACCTTAAAGTGCTACTGAAACGAATTTTTCGACCACTTTTTATTGGCTTTAAAAGATATTCACGTTTTTAGAAGAAGTTTGATATATGTATGAGCATCGTACGTCGAGTTGAAGTGGTCTAATTTTGCCTCCAAACTTCGTTATCAGATGCGAACTTTTTAAGCCGCCATTTTGGTGTCCTGTGACGTCAGAAGATGGACGGAAGTTGCGAAGCAAACAGTAATCTATATAGACCAATATAGCGTTTGAGGTATTCGCAGTGATTTCTCGTGGATTTTTGAGGCCAAAAACTATATTTTTTTACAGGAAAGCTAAATTACTATGTATAACAATCTATATTCTGAGGGGATGTCAAGTAACGAGTCCGATAGTAGCGCGAATACATCAGAAAGTTCGACTAACTCTAAGAGCACGTCTGATGGCGATACAAGTACTTCGGGATCAGTATGCAATGTAGCATCTCATA